>JBBBDQ010000440.1:225000-755000 GCA_037127315.1 Ascarosepion bandense | reverse complement strand
AAAGAGGGTAGAGGAAAACAGCAAGTAACCTGAACTAAAAAGTTACGTAAATGTATATCAAAACAAAAACAAAAAATGGCAGTCAAGGGAAGAACATTATTTAGTACTGAAGTGGGTAGGAAGTTGTGGAGAGCTTCTCATCCTGAAAGAAAATGATGATATTACAAGGGAGCTGAAGTTAAGACCAGCAATGAAAAATAAAATGCACAGATTTAATATTCTAATGTAGTAAATACATAAGGTTGTGACTTGAAAATATTATTTCACCCAAGTTAATGATTAATTCAAAAACTGGTTTTAGCTATATTCTTTGCTTGCTATGGTTTTTTTACATCTCCATCCACACACAGAGTCTGCCACTGTGTTTAAACAAGATATAACCATCGTCAAACTTGTTTGAACCAAAGATTCTGTTTCTCTTCTAAATGATACATCTGGAAATAGCTTTTATCTTATATCCAATTGTTTTCAGTGAAAATTTAATAAAAGAAACCATTATCATTTCAAAAGGTGGCAAAATAAGTCAAACTAAGCTATTTCTAATGATTTTCTTCATAAACCTAGATTCCCTATTTTCAAGCAGTTGAGTGTGATGGTTAATATTACCAGAGGCAGAAATTTGTAAATTTTAGATTCAATTGAATAAATTTTCAAGCTTTCATATATAATATAAAAATAAAATTATTTTTCTACATAATTTTACGTTGGGTTTTAAAAGGAATGTTGCAGATGTGGAGAACAATTTCTTTTTCTTGTGTAACTACTGTGTTAAAAGCTTGCAGCTTAAGATCCTCAAAATATATTTCTAAACAAGGAGTAGAAAAGATATATTCCTCTCAAAAGCTTTATTAGAAGTATTGTAGACAAACACAATGAGCTAAATCAAGAGATTTTGTATTAAATAAAAGGTTCTGGGCATGATGGAAAACTGTATCCAGTAGCAAGGCCTCTGATTGGGAGGTTGTGAGAAGCATGAAAGCACTTCTTAATTGCTATTGTTCCTGGGTCTACCCTGACCCAGAGTGGTAGTACCTGTTAGGGTCCCAGCTATGGGCAAATAGTTAACCCCCAAACTGGGGTCTAAACACTATGAAAGTGTAAAAATACACTTTTATAGAAATATATACATAACAACAGACTTTTATAGAAAAATATAAATTTTTGAAGAAAAAATTATTACCATCACACATTTTTGAAGGAAAAAATTATTCTTAGCAAAACATTTTTGAATACAAAACTAGAAGACATTTTCAGTTTTCTAAAATAAAAAGAGAATAAAAACAAAACATTTTCATTCAAATCTGACTAAAACCTTCTCACTATAACTGAGCATTAAAAAAAATACTTTAAAACCCCACCTTTTTGGCATTAAATAACCCACAGAGATTGATATGCCGTTAAACGAAATTCAAACTCAAACTCAAATTAAATAACATATTCAGTTTCTAATTCTGTGTTATTCAATGAATTTAACAACATTACATGAAAAATTTTCTCAAATTACAGACACAACTATCAATCTTTGCACCTATTAAAAATATTCAAAGACCTAAAATATTACTTAAAATAAGAACATTTTTAATCATTTATTTAAGTCTGTTTTAAAACAATTTTTTCCTTTGAAAAACTTGTCTAAATATAATTTTAAACGATATATTGTCAGAAATAGGTTTGAATTAAAAACCTAATTATTTACATTGTTTGGACTGTTGTCCTCATCTTTATTACCATATTTACAATGTTGTCCTTATCTTTATTGTTATATTCACATCATTTTATCTACTGTACACTCCTGCCTTCACAGGTGATTGGAATTTTGAACTGAACCCTTTATTTCATTCACCGGTGTAGATTGTTCTAGTTTCACAAGCCATACCTCTTCCAGATGTCTCAGTATAAGCTATCTCCTTTTAACTCAACTCTCATAGTTTTTGTCCGTCTCTTGTAGGGGTGTGTCGGCCATGCCTGGTACAAGGCCACTTCCAAACATAGCTGACGATTCCCACATTTAAAGATATCATCAGGTTGTTGAAAAAATAAGTAGAATTTTGTTTGCTGAACATTAACGTAAATGTGTAAGAAGAAGAATGTTCAATGAGAAAATGTATGTAATTGATTTGCAAAGCAAAATGTAGAGTTTTAAAATGTCCACAGAAGTGAAGAGTTCATGCTTTGATAGTAGCAAGTAGCTAAGTGTCCCTGGCGTATAATGATAGTAGCAAAATGTGAAGTCATCTGTTCCTTCCTCTTTTTTGGAGGTCAGCGTCAGGGTGAGAAAGAAGAAATAAAGAAATAGTACTTAGTATGTCATGTTGTTGTTGTTGCTCTCTTTATCTGTGTAGAGTGAAAAACAAGAAAAGAAAATTGGCAATAAAAGTCACCTTGAAGTTTCTTCCTTACATTGTAAAATGCTATCAAATACTGCTTCCATTCTGACTGTGTTGAAATTTATTTTGTTACATTGCAACAAGGTCTGTCAACTAGCCACACTCATGCTTGACTGAGTTTGACCAGTTAGTAACTTTGTTTAAATAGTTAAGCCTCTCATGTTGCCGGCTCCAGCAAGTCTTTTTGCTTCTAGGTGTGAAAAATTGTCAAATATGAATTTTCTGTTCTTAATCCAATCAGGATCCAGAATTTTGCTTTTCACACTGACTTGTGAATTTTTCTTGGTCTGGGTTTTTTCAAAATTCTTTTAGTCATTTGGATCTGATTTTGTGAGTGTGTAATTTTGCTTTGTGTGTTTTAGTTAGTTGATGGATGATATAGAATTTGTTTCCTATACTCTGCTGCAGCCAGGTATTGAACTCTTTGGGTTAAGATACTTGATTCAAACCCTGCTTTTATCTACTAGGCCAATACCTCACCTGAGAAAGTTAGATATTAAATACCTAATATCCATAACAATTAGATGGCATTAGCCAGATTATGCATAATGCATTTCTCATCTTCCTTTCTCAATTAAATACAAAGATATTGTGGCTTAATGGTGGCAGCTTTAATGGCTTCTAAAATATATTTGAGGAGTCTAATTGATAGAAAGCCATGTTAGATTTTTATTATCTGTTTTCTCATTCATCCCTACTCAGCTGCAGCAATCAGTCAGTTCCCATCTTCCTTATGCTTATTGTAATATATCTCTTATCAGTAATTACTAAACTGTCTAATACAAGACTACAAATTTGGTTTACTCAGTGATGATCAAACTTTCTGTACAAAGGCAATGATCTGCTAGACAAGTTGACCAGGTCTTTTTATTGAGAATGGTAATAATAGGAAACTGGAAATACATTAATGCATGGCGCTCATTAGTCACAATCAATATTGTAAGTTAGAAATGCTCTTACATTAAAAGCTGCATATTAAAATGAAAAAAAAACAAACAATATTACTAGTCTTTTTTACTTTTTTTTTATAATAATATCGCCCCAAGCAAGACATTTTACTGCCACTGTTGTGCAGGAGGTTAATAGAAGGACAGTTATGAGAAAGAGTGACAGGTTATAGGGGGTGTCAGGAAGTGGGTTAAGAGAAGGTGGAGAATACTGATGAGAGTGGAGTGGACGGAGAAAGGAGTATAAGAGAGAGGATGCAGGTTAATGAGATAGAAAATGACTGCTGACTTTGCATTTAAATTCTTCGAGATTGTAGCTGTCAAGGAAACAAGTAAATGGAAGGGAATTTCACAGGTGGGAAATGCAAGAAAAGAATATGCTGAAGTAGAATTTGCATTTACATTTTATTTGTTTCACAGTAAAAGGGTGGGACCTAGTTGCTAATCTTGTTGTTCGAGTAAGTTCATATATAAGGGGGACCAGTGAGCTAAGTTCATTGGAGCAGAAGCCGTGAAAGTATTTGTAGAAGAGACACAGGGAAGCCACATTGTGTCGGTGAGAAAATGACTGTATCTGAGCTGCTAAGTTGGGATCAATCACATAACAGATTCTCCGTTGAATTTTGTCAAGGATTCCTAGGTGAATAGCATGAGCACCCAACCAGATAAGGCAGAAGTATTCACTGCACAAGTGGATAGTAGATTTATATATGTGCAGAATTGTTTAAGACGGGAAAATCTTCCTGGCTCTGCACAGAGAATCGACCTTCTTAGCAGCAGATTTAGCTATGCATTCTATATAGTCATTCCACTTGAGGTTTGTTCTGAGAGATTACCTTAGAAAGTGCAGTGTTTTGCTTTCAGGGAGACTAGCCTGATCTATGCTAATGGGGGGTAGGAGCGATTGTCTGTGATGGTTAATAGATAGCAGCTTCATTTTGAAAGCATTAAAATTCACAAGCCATTTCTTACCCCAGTCCGCCACAGACTGGAGGTCCTTTTCAAGCTCTAACTTTTACCTTCTGTTCGTAGTCTCCTAGAAAGCAACACACTGCACCTCCTTGGCCTCAAGTGGAATGCCTACATTGAATCTATAGCTCAGCTAGGAAAGTTGGGTCATGCATTTGGGCCAGAAAGTTTCTCATCAGAATCCATTTTGCACATTTATAAGTATACCATTTATCCATGCATTGAATACTGTTGCCATATCTGGTTGGGTACTGCTATTCATCTTTAGGTGCTCAACAAAAGTGGATCTGCCGTGTAGTTGATCATGATTTGGCAGCTCACACTCACTTTCTCACCTATGGGATGTGGCGTTCCTCTGTTTTTCTAAAAATATTTTCACAGCTTCTGCTCAGATGAGCTTCTTTCCCCTGGAGAAGGCTTGACGACATGAATTTACTCATTAACCTTTTACTGTCAAAATAGTCAAATGTAACTGCCACTCCTACTCTAACATGGAACTCCCATTCATTTAATTGTTTCTCTGATACCTACAATCTCCAAAAGTTTACATGCAACATCAATTGCCATCTTCTATCTCCCTAGATCTCATCCACTTCCCAAAATCCCATCAACCTCCCATCCTTTCTTCCGCATACCTTGTTACCTTTTTTTCTCTCTTTTTCTTTCCCTCTTTCCCTTTCTGACCAGTGCCAGTCCTACCTTGCTTGGGATGAAATGATTATAAAAACATATTTTAAATGATATTTTAAAGTGAACAAAAAATACTTCAAAGAACAGGCTTTAATTTAAGGGAAAAACTTCCAAAACAAAGTCTTTCAAATGCTTTCTTATTGAGACAACAGACTATCAAGCATAAATTAAGCCACATCTGAAAAACATTTTCAGTGGTTCCTGGTGAAGACCATTCTTCACAGGACCAGTCCATAAGGACACAAACAAAAAGCTGTACCAAATATCAAAGGCCATATCACTTGAGGACTTTCAACAACAGCAAAAACTAATTGAAGAGTACATGTAACTCTAAGGGAAAAAATGACACAAGATGTTGACATGCCACACTATTTCAAATTAAAGGTTAAGAAAGAAACCCGCATCAATACTGGAGAAAAGAATAATGGCTGCTAAACTTGAGAAACCTATTTTGCTGAGAAATTGTTTCAAGAGAAAGATTTTATAAATTTCAACATAACTAGCTGTTCAATCAATGAATGTCAAATGTTTATAAGGAAATGCTAAATCTTATTTATTTTAAATTTTAAATATCCAACTTTTTTTTTACTTTCACCTTACAATTTGTACATCCAAAAGAGAATTATTTTTTAAAAACTTCCAACATATAAGCATATTTTGATTAAGTAATTTGAGGCAGTGTCTTGCTAGATCAGTTATGACTGAGTAGTGAATTCGATCTTCACTGAATGCCCCGTAATTGCTGCCTTGTACCACATCTGAGCTAAACTTAAAACCAATAAAGCAACTCTTCACGCTTGACTTAAAAAATCTAATGCTTCAAACAAGTATGGTATGCAAGTTAAATATTGTCTTTTGTCACTTTGTAAAAAGTGATTCCTGCCAGAAAATACCAGATGATTTGAATCAAATTTAATGTCAATAAGGAAGCTTTGTTCTTAGAGAAGTTGATCCAAGATGACAATAACATGTACAGGGCTTCCCTGAGACACCAAAATAGACTTGCACAAGAAACCAGGTGCCAATTTATATCTCAAAGTACATCAGTGACTGCCTTGATCATGTGAACAACTTGCTGGTCAAATATATATAAGTACCCCACACAAGTTATAAAGCACAGACTCTTTCATCTTTGCAAGAAGAAAAATAAAAATTTGTGAAAATTCCCATAATTATACACCTGTATATTAATATTGAATGACTGAGTCTCGTATTCATCCTTATAATGACAACATTATAATTAAAAGTATATGTAATATATTTATCTTTCTGTTTTCCTGCAACTCATTTCCAATACCTACATACAAGGGTGAATGAATAAGTTTCAAATCAAATACAGATATTATAAGAATTTTGATCTGCAAATTGACTATGAGTTACGTTGAAAAATATTAAAATCAGAGTACATATATAATGAATATATACTTGTAAACAGCCTTTGAGATTTCACTCACAATCAACTCTGATGATTAAAGTTTATTACTTTATTCACCTGCAATCAATTAAAAATCTTGCAAACAAAACATGACCCTTCACATATAGAAAAAGGAAATCTGATTCCTTTTACAACCCAAAAGTATGTCATTGATGATTCACAAGTTACTTAGAATGACCTACAATGACATTATTGAATTCTTTGGTCTTATGCATGGCACCTGATTTACATCAAAACGTGTGGTTAAAGAAAAGACAGTGACATTCCACAATCATCAAAGCAAGATCTAACAAATGGAATTTAGATGGACAAGCTCCTGTCTCACTTTTATCGCCCTGGTCAGTGTAAACATTCATTTAATTAACACTTTCATAGTCGAGCCAAAATGTCTCTGCCACCCAAATTAAAAACACTCACAGATAATATTATCCTTGACTCAATATCTATATTTCCTCCCCGATTATGAAAAGTAAAAATGAACATTTGAAAAACAAAATTAGGCATACTCCTTTCAACCATGCACTGAAAAACAAATTATACAAGTAATCTTTTTATAGAAAACCATTGAGAAAATTAGATTTGTTATATTTTATCATCTATGAGATGGAGGTTGTCAGCAAACAGAAGAAAGAAACTCTGAATTTAGGTACCTCCTTTCAATCGCAAAAAAAAAACAAAAAAAAAACCAGCAGATTATGATGCTAAATAAAACAACATTTTATCATCAAAATGTTTATGCTAGTATTAAGAGAAAAGATCAAATTTTGTTGTTATTATTTTTAAAATTTTTTAAAATTCTTTCTAACACATTCAAAATTTTAATTAAAATTTCATTTTTTGTTTTCTGTCAGCTATTCACGCCATGTTTAGGTTAGGCGACTATTAAGAAAATGTAGTTAGTCGAGTAAAATGATTTTGGGGCGAGTAAATTTTCCTTGCTCTTGACCGCCAATCGAGTGATTTCTTTTTCAAATCTCAAAGGTTGCTTGTAAACACTATCATAAAATATATGACCTGCTTAGGAAATAATAGACCTATTACTTGTGCCAATATTACGAGTAAATGAAATGTAAAATTAGTAATTGATTGCAATGGAGTTAATCTTGCAGGTTTAATGTGAAAGGCTGATCCATGAAACTTGGATTTTATCTCTGTTTTATCTGGTTTATTAAAAAAAACACAATTCTGAAAGAAAGTTTGAAAAAAGGGGATAAAATTTATATTTTATGAAGAGAATACAGAATTAATGATAACAAACATAATGCAATATTTTATTCAAGCCACATTTTTTAAAAAAATATGTTATGACTTAATTTCTCTCAAAGTTATACAGCCTTAAATCCATATTTATTAACAAAATCCAGAAATGAATAAATAATAACTTTACATATAAAAGATTTACTTCCACATTCTAATTAGTTTTTACAAGGATAATGTTACAAAAGTAACAGTCATGAAATTATTTGGAAACGATGAATAAAGAATTATTCTATAAACAAGAGCCAAAATTCATCCTGATTAAACAAATTAAAATGGAATACTTTAAAAATTAGACTGGATAAACTTGTTCTCTGAAACAAATTTCTGTTTAAAACTAAAATGTCAATTTTGTGTCATTAAGCCACTTTTTCAAAAGAGAGAAGAAAAAAGATAAAATTAAGATGGAGTCATTTTCTGGACTCTTTCCTGGCAATCAATTCAATCTGCATTTCTAAAATTTCCTCTGGGAAATTAATTTGTGATAAAAATATAGTTTAAGAAGATTGAATATATTTTTAATATAAAAATAAATACTGCATTCTGCAAATAAATTACTTCAAACAGTCACAAGGTCTTTTTTTCAAGTCAACAGGTCTTTCAAATATTTGTAATAATTATTTCAAGTCAACAACAAATAATTCAATGATTGATAATCTCATTGAAGTCAATAATCCATCATTTTGCTAATTGTGCATTCAGAAATTCTGTTCATTTCATCAATCAATTTAGAAAAACAGATTTATTCTCTAAGAAAAATCGGAGAATAATTTTTGAGGAAATGTTTTTGAATGATTCTATATAAGAATTCTTTATAGAACTTAGTCTTGTTTTGGGGAAAGTTTTTAACACATTATAGACATGAAAAGTTAAAACATTATTTGATGTTGTTGCCATGCTGCTTTTCCTCAACAATACTCTTTATGTTTTATCTTCACTAAGAAATTTCTCTTTTGGGCTGCCTTTTCCCACCTCAGTAAATATTAAAAATTAATTGATCTGAAACAAATTCTCAAGGTCTAAATGCTTCTATTTTAAACTAAATCAATAGTTACAGTGTTAAAACTTTACACCACCTTAGTTCTTTTGATACTAAAACCTTTATCTTAGTAAATAAAATGTTACATTGATAAGCTTAGGACATGAATTTCTTTAAAAAATATAAAGAAGAGTAAATTTATCAACATCTACTGATTTAATATGAAAATATGTTGTTGCAAAATTTTAAGCACATGATCTTTTGATTACTTCAGGTGAAGTAAATTTTGAAAGCTTTTTTAAGACTAAACACATGATTTAATATGAATTTTTTTTTTCCATACAAAAACCTTGATTTGTGAGGTAGGCAGGAGTTTTAAACATTGAAACTATTTAGTATTTGTCTATATTTCTGAGTTGAGGTAGTATTTACATCATTCGGACTATTGTTCTCATCTTTGTTGCCATTTAATTGGAGTAGATAGCCTAAACTATCGCCCGGTTCACACTCCACCCATGTCTATTAAACAGGTGAAGAGGCTCATCCCTTGTTTCCTGCTTAGGATGTGGTTTCCGGTTTTCTCTTTTCCAATCTTTTCACTCCTTTTCATTTGTTTTTTTTCAATTGGAGTAGATAGACTAAACTATCGCCCGGTTCACATTCCATCCATGTCTATTGAACAGGTCAAGAGGCTGATCCCTTGTTCCCTGCTTAGGATGTGGTTTCCGGTTTTCTCTTCTCCAATCTTGTCACTCTTACGTAGCCCCCTGCACATCAGTAGCATTACCGTCTTGCTCGGGGTGATATGATTAAAAAAAAAAAAAAAAAAAAAAATTTGTATGATGTTTCTGCCGTTGTACGCTCCAGTCTTTTTTAGGTGCTAGGAATGAGGATGATATAGCCCAGGGATTGTAATAAAGGGTTTGGTTTGAAATTCCTAGCACCTGAAAAAGACTGGAGCATACAACAGCAGCAAAGATGAGGACAATAATCCGAATAATGTAAATACTGAAACTATTTAGTTTAAAATAGCAGCATTTTGAATACTTTTAAAAATGACTTATATTAGGTAATTTTCAATTATTTAGTGAGGTAGCAAAAGGTGGCATAAGGTAGAAAAAAAATTTAAAGATGTATTCACTATTAGTATAAACTAAAAAGTTGATTGGTATCGTCAACTGATTTTGCAATAAGTCAGCCATTGCAAAATATATTTTGTTTTATGCTTTACATTTTTCAGATGAAATTTTGTTTGTTTCTTTTTAATTTTTTTTTATTTTCAGTATGTTGCGTTTGAACATAATTTTGTTTCACACAAGTCTGAATTGTATTATGTATGCACACATGTCTATACTTTTGAGATGAGGTAGTATTTACATCATTTACATTGTTCGGAATATTGTCCACATCCTTAATGCCATGTATACTTCTGGGGTATGTCATTCTTATTCCATGTGATCCTTCTAGTAGCCATGAAGATTATCTCCCTTTAACTTATTCGTTGAACTCACAATTCTTTGGATCAAGTCGTTGGAACTAACCATTGTCTATATTCACTGGGCCATGTGTCCTTGTGACAATCAATATGTGAATTTTTAGGACTTATAAACCTAATGTCTCGGTAACTTTTTTTTGCTAGAGCTCATATTGCAATCTTTGATGCTCATGATTTTTTTCTGGCATAGTTTTTTTGAACCAGAGCTCATCTTGCAATCTTTGACACTAATCATATTTTCTAGTGCTCTGTTTTACTGGTTTCCATATTGTATTCATCTGTATACTTGGTCAGCTTAGGAGATTTTTGTAGCCTAGCATATGTGCTGATTCCTCAAGTTTATATAGTTTCCAGTGGTGTTCTCTATCTATTTCAACTTCATCTCATAGGCAGTAAAGATGAGGACTATAGTCCAAACAATGTAAATAGTATATATGCACATATGTTCAAAAAGTGAGATTTCTATGGTCTTCTTAGGATTTGTGTGTAGATTGTGAATTTTAAATATTTCTACATTAAAACTGAAAAACGAAGAAAAATGAGATGCATTTTTGTCATTTGATGCACTTCTGTCTCCAAAAGACAAAACTTTTGTACAAAGAGCAAAAAAATATAAACCCAATTTATGGAGATGGTGTCACAGCTGAAACTGTTTTTTCGATTTTGTTTTTTTAAGTGATTCATGAGATTCAGAAGTAGAAATTATGATTTATTCTGGCAAGTCTGCAGTCATTGATGATACCCAAAATGAAGCAGTGATTAAAAATAATCCTGGTCATATGATATGGGACTTGACAGAAATTTTGGTATCTCATGATTTAATGGAACTAATTTTAATCGACTGCATTTCCAGCTGAAGTTCTCTGTTCAAACAACAAATATGATCAATTTTTCTAAATGAAAGATCACAGGTATTGAAAAAAATGGATTGTTTACAACAACGGTGTGTAAAAAGTTCCTGAGGCAAAGAAAACAATTCCCATTAATTATTCTAAAAGCAGGTATGCACCTGAAAGTGGTTCTGTGTATCGGATAGAACTGAAAGAAAATTGTGCATTACATGCCCCTTCCATAGAATCCCACATTGAATTCACACAAGTATTGTTCCTAATACGACTGATTAAAGGCAGCAATCAAAGAAAAACACTTGAAATTGGTCAATCAAAAGTGTGTTATCTTTCATCAGGATAATGCCAGACCTCACATTGCTTTACGGACCAGCAGAAATTGGCTGGGATCTACTACATCTGTCCTACTCATCTGACCTTGCACTTTCAGATGATGATACCCTGCAAAATTCTTTTAATAGGAAAAACTTAAATTCTCTAGAATTCCATTTCATCACCCAAAAAGACAAAATGGAATCAAGAAGCTACCACAAAATAGTGAAAAATTCTGGAACAAAATGGCACTGGTAGTTGAATAAATCTATGAAAAAATGTTCAAATATTGTTTCTGAAATTGACTCAACAAATAGTACAAACTTTTGTTCTGATTCAGTAAAATTAAAACAGAGTTCATTATTTTAAGTTTGATACACTTTTTACCACCTATTGTTGTGATGTTTAAGCTCTTTATCTTTTCAAATACAATTGATGTAAATCCATTAAATGCCTAGCATATTCTTTGCCACTGGAGGATAAGATAGGAATGACAGATTTATAACATATTTGAATATATTAAATAATTATTTAAATGGAAACTTTTCCTCAGAATATTTCATGATAAAGTAACAGCAATTAAAACTAAAAATGCCAAACAAAAAAGGATAAGATTTAATATGAACAATTAACACTGCATTTCAACAGTTATACATGAATAAAACAAAGAATATTTGATCTACTAACACACGATTATTGATTCCAACAGTTGGTATGTCTGAAGTTTCTTATAAAATAGTTTCTAAGTCATTGAAAATTTCCTCACATTTTGGATAAATACACCTGATCTGATCTGATATTTGATAATGCGATTCATTTTTATTTTATTTTGGTTGATTTCCTGTGCTTTTTTCCCAACCCCTCAAGAAAGCCCTAAACTACAGATGGGTTTAGAGTCGATGATATATGGCAGTTTGAAGATTTTTATCTCTTCAAAATGGGCCTGACCCTGAGTACTGAAAGAAAAACTGAATGGTAATGTTTGCAGGTATATTCTCTATCTATGAATTTGATAAGCATGATAAATGGCCAGGAAGAAAATAAAGTAATTGAAATGGTATTTTGTTCTTAGTTTTCTATCTTTAAAGATTTATATCTGTCAGGTAGACACCCATGTGTGTGTGTGTGTATATATAAAAGAGAGACAGGGAAGAGAGGGGAGGAGGATGAGATATATATATATATATATATATATATATATATATGTATGTATGTAGAGAGAGAAGGCATTCTTTTGTGTGTATGAATATGTGTGTGTGTATATATATATATATATATATATATATATATATACTGAAATGCAAATTTTGAAATGAAGATAAAGATCTGTTTAAAAGTTAACTATTTGTCCATGGCAGTGAGCCAATTTATGACTACCATGATTTAAAGTGATAATTCCCCTTTCCTCCAAAGTTTGTGTGTGTGTGTGTGCATTTGTAAAAATGGTCTCTTTAGAAATCACCTAGTTAAAATTAAAAAAAACTACCTATAGCAGTGTTACTTTAGTTTTTTTCTGAGTACACCTGTTGGGACCTCACAAATATTTGCTATGTCTCTATAACTTTTCTATTTAAAACAGTTTTCAAAATCCTCTTCTGGAATCAATTCCATGTTCTGGAACATTTTTTCTGCAACAGTTATTTTAGCTTTTGGAACAGTGATAAGTTGTTTGGAGGCACATCTGAACTGTAGGAGACTGATAGCCCTGGAGATATGATATTTTATCAAAAGATACTGCAAAAGATAAGCAGTTGATAAATTTGAAATGGATGGATAGTTTCCAGAGTTTGAAGAATCCCCAAATCTGGTACTATCAAATCATTGATTTCTTTTACTAGCATACATTCAACATTTTTAGGTTTTGTTAGTTGAGTGTCTAACACTCACAAGACATGTTGAAGTCAAGAGGAGCAAAGGAAAGCGGAGAATAACCTGTTTGTGTAAATGGTTGGCAGAACAGGGATTAGGAGAGAAAGCAAAAAGAATAAAAAGTTGTGGAGAGCCATAACCACCCACGTCTTAAAGGGCCATGGCTAAAAAGAATCTAGTTAGTTTATAGCACAAATACATGGAATTAACTTTTCTTGATATCTCTTTTTTAAATTGTTTCACCCCAAGCAACGTGGTACTACCACTGGTGTGCAGTGGGGGGAGGGGGCTACATAAGAGAAGAGTGAAAGTTTAAGCAGGAGGATAGCAAAGAGAAAGACAAACTGGTTACAGGGGGTGTCAGAGAAAGGGCAAGAGAAGGATGGGAATACCGGTATGAGGACAGTTGCGAGGGTAGAGTTGAAAAGGAAAAGAACAAGATACACGGTTTCCTTACTAACCTTTTATTTGAAGTAGTGTGGAATGTTAACATTTTGATTATGTCATTTTATCTTCAAGTTACATGTGCTATCCAAACACCTGCATCTGGTTTGAAGGCATGGGAACACTTTGTGATACACAGTTATATAAATAAAGAAACAGACATCACACATAGAGATGTAAGGAGAATGTCTGGTTGAGAACTAGAGTTATATACCACAGACTAAGTCAGCAGTTGATTAAAATACAAAAAGTCCAACATCATCATTTTGTCAGCAAACCTATTTCATTAGAAATGATTTGCAGTTTAAATGAAAGGAAATATTCTTGTCTATGTTTCTATTATTTTTGCTAATTTCTGCCAACTTGCTTGACATGAGAGAGACTGAGTTGACAGTTCTTTTGTGTTGATATTCTATTTATTACCCTTTTCATGAATACACGCTCAACCCCCACTTTTCATTGTTTAGGAATAAATAAAGATGGTAATTGTGCCTTCATCTTCTTTCCTATTGCCAACATTAAGATGACAGCTTTGCCTCCTTTATTGAAAATATTGAAATTTAAGATGACCACTGGGTGTATCATTATTTAAGTTTGCCACTTTATGATTAGGGAATAGACAGCCAGCTAATTCCTCTCATCTCATTTCCGGTTGTGTTTTGCAATAAAAATCCATTATTTTCATATATATTTATAACCTATATTGTGTATATTTGATTCTTATAGACAACTTGTTGGTTTTGAATGGTTTTGAATTTCATTTTGGAGAGAAGTGTTTAAAGTGGAAAAAAAATTGGGGGTCCAGGGAATTACAAATACTATCAGTCAAGTCTGCAAAATTTTTATTCTATTTCATGCCGAAAACAGAGAGAAATTTCATTGGTATTTGACCTCACTTAGTCGATATGATTCTATTTGACTGCATTTTAACAGTTTTAAATATATGCACGCTCTTAATAAAGTTTATTTTTTTGCCATTACACCTAATCCCTGTTCTGCCAATGATTCACACAAGCTTGTTAGTTATTCACTGTTTTCCTATGACCCTTTTGCCTTTATTATATCTTATGAGTGTGAAATTTTCTAAGCCAACTTTTTTCATTTTGTGCCCTAGAAATGAAGATAAAAAATATAAACTGTTCACTTTATTAATTATTCTTTTCTAGTATTGAACTAAGCCCACTATTGCATTTAGAACTGCCTCAGTTCTCCTTGTAATTGATTTGACAATGTCCTGAAAGTCATCAGTTGAAATTGGGGTCCATGTTTTATAATCTCCTCAAGATTGGCTTGCTAGCTGCACAAGCAGGTTTCAGATTTCTAGCACATCCTTTCTAGCACATCCTAAAGATTCTCCATGGGATTGACATTCAGTAATTATAGAGGCCACTTTTACACTCATTAATGTGTTCTATAAACCAATCTGCTGCAATTTGTGACTGTGCATTGGCTTCTGGAAATGGACAATGTAATCATAAATTGAAGCATGTGATCTGCAACAATACCTAAGTAAGCCGCAGCATTTAAATAATATTTTATTGGTGCTAAAGGTCCTGGTGTATGCAAAGAGATTGCTATGTGAGGTCAGTTCTTCAATACAGCAGTGAATGCTGGACAATATCATCAAAAACGAAGACAAAACTTGAAGCAGCGGAAATGTGGTTCTACAGAAGGATGCTGCAAATATCGTGGACTGAGCATGCAAGTAACAATGAGGTGTTGGAAAGAATGGCAAGAAAAAGGAAATTAATAATGAGCATCAGGAAGAGTCAACTGAAGTTCCTGAGACATGCAATGAGGAAGGAGAGCTTGGAGAACCTGATACTGACTGGCCAGATAGAAGGTAAAAAAGACAGAGGAAGGCAGTGGATAACATATTTGCAGGGCCTGATCAGGTGGAATGGGGTTGCGAGATGTAACAGGAGCAAACATACTAAGAGCCACAAGGGATAGGGAGACGTGGAGAACCACGATCACCTACGTCCTGAAGGGACAGGGCACATAGAAGAAGAAGAAGTATGCAAAAAAAATATTTCCCATACAATCACACCACTTTTATCATCCTGAACTGTTGATAAAAGCTGAGACAGATTCATCCTTTCATATTCTTTACACCAAATTCTAGACCTTCCTTCCAAAACTCAAGGCAAAAATTGAGACTAATCAGACCAAGTGTTTGTTTTTTCAGTTATTGTCCAATTTTGATGATTCTTAATAAGTTTTAGTTTCACTTTCTTATGATATAACCTGCTGGCATTTATAGCTGTAGCCCAATTGCTTCAAGGTTCAACATGTTGTACATTCAGAGATTCTCTTTTGTATAGCACTATTGTAAAGATAGTTTATTTGAGCTATGTAAAAGTCAAATAACTTACCTTTCAACATGGTGGTCTTCTTTTGTCTTCCTGTAGAAAGGTGAACATTCAAGAGTGTGAGACTCACCTTCCTGATGTGTCCAACTAGTGTCCAGTTGGCAGACAAAAATAAACAGGGTTGTAACTGAATACATGTCCCTATGTGACTCAAAGACAAATGTTGCACTGAATATTTATGGAGCTCAATATACACACTGAAATTATCAGCCAATCAATGCTTTCAGAATAGACTTGCCTGTAACAGAATGAAATCTCCCAGGTTATTATTTAAATCACCTACCAATTTGCCCTGGTGGTTTTTTGGTTAGTTAGATTCAACTTCCATTCTAGTTGATTACTGGCTGGTTGTTCTATAAGATTCCTACAAGCTACTGTTACATTTCTATCAGTAAAAACCAGCTTGGTCATTCTCCTCCAGCATCTTCAACAAGGGACCTCCATCACAAGAATGTTTTTATTTTTCCGTCATTCTTTGTAAACACTACAAATAGCTGTGCATTAATGCTTTACTAGATCATTTTTTGAAAAACAACAATTCAGAATTCAATGTCAGTCAACACATTAACTGTCAGGCGCCAGTTGCAAAATCTGACATCAAGCATCAACTTTATAATAGCTATCTTAGGTAATAAATAATTTTCCAAATGATTTGTTTATGTATTGTATTTTCAATTAACTTTTACATAAACAATTTGCTTTTAGTTGTTAGCACAACTTCACATTTGTACCAGTTATTTGTATTAAAAATATAAAAACTCATGGTTGTACGAGGGTTATTCAATAAATAAGGTAAATCTTTCAGTATAAGGACTTCTGATACAGATAGAAGCTTGCTTTTTTTTCAATGTAGTCTCCCAGCAGTGTCACACACTTTTCCCATCTGTGCACAAGCCTCCATATTCCCTCAACGTAAAAATCTTTGGACTGATATCTCAGCCAATCGCTCACAGCACTTTTGACTTCATTGTCACTTTCAAACTTCGTGCCTCTTGTGAATGCTTTCAAGGGACCAAACAGGTAACTGTCTGAAGAAGCTAGGTCTGGGCTATCAAGGGGGATGAGGAAGCAGTTTCCAGCCCAGCTTGTTAATGGTCTGCACTGTTTGAGCTGCTGCGTGAGCTGACCTTCAAGTAGGCAAAATCATCATTGACAATTTAATGTGCTGTCCCAACAGATAGGCTCAAAGTCCTTGCAGTGTCATCCACTGTCACCCTTCTGTCAGACTGAATGAGGTCAGTGACTGATTTGATCACCTCAGGAGACCCCACTTCTGTAGGCCTCCCAGGCCTGTCTTCATCCTCAACACTGCTCTGTCCTTCTTTGAAGAATTTAGTCCACTTGTAGACATTCTTTTGGTTGAAACATGTGGCACCATACACAGTTGACATTCTCCTATAAATTTCAACTGGTTTGCACCCTTCAGCAACCAAAAACTTGATAACTGACCTCTGTTCAAACCAGGTGCATGCTTCTTGGTTGGCCATCTTCATTAATCTCAAACTCTCAAAGTTTTTTTCAATTTGCAAAAAAATTAAATCCTTTTGAAAAAGAAGTAAAGGAAAAATTTTAAAAAAAAGTAAGCTTCTATCTGTATTAGAAGTCCATATCCTGAAAAATTCATCTTATTTATTGACTGGCCCTCATAGTTAAGAGAGAGCAAGACTATCAAAACAAGCATCATCATAACAACTGCTATGCACCAGTCAGCATCATCATAACAACTGCTATGCAATAGTCAGCATCATCATAACAACTGATATGCAATAGTCAGCATCATCATAACAACTGCTATGCACCAGTCAGCATCATCATAACAACTGCTATGCACTTGTCAGCATCATCATAACAACTGCTATGCAACAGTCAGCATCATTATAACAACTGCTATGCACTTGTCAGCATCATCATAACAACTGCTATGCACTAGTCAGCATCATCATAACAACATTCAGCATCATAATAACAACTGCTATGTAACAGCATCATTATCATAACATCTGCCATGCAATAGTCAGCATCATCATAACAACTGCTATACGACAGTCAGCATCATAATAACAACTGCTATGCAACAGTCAGCATCATTATAACAACTGCTATGCAACAGTCAGCATCATCATAACAACATTCAGCATCATTATAACAACTGCTATGCAACAGTAAGCATCATCATAACAACTGCTGTGCAACAGTTGTCTCCTGGTTTTCAGTGTGTTAAATCACCTGTCTTTCCCAAACTAATTCATGAATTTAAAGTCAGCAGGTAGCCATCACCATACTTCAATGCCTATATCCATTAAATTGCTTCTGTGTCATTGGCTGATTAGAAATTTACCTAAAAGAGAATGTCTTCATGTATATTTAAGGAGCCAATGAGTGTATAATATAGATTAAATGCACTACAGAAGTGATGAAATAATAGTTTTCTATCCTCAGAAGTTTACTCAATATTTGTCTAGGTATATTTTGTTCAAATCCTAAGTAATTAAATTTTTCATTTATTAGAATGAACCTGAGGTTAAAATTTTACCAAAAGACATTGCTCTTTATTGCATTGGCATATTTTTATATTAGCCAGATTGAACGGTAGCATTTTTTTATTTTTAGAAAACATCAATGGTTAGAGCTGAGAAAATGGTCAATGGATGAAAATACAATGTAAATCTAACTCAACTTCTGTTTCCATTAGGACAAATAATGTACAGAAAAATCTTATTTATTCTTTGTATCAATAGAGAGAAATTCTTCGTTTTTAAAACACAAATTGATAAGATGGTAAAAAAAGAATGTGGAATTAGCCTCAGTTGGATTTGCCTCTGTTACTTTTCCTATCTGCCTTATTGGCTTAGTTTGCACTAATAAAATCAAATTCTCTATTTTTTCTTCTGCCTGTCTTAATTTTGGCTACCCATTGACAGAAGGCAGTTGCCAAAATTATCATTCGATTTGATACTTGTGACATTTTAGCTGGTTAGTTCTCAAGTCATCCTCAGGTGAATTTCTTGTCTCAGTCTTTCTACCTGATGTAAAATTTCTCTTCAAGTTGATTGAAAAACTAATTAGTAAAATCACGATGATGCTAAAAGGTAAATGGAAATTGAAGAACCTAATCTAAAAAAACTTTTTTAAAAAGTAAAAAAAAATCTTTGCATCAACAGATTTTGATTATGGTTATCAGATTCACTGGATGCTTTCCACTTATCCTTTTGTTGAAAAGTGCTCGAAACCTAATCACCATATTTTGTCTGTTACTCCTAGATTTCACAAGTTACTTTTGCATCAGTGACAACATAGCTCAACTTGCTGAAGTCTGCTAGGTTCCCCTCCCCACACACACTTTATTCCACTTATAATGTATAATACATTTTATGCTTCAAAATAATATTACCTTTGAATATATGCAGCCCTTAAATAGAATCTACAGGGGCCCTTTATTTAGTAAAGTGAAAAACCATAAAAGCCATCTTGTTGGTCCAAACTTAATGGAAAAAGGATCCTTGGGGCTTTTCTTTTTTTCTATTATTAGAATAAGAAAAAGGTAAAACCAGTAAGTGAATTACTTGGAACCATGCTGAGTGAGTTCTTGAATGTGCCAATAGATATAATTATATCTGAGAAGATAAAAGTAATAATAACTCAATTATTTTCAGAATTTCTTTAGGCTGTAAAAGAAGGCAGAATAAAATTGCTCAACTTCAGGCTGAGCAATATTGTTGTTATGAAAATTGAATTCCCAAAAATCTCAACAGATTTAAATGCTTTTGTGCTACAATGAAGTCAAAAAGACATATTGCTTAACTATCTTGCTTAGTATAGATAGGCTGAGGAGAATTAAGCAGAGGAAAAAGTAATGGAAACAGTGATAAGTATTTTCTTGATGTAGTTTTAGAGATTTTGAAGCATATAGCAGCATTACTCATAATAAAGCTTTTTTATTTAATATTTATAGTTGCCAAAAAGAAGACTTGAAATAAAGAGGGTATGATAAAAGTGGAGATTATGAAACTCAGAAGGACAGATAACAACAGACTTCTGACAAAGACTTTAAGGATATAGTGTTTATGGAATCAATCACATGGGAGCCTGTTCCACAAAATGGTTATTCTTGCAGGTGGGAAAGCTAAGTTGAAATTCTTCCTTACAGTTGGAATATAGAGGGAATATGTGTGATTTGACTGGATGTAATACAGTATGCATTAACAATAAAAGGAAAATTTCATTTTTTAATCATTTCATCCCAAGCAAAGCAAGACTACTACTAGTGCACAGGGTGTTACAGTGAGAGAAAAGACTAAGTCTTGAAGAATTCTAAAAAAACAGAATAGGGTAACTGACACTGCCTTTAAATTTTTGGAGATTGTAGCTATCAGGGAAGCAAATAAATGGAAGTAAGTTCCACAGGTAGAAGTGTGAGAAAAGAAACTGTTCAAATAGAAGTCATGGCTACATTTAACTATTTCAGAGGTAAAAGGATGGGACCTAGATGCCAGTGTAGTAGCATGCTTAAATTCACATGGTTGAAGCATCAGGGAAAAAAGCTTGTCAAGGCAGTTTCCATGAAAATATTTTTAGAAAAGCAGAAGGAAGCCATGTCATGTTGGTGAGAAATGATTGAAGTCAAGAAAACTGGTGGAACTAATCATTCAAGTTCATCTAAACCTTTGCCATGAAAATATTGACAGAACATCAAAAGGATTGTGACAGTGTATCAGTAGAAAAGAATCCATAGAGTAAAAAATGTCATCCACCATAAGACTGTGTAAGATTTTGATGCTCTTGTGTAAGTTGTAAAGTGAAGATTGATCACATTCAGTTCAGATGTGGTAGAAATATTTCCATTTTAATCTGACTTTTTCAAAGACAAAGCATGACATGAATACTCATGTACCAACCACTTCTCCAGAATCTTTAGTAATGGATTGCATATGTGGGTTTCACTTGAAATCTGTAGTGCAAAGATATTCAAAGAATGAGACAAATATCAGAAATCTGCTCCTTAAATCTATTTGATGCTCTTTCCAGTATTGCTGCTTAGGTTCTTCTAAAGATGCCCGACTTGGGGACAAGACTTTTATAAATCTTCTCTAAAATGAAGTTTGCTGTGACAATCAACATTCGGCTGATTATTTATCATAGGTGTTGCTAATTAAAGTGTTAGGATACTTATTAGTGGAATAATAGCTAAAAAGGACAAAATAAGAAAAAAAAAATATAATAGGTAAGAAAAGTTAACAACTTGTTTCAGTGTTAATTTATTCATTTTATTTACATTCTTTAAAATAGACATATGTTTAACTAATAGATATATTAAGAAAAAATGAAATGAATCTTGAAAATCTGTCAAGTACAAAATTACATGTAAAATCAGAAAGTAGAAAAGTTGCTGTATTGTCAGACTAGTAAATTAATATTTTTCATATACAAGAAAAGTGTTAGCTGAGTAATCCAAAAAGTAACTTGAATCAAAGAGTTGTGAGTTCAATACCTGATTACTGTAGCAGGGTTGTGTTACTAAAGGGAATTAACTGATATTTAAGAAAAAAGTATGACACATCAAATTAAACTCTCCACAAACTAAATGAAGAGTTTGCTTTGAAATATCAGCATATATCACCTGACGAAGGCTGGAGTGTAGAACAGCCGAAACATCTTTAATATGGCAATAAAGATGAGGACAAAAGCCTGAATGATGTAAATCTTTAAAATATCTTATTTCAAAAACATAGATATTAAAGTTAAAGAATTTTCTCAGAGCAAGAATAAATTTTCTATTAGAAAATTTCAGCAAGAATAACTATAAAGTTAATTATAGAAATTATTATAGTTTTTGGATTTTTACAAATTGCTTTACTAGAAAAATTCTACACAATTTTCCTCCAAACTCTGCATGCTTTAGAAACAAAATCTATCTCATAAGTTATAGAGAAATATTTAATCCAGTTTGTGCCTAAGGAAGTCTTTTCTCTGGTTACCAATTTGCTTGAGTCATATGCCTGCAGCAAATCATTGCTTTTATGACAATGGAGAGAAAAACAAAACTTGAGAGAAATTTGGCTTTACAACAATGGTCCCATTCTTGAGGCTAATAATATCCCAACTTTTTGTGAGAAATGTTTGTTTGTTTGTTCTAATACCCTCATCTGATTTCTTTCCTCCCAAATTTTCTTCACCATTTTAATGACAATGAAAATCATAGTGCCATAAAAATGCCAGTTTATTAGACAAAGCTGAAATCAAAATTGAAATTCTATTATAATTTCCCCCAAAAACATTTCTATATAGAGATGCTGAGATATTAATACTAGTATGATAAGCTAACAAAAACTGATGGTAGAATTATTCACAAAATTTTGGAAGGCTGGCAAGGATGCATTTTAAAGACTAACTAGAGGACTGAGACTGGTTAGATTTAATTACAAACAAAGAAAAGAGTGCTAGACTGCTTTGCGATCAGTTAGCTGAGTGCCATACATGATACACGCTTGGGCAATCATGTCTCTTTCAAGACATGACTGACTGGGCAGAAGATTTTCCCACAGTAGGTTGTCATTACTTCCTGTGGTAGACTGGTTGCCAGTCAAGGCTATAGAACCCAATCTGTCCTATTATTTAACCCATAACTGGAGAGAAGAGATGGATTAATACCTTTCCCAAGGGTATTTGTGCGTAAATGAATGCAAGGAATTCAACTGGAATTTGAATTCGGCTCCCTGAATTGTCGTTCCAAGTCGATATCCATTGCACCACAACGCACATCCCCTGCTATGTGATATCTGTCCTATACAGCAGCAAATATTAGGTGATCTCTTCAAGGATAAAGAGCAACAGAAATGTGGTTCTACAGAAGGATGCTTAGGATACTATGAACTAAGCATCAGGAAGAGACAGCTGAGATTTCTGAAACACGTAATGAGGAAACAGGGTTTAGAGAATTTAATACTCACAGGATAAATAGAGGAGAAGGGAGACCGAGGAAAGAAGCAGTGCAAGACATATTTGATGGACTTGAGCAAATGGATGCTGAACCAGGGTTTGGGAGAGATACCAAGAAGAAAAAATGTTACGAAGGTAGAGGCAAGTGGAAGTCTGTGATTGCCTATGTCCTGAAGGGACACAGCACAGCAAGAAGAAGAGAAAAGAGTAAGACAGATATTGACTTGATCAATAATTGTTGATAATTAGCAAAATACAAGTTTAATGAAGTTGGCTGTGCCATCATTTATAACACAAAACTTGAATCCTATTTATCTACTATTTTGTTCGCAACATCTCATCAGTTACTCTTGGCCAGTTCATGAAGTGAGGTCTGGTCCAATGATGTTATATTCATGAAGTGAGGTCTGGTCCAATGATGTTATATTCATGAAGTGAGGTCTGGTCCAATGATGTTATATTCATGAAGTGAGGTCTGGTCCAATGATGTTATATTCATGAAGTGAGGTCTGGTCCAATGATGTTATATTCATGAAGTGAGGTCTGGTCCAATGATGTTATATTCTGCCTGCTGAACATGAGGTGTTTTTCTCAATGCTGCTTAGATGTGACACAAGGCCAATAGCATGGGGCACTCAGTGAAGACTGAATTCACTGATCAATTGTAATGTCAAGCTTGCTAACCATTACACCACGTCAAGGTGCCCTAATGATTTTCTAAGCTTAGCTTAGATGTGACACAAGGCAAAAAGTATAGAGCACCCAATGAGGATTGAACTCACTTCTCAGTCATAACAGTTCTCGTGAGACAAACTTGCTAACTATTACACCCTGTCCAGATGCCTGCTCAAGATTCTCTCAACATGGTTGTTTATATAATGCCAAGAATTATAAAATCTTTCTGGATGAAGATGCAGTTACATGCATTCCAAATTAGTGTTCAGGACTGACCCCAGGTGAACCCCCTAGTACACCCAGCCTCCTTGATATCAGATCTGAAATTTATTCAATATCTATTTAAGTTCCATACTATACAAGAAATGGGCTATAATTTTTTAATAAATTCAAGACAGTTGGATGAATTCATTTTAGTAGACATCAAAGACAATTTACAATAACTGATTTTACCATTTTTTTTTTAAGAATACTCATTTGGAGTAGATAGACTGAACTATCGCCCGGTTCACACTCCACCCATATCTATTGAACAGGTGAAGAGGCTCATCCCTTGTTTCCTGTTTAGGATATGGTTTCTGGCTTTCTCTTTTCCAGTCATTTTACTCTTAAGTAGCTCCATGCGCATCAGTGGCATCACCGCCTTGCTTGGGGTGATATGATTAAAAAGAAAAAAATATGTCATGGGAATTTTTTTTGAATGCACAATTTTCAAACCTAAAAGTTATAACATTTTCATCCATGGTTGTATGATCCTAATAGGTATTTTTTTTTGTATGGTTACACTTTGTCATAATACAAAAACATATCTATTAGAATTATACAACCATGGATGAAAATGTTATAACTTCTGATTTTAAAAACTGAACATTCAAAAAAAATCCCCGTTACATGAGCGTTCTTAAAAATCATAAAATCAGTTATTGTAAATTTCCTGAAGACACCAAAAAATAGAAACCTGGGTTGCGTAATATAATTCGTTTACAAATCAAATATATATATATATACACACACATTTATTTATCTGTAAATTCAGCTCACATTTAGGGATAGCTATTTCAACATGTCAGTTTCAGACATGCATTGTCAACCCTAGTCAATCAAAGAATGGCGAAAATTTTTGTTCTGGAAACATGGGTTAGAAGGGGTGAGGAATGTTGGTTACAATAGGGTTAAACCAAGGAGAATCATAGTAGGAATTTTCTTTTGGTAGTGAAAGGCAGGGGTTGTAAGTAAAAAGAATGTCTGGATTCACTAAATTCAAAATTCTAATCTATGTAAGTGGTAAAACATGTTATGAATTAATAAAACGAAAAGACAACTAGTGAAATTTAAATTTATTACAGTGATGACAGGTGCTAATAAATTCGTTGAATTAATTAAAAACATTTTGGTATTGAAATTTTAAAATCCTAATTTTCTTTGCTAAACATTGATTACATTTATCACATTTATTACTTAGGTGTTAATAAAACAGTGCTCAATATAGTATAAACAGAACTATATATATATATATATATATATATAAAGTTGTAAGTTAAAAATGTATTTTTTGAGAGTATTTATTTATTTCTATTATTATATATATATATATATTTGATATTTCAGATCGGCCTCGAAACAGTTTTAGATTCTGTTTTAATAATCATAAACTAAGCATACGCCAAAACAACCCTTATTCCCCCATAGCTGAACACTTCAATCAAACAGGACATACATTAGAAAACTGCAAATATTTACTGATAGATTCCGATTTTAGTTCCACATCCTCACACAGAAAGAAAAATACTGGATTTTAAAATTAAATACATATAAACTAGGATTAAATAGGGACTTAGGCATTTTGAATCTTTATAGTTATTTCAATAGTTAAATATTTTTTAGATACACTTAAAAATTTTTTCTTTAAAACAACATTTAAAAGTATTATTACAGTTAGCTTTATGTTTAAAAATATTCAAACTCTGTTGCTTTCTACATCACGTGATGTACACATCACTCTACGGATGCTTCTCGCAACAGACGCTTCTCGTTTAAATTTTAAAATCATTTGTATCTGATGAAAGACCAAGGCTGGTCTGAAATATCAAATATATATATATAATAATAGAAATAAATACTGTCAAAAAAATACATTTTTAACATTCTTACAACTTGTTAGTAGTTTTTCTTATACATATTAAGACACTATATGTGGATTATCATTATGCTATATATATATATATATATATATATGTGTGTGTGTGTGTGTGTGAATTAATAAACATACATAAGGGAATGCACTCATGTATAAAAATATTATTTAGGTGTTAATAAAATGGTGCTCAATCTTCTCATATGTATGTTTATCGATTCACATGACTATCTATAAACTGTAAAATAAGCAAGAAATTATTTGTTGCCCCAACCCAGTTCACACTCCACCCACGTCTATTGAACAGGTGAAGAGGCTCATCCCTTGTTCCCTGTTTAGGATGCGGTTTCCGGTTTTCTCTTTTCCAATCTTTTCACTCCTATGTAGCCCCCTGGACATCAGTGGTGTTACCGACTTGCTCGGGGTGATATGATTAAAAAAAAAACAAAAAAAATCAGACAAGATGTCATTTACTTTGGGAGTATTTCTTTCCTCATGGGTTCTTGATAAAATGATTGTATAAGGAAGCATATACTTAGATAAAGCTGAGACTGAGATAAATTATTCATATTAAATTAATCATGCAATTACCTGTCTTTTTTAAGAATCATATAAATATCTTGTTCCAACTAGAAATTCTTTGGTCAAATTTGGTCAATAGATACAGTCACCTTGGCTATTCCTTTAGATGAATTCACAAGATTTCATTGTAAACCCATCAACTCGCATAAAACTGTCAATACCAGTCTCATTTGATGCATTTTGCTCTCATCCATTGACCACTGACCAATGCCCAAATCTTTCAATGTGACCTTGAGCCAATGGCTTAGACAACTGGCCTCTCCTATGTCATTTCTCAAATATTTCTCCAACAAATGCGCTTTTCAGACAGCGAAGGTCACACACTGCTTGAACCAGCATTGCTCTTTGGTCAATGTACTTAGATGCTTGTTCGAGGACAACTTGGTTGAAAAGTTCTGGCAAAGGGCCATAAGATTATTTCTATCAGAGAACCAGTCACAATCTCTGGTGAACTACGAGATATTTGATGTGAAGACTCATGGCTCAGCTATGTTTGGAAATTGAATTAGAATCGACACCGAATACAAAAGATGCCCTGTAAAAATATTAGAATAAGAGACAAGAATGAAATTTAAAACAAAATTAGCCTTTGATAACATTGATCTAAAAAATTCTTTACATTTGATCTTATTTTAAATACTTTTTCTATCTTCATATATATAGATATATATAGATATATACTATACAAGAAATCTAGAAGTGAGCCACCACCTACCATGGTTTCACACAAACGGTTCTTTACCCTGAAGAACCGTTTGTGTGAAACCGCGGTAGGTGGTGGCTCACTTCTAGATTTCTTGTATTGTATTCTCGCTCTACTTTCATACTTTCATATCGAGCTTAAGGTTTTGTCTTGGAATTTTTTTTCTTTCAAATGGGCACTAGATGTATTGTTCTTGTGCGCTGTTTGTTTCTTTTTTTCTCTCCCTTTATTTAACCCATGAGGTAGTTCTCGCCAGGTTACAAGATGGTTTATATTACTGTTAAGTTAGCATTATTTTTGGATGCTTAGTCTGTTATTATTAATGTTGCCTTACTGTGATTAAGTTCATTATTTTATATATATATATATATAGGGTGTCTCAAAAAAATGTGCTCACACTTTGAATGACGAGAAACCTTTTATTTATGAACATAAAGTAAAGTGGAATAGCTTTGAATACAAAAGAAAAATGTAATTGAAGAATCATGTTCACAAATATTCAAATTGATGACCATTATTGTCCAGACGCTTCATGATGCAATAGACGCTATCTTTGGAGATGTAGGTTTCCCGACCAGTTTGCCAAGTGATATTCTGTGGTGAGCAAAGGAGTGTTTCCTGCACCTGCTCTTCTTTTCCAGGGCTTGTGGATGTCCATGACCATCCAGAATGTTTCTTGTTGACATACTGGACGGTTCCATCTGCTTCAAATTTGTCTCTGATGTGAGCAATGGTCTGGCGCATTGGTGGCAGTTTTGCGAATTACATTCTGGATTATCTTTGCACTTCAATGGCGTTTTCAGTCTTCCAGTAACATTTCAGGACAAACTTCCTCTCTTCCAAACTAAGTTGTTTTCCTGCCATGCTGTGATTAATTAATTACACTTGCATAAAAAGCAAAACAAGCATGTTAGAGATAGTTAAAGTGTGAGTACATTTTTTGAGACACCCTGTATATTGTGTGGTGATACCGAGCAAAAGCGATGGACCAGATGTTTGCTCTTTCACGACCAAAAAGTAAATGACCAAAAGTTGTTGCTGTGCCGCCGGATCTGCGCAGATGTTTCGGCTGAAAACTAAAAATTAATTAAATATTAAATTTCCAGTTTGCAAGCCTACGCGAATTTTATTTATCAGCCAATGAGAAGCCCAGAACTAAATACAAGTGTGAAATCCCAAATGAGCTGCTGTGATCCAAAAAGAAGATATAAAAAGCAGATACAGAAAGCATCGACAGGCAGACCAACTTGAGGAGAAGAGAGTAGTTAGTATCTCCCTTGACTGAAGTCAAGTGGCTTACTATGCTCACCTCCCTTACCTCTTTCCTTCTTCCCTGCCTCAAAAACTACTTACTGACCTCAGGAGCGAATACATCAAAGAAATTCCTTACTTAAACAAGCCCAAATTCCTAAGCATTAATTCTCTTTCAGCATTTTATTGCCATGAACATTTTAACCTCCGTTGGATCTATACTTCATGTATTACTTCAACTGTAAAAACATTAATTGATATGTGTTATGTATAAAATGTTATCGTTCAACTCAATTTGCTTTTCTTGGTTTATAACCTTTCTTTATGACTTATAGTGGGCTATCTACAACAAGGCCAATTTCCATTAACCTGCAACAGTATACAACTACCCTTCACTAGAACGGACTCTCCACTACCAACAGAAAAGAATAGATAAGCAACCCAGTATTTTATATATATATATATATATATATATATATAGAGAGAGAGAGAGAGAGAGAGAGAGAGAGAGAGAGAGAATCTCTTATAATATGCACATATAAAAGCATGGCTTAGTGCTTAGAATGATAGCATTTACACCATGAGGCCCAGGTTTGCATCTTACTGTGAGTCAAGGTGACCTCTTGATAATACTCGAGATAATCCCTGCATGTGGCACTTTTGGAATGTGCCAGAAAACCATATCTTGAGTCAATTCAAGCTTTGGAAGTGAAACTGTTCAGAAAATATTGATAGGTAGTTTGGCTGGCATTATTTTATAAGTAATCATGACTGAGGGTTCAAACATACTGACCTTGTTTAACTACTGCTCACACTAAATTATGCAACTATCATCTCCTAAGTATGGTTGAAGTAAAAACCAGAGATTGGTTCTATGAGTGTTAAAGAAACATAATCTTCAACAGCAATTGTCTAGAAGCCCTAGCTGAGGAGTGCATCCATTATTTAAAGACATATAATTTGAATTACTGCTTTTATATATATATATATATATATATATAGCCTTTGAGATTTCACTTGCTCGATCAAATCAGTTGATTAAAAACTTAATTGGATGATTGAAGTTTATTGCTTGACTCACCTGCGATCGATTAAATATCTCGCAATAGAAAAAAAAATCTGATTCTTTTTACAATCCGAAAGTATGCCACTGAAGATTCACAAGTTACTTAGAATGACCTACAATGATATTATTGAAAAATTTTAGATATTCTACAATTTCACCTTTTTTTCTATATTTTCTTCTAATTTTTTCTATATTCAATCATAATTATAATAATTAAAATTTTTATTTTCTTTTTAATTTTTTTCACTATATTTATAATATAATACTAATAGTGGTTATATGTTTAATTTGTATTAAAAATTATAATTTACAATTTATTATTTTTTACTGTAAATATATCCCATTATATTTAAAACTAAATTTTAAATTTCCGTGTCGTTTTGCTATCTAAGAATTCAACAGAATTCAAATGCTATCTAAGAATTCAAAAGGTCCTAACAAGTGTTGTGCATTTTTTAAATAGGAAATTAATGTCTTGCTTTATTATGATGATTTGCTATGGTATAAATTGTAATATACACTAGTTTTTATTTTCAAGGACAAATGTCCCAGGGAATAAAAGCATTGATTGAATCAAGTAAATTAAGTCAAAGAGTTGTGAGTTCAATACCTAGCTACAAAAAGGTGAACAAAAATTTAGAGAGTTGAGTTAAAAGTTTAACTGATCCTGAGATATCTGGAAGAGGTATAGTACATGGAAACTAGAACGATCTACCCTGGTAGAAAAAATAAAAAGCTTGGTATGGAATTTCAAACACCTGAAGAAGGCAGGAGAGTAAAATGGTTGAAACGTTGTGAATATGGCAACAAAGATGAGGACAATAGTCTGACAATGTAAATAATTACAACACAGAGTCTTTTTTCAATGTGTGTGTGTGTGTGAATAAAAAGTGATAAATAAAAATAATTGAAAGTTGCCATCATTAAAATTGTATAATGTCTACTTTTGAAGAATTTGTTAGTTAAGCAAACTTTAAGAATTTTTGGTATATGTTTTAGCCAATTCAAGTATTCCTTGATTCAGATATTTGCTCTCACCTATACTCTGTTACATGTCTCACTAAAATTAACGTTTTAAATATTGCTACCAGCTCAAAATGGAACTGCCAAAGAAAATTTATTTATCAAGTTATTGTGATTGCTGTCGATATCACTTTCGCAGCATGCCTTTGATTGAGCCACAAACTTCTCTACTCTCTTATTTCCAGTTGTCTTATCATTGTTATAAATATGTCAACAGTACATGTTGATAAGTGATAGAAAAGAGGAGAGAAACAGAATCCGCAGGCAATTCACTTTCTATAATTACTTGCTAAATTCAGAAGATGTTATGTTTGCTCATTAGAAACACCACTGCAAAAGCCTTTAACAATATAATGGCTTCTCCTCTCTCTTTCTGCTATTCAAGCTAGTTAATAAAACTCAAGGCTTCAAAACAGCCACCAATGACATGAGCTTTTAGGTTTTCTTTTTCTTTAACTTTTTCAACTTTAATAAGAGGAGATGGAAAATCTAAATAATGAGCAATAATAACCGATATCAGAACCCTAATTGCTGGATTGAATTTTACAGCCCATTAGATAAAGGCAACCTCTGTAGAGAAATATAAAATATTTTACACTTCAAATTCCATGGACGTGCAGATAGTACAACTGTTTCTTCTTCATTTCACTTATGAGACACTTATTTCTTTTAAAACCTCTTTCATAGATTATTTTGATAATTGCTTATAGATAATTGCCTTGGTATTGCTTGTTTTTACTTTGTCAAAATGATTTGACAGAATGAAAATTTGATAAATCTTCCTTCAATTCACAAATATTTTCTCTTCTTTGCATTTCTCTTCATGTTTCTATTATAGAAAACAAAAGTTTTGCATAATTAAAAAAAACAACCTGTCACTTCTAATCAAAATTAGCTGAAATCTGTTTTTTTTTTTAAAAAAGCCCATTACTCACCAGAGGATCATAGACAACCCCTCACCATAACAATATTCTGTACTGGTGCATTCTTGTCATTGCTTTTATAACTTTTTTTTTAACAGGTAGGGTGTGGTAATCCCATGCAAACCCCTTTGACCTCCAGGTAAAGTGGTTTTGAATTCAGTTTTTTTCTTTCTCCTAGAGTGGTTGCCACCTAAGGCTCTCGGTCAAGTGCCATACGTGATACACACTTGAGCGATCATATCTCGAAAGATACATGACTGACTGGGCAGAAGATTATCCTACAGTAGGTTGTCATTAATTTCTGCAGTAGACTGGTTGCCAGCCAAGGCTATAGAATCCAATCTGTCCTGTAATTTAACCCATAACTGGAGGGAAGAGAAGAATCAATACCTTTCCCAAGGGTATTTGCGCACAAGTGAATGCAAGGAATTCACCTGGAATTCGAACTCGGCTTCCCGATTTCTCATTCCAAGCTGATATCCACTGCACCACAATGCACGTAGGCTATAGAATCCAGTATATTCTGCTATTTAGAATCCAGTATATTCTACTATTTACCTATAGCTAGGGAGAGAAGAGATAGATTCATGCTTTTTCCAAGGGTATTAGCATGTAAGTGAATGCAATGAACTTAAGTGTAATTTGAACTCGGCTCTCCAATTCCTCAATCCAAGCTGCTATCCATTAGTCCACTGTGCCTCCTCACCTATCATCTCTGAACAAAAAATAAAGACATTACTGCATCTTAATTCAGGTTTTGTGTGTTTATATAATCTATACTCCTTTCTTCATTTTTTTTATCAACCTTTCTTCTACAAAAACTTAAAAAGTGACTGTAATCACATATATTATTAACATTCAAACTGATGCCTTCCTTTCTGTGACGATGAGTTATTATTTACACTCTCTTTAGCCTTCATCAGATGCATATCAATCTGGGTAACCTACAGGGAATTCTGAATTGAACTCTCATTCCACTGCTCATGTCTAGGGATATCATCTAATTCTTATTTTAGTATATTTCAGTTATTGCCTACCTGTTTCCACGGAGTCCAAGTACATGCTGCCTGACCGAGGAATTGAACTCACAATTATTATGTCACCAAATTTATGAAACAAAACTAATCCATAAAGCTATTGTATTGATCTACACAAAGATGAAGGCTGGAAAGCACAACTGATGGAATATTGTAATAACAACACCAAAGATGAGCTTGAGTTTTGTTTAACGGCATATCAACCTCTGTGGGTTATTTAATGCCAAAAAGTTGGGATTTTAATGTAATTTTTATGTTTGGCGATAGTGAGAAAGTTGCTTTAGTCAGATTTTAATGAAAATTTTTTGTATTTATTTTTTGTTTTAGAAAACTGGAAATGTCTTCTAGTTTTGGATTCAAAAATGTTTTGCAGAGAATTTTTTCCTTCAAAAATGTTTTATAGAAATAATTTTTTCTTGAAAATGTATTGTTGGTAATATTTTTCTATATTTTATCGTTCTCTAAAAGTCTATTTTTATGTATATAGTTCTATAAAAGTGTATTTTTATACTTTCATAGTGTTTTGACCCCAGTTTGGGAGTCAATTATTTGCCCATAGCTGGGACCCTAACAGGTGCTACCACTCCGGGTCAGGGTGGACCTGGGAACAACAGCAATTAGGATGTGGTCCCATGATCCTCACAACCTCCCAATCAGAGGCCTTGCTGCTGGATGCAGTTTATCGTCATGCCCAGGACCCACAATAAAGATGAAGACAAGAGTCTGAATATAAATAGTATAAATAATGATGCTTTCTTCTTTGTCATTATGGCAACGTTTCAGTCACTGTACCCTTCTGGCTTTCTTGAAGCTTCTTTCAATCCATGTAACATTCAGGGGATTTCAAACTGTACTGTTTATTTAATCTACAGAAGTAGATTATCCATGTCTAGAAGATGAAAGTGTTGATTATTGAATTTGGTGACATGATTTTAAATTCAACCTTAGGCTGTATAGTATGAATATATTAAGATTTAATAAAAACACAACTAGCAGTATTTGAACAATTAAATAGAATCTGTTTTATTTTACTTGATGATCATTTTTTTACTGTAAATAGTATAGTAAAGAAAAAAAAAGGAGACAATTCTTATAAAAGTCATCATTACCTTTTCTTTTCTTTGTCACGTTGGAAGCAAAAATGAAAACTTTCCAACTTAATGTAAAAATGAAAAATATGGATATCTTGGGGTTGTTTTTGTTGTTTTTTTAGCAAAAAGAAAAAGATTGCAATGAGAAATTATGAAAAATTTCATGAATATGGCTTAAAAATTACAACTGAACAGAGATTGTACTCCCAATTCAGTTAAATGCCATACATGATACACGCTTTGGGCAATCATGTCTCGAAAGAGACATGACTGATTGGGCAGAAGATTATCCCGCAGTAGGTTGCCATTGCTTTCTGCAGTAGACTGGTTGCCAACCAAGGCTATAAAACCTAATCTGTCTTATTATTTAACCCATAACTGGAGGGAAGAGATGGATTAATACCTTTCCCAAAGGTATTTGCGCGTAAGTGAATGCAAGGAATTCACCTGGAATTCAAACTCGGCTTCCCGATTTCTCGTTCTGAGCCGATATCCACTGCACCACGACGCACATCGAACTCCCAATTACTAAACTTTAATCTACTCAGCCACTGTTCAGTGGGACAATCATGAATCTAGAACTTGAAGCTTTAAACCAGATATTCTGCAGCTGATGTCATGCTTGAACATTTTTAACATTATTTTTTTATCAGTGCTGAATGGATTAAGGTGCTGGATTGTGAATAATAATCAGGAATTCAATCCCTGGGCCAGGGAGTACAGACTTAGACACAGTGAAAAAGTGACAAGCAAATAAAAAACAAAAATTATTAGATATCCCTTGACAGAAAGCAAAACAAAAGCAATTTTCCCATATGGATTCAACTGAAATTCCCTTAAGTTGACTTAAGGACACAATAGCTGAAAAACATTGTAATAAAAAAACAAGAAAAATGAGAACATTAGTCTGAATGTAAATAATGGTGACCCCTCATCCCAGAAATTTAGAGAAAATTATTATTGTATCATTTTAAAATGATCACAATAACTTCCCTCAGAACAATTTCTGTGTTTTTTAATTTTTAAGAAAATTTGAATAATAAATTCTTGTTTTCTTCAAGTACTTAATAAATGCCAGAACCAGTCTGACTCTCTAGAAATCTATTTATCTATTTCCGCAGACTTTACAAAAAAATGTGATTAATATTACAACTAAAAATGTAGAAATCCTGAAACTCTGGTTCTTATTGCTTATTATTATCAAATAAAACCATTCATTCAGGAAATATTGTCTTTCATGCTAAACTCTCACCAGAATTATCATTTCTAATGAACTCATAGTCTGGAAAATTATAATTGGGACTTCTTTTCTATTCAATAGACTTTTCTGTTTTTTATACAAAAAACAGAATTTTATTATTGTGCATACACAATAATTAAATATTAAAGTATGAAAAAATATATATTAAAAACAGAAATAGAGTTGTTCCAACAAGAGAAATTGGTATAGAATAAAAAGTGCGTAAAGCTGTGAACATTTTGTTTAAAGTGTAACTTTACTGTTGTTATTATTATTACTTGCTTTTTGTATGATATATTAAGTGTCCATGATAGTGTTTGTGATGCTACACATGTTTTGAGTCTGAAGTTGACTCTTCAGGCAAATAAACCTGTGACTTCACATATCGAGATGCATTTGCTCTTCTGATGGCCAAGGTTTCGTGTATAAATAGATAAGTCAAGTGGTGACCAGGTCAGAGAGTTTCAATGTATACGTGTATGTTGTTTTTTTTTCACACTCGCACATTAAGTTTCTTCTGTCGCCTTCATTGTCTGTAAAGAATTTTTTTCACTGACTTGCAAAATTTGATTTCTTCTTTATACTTGAAAATTGTTTTCAGTGATTTTGATTCAGTTCTACTCTACAGGTCATCTAGTTCTTTTTATTGCTTTGGTGATACTATTTGAATTTAGTGTGTGTGTGTGTGTGTGCATGTGTGTTGTTTTTTATTTTAGGATTTCATGTGTCTGTGTGTGTGTCTTAGGTTTTTCATGTTGTTTGCTGAGGAAAGACTTGTATTTTTTTTATAAATATTTCTTCCTGCATCATGAGTGTGTCATAATCTGAATTTTGATAGATAGGTATTACTCTGAATTTACCTCCACTGCATTCATGTAAATGTTGAGAGATATACAATTTCCTGTTGTTAGCTAGTTTAATGTTACTTCTGTGCAGGTCTATTCTTTTATTCAGGCCTTGTGTTGCCCCATGTATATTTTTGCACTTTTATTGCATTTGAGGGCATAAATTATGTTTTTAGAGTTGCAGCCCTGCTCTGTTTTTATTTTGAATGTAGATGTGTTTTTGAACTCAAAGTGTTTTCTTTCTATTATTATGTTGCATACCCCACATCTTTTTTCGCTACATTTAGTGACTCCCTGTAATGTGTGTTGCTCGAATTTTGATGAAGTTAGATGCCAGTGTAAAAAAGTGTCAAGTCAGTGAAAAAAATTCTTTACAGACAATGGAGGTGACAGAAGAAACTTAACATTCGAGTGTGAAAAACCCAACAAACATGCATACATTTAAACTCTCTGACTTGGTCAACACTTGACTCATATATTTATACATGATACTTTGGCCATCAGTAAAGCAAACGGATCTCGGTATGTGAAGTCACAAGTTTATTTGCCTGAAGGGAGTCAACTTTAGACTCGAAACACATGTAGCATCACAAATATCATTATGAACACTTAATATATCATACAAAAAGCAAGTAATATTAATAATAATAGCAACAATAAATCTACACTTTAAACAAAACATTCACAGCTTCTCACACTTTTTATTCTATGTATAATATATATATATACTGATTGTTTAATACTTAGTTCTTGGTCCTAATAGGGTTAGACCAGTACACATTTGTATTAAAAAGTGTTTGATACAATTATATTGCATAAGTTTTGAATATTTTCTATTTAACCCATTTAAAAATGGAAAATATAACATTTATATATATATATATATATAAATTACATACACACATGTGTTTAAGAATGTTTTACTTTACTACTAAATATAAGCATATGCATTACTAAGTTTCAATTATATATATGAGTGTGTGTGTGTGTGTGTGTGTATGTATAACCATGATTTTCAATCCTCACATCTAAACAATTTTCTCTTTTTTAAAGGATTTTCTCTTCTTGCATAATAAATTGTCTTCATGAGTCAGCGCATCTTTAGGGGTGACTATATATATATATATATATATATATATATATATATATATATATATATATACGCACACACACACAGGAGCAATTCTTTGAGAGTAAGGTCTCATGATGACAGAAGTGGATGTCAAACACATGCATACAAAGATATACAGAACTTTTAGACAGAAATACCTCCTATTTTTTAAAGGTTTTTCTTCATCAGAAATCAATGTTAATGATATAATTTTCCCTACGAATTATGATTAATTGATTTTGTGTACAAAGAACAGTCTGGTACATTGTAGTCTGACAAGAAAGGTCATAAGCAGTCACTTTTTTGTTTTTACACACACACACACACACACAAAACAAATGTTCACTCAGTATAAAACAAGATAGTATAAAACCAATCATGTAATGCATTAGGTGTGTGATATGCATATAAGCAGAGGAAGTAGAAAATGAAAGATATGAAGATATAGAGAATAGATAATGACTAGATGTGGTTAAGATTTTATTATTTGGGGGAAATATTCAGTGTCATTTATCTTGTGCAAAAAGTCTGATTGACATTGATGCATGACAGACATTTATGGAGAACACAGTGTGGATTTAAGCACTGGCGGATGGTGTGCAATGCATTTCCATAGTCGTGATAAAAAATATGAAAGTAATATTGAGACTTAAATGAAAACCTGAATACAGATGTATACTCTGTTTTTCTCTCTACTATATCAATATAAACAAACAGGAAGTGCACAACAGTTTATATGCTTTTTATATAAATGCACATATACATTTAACAATACCATTTCTATCGCAGTTTTCATATATGATGAAATACAGATACCTGCACGTGTATAAAAAAAAGAAAATATTTTTATGTCTGCACATATTTTTCTCCATGGATGCATATGGTATTTAATTGGTCAATTTTCTTGTACACTGGTATGCCTTTGCAGATGCTTGAGCCGCTCGTGTTCAAGATAATCCTGACCAATTTTCTAGTAAATTAAACTAAATGACAAGACTGAACAAAAAGATATGAAAGCCGTTCTTTCATGTTAAGTCATTTTTATATTGCTCTTTCGTTTAATGTCATTATTGCAGTCTTTTAGTTTTGCTTTTTATTTCATTTTTAATTATGAATTTATATAAAAATTTCTAATTCATATTTAAAAAAATAACTTGTATTTGTTTAGATATCCCAGCAATATTGTTTGTTCTTTGCTTCCAGTGTAAAAGAAAATTAAAAAAAAATCTAACTTGAAGCTTTTTTTAGTCTAAATATTTCATCTTCTATGAAACTTGCTTATTCCTCTTAATCACTTAAGCTGGATTTTTTTCAGTTTGATAAAGTATTTCTTTTAATTTTTTCTTGATTTTTCTGTATTATTATATCAATAAAAATATGTGTGTTTCTCTTGTTTCTGATCTGTCTATTTATCTATTGATCTAATAGCTACACTTCTTTTTTCAGTTGATACAAGTCTCGATTCCATCAAGTTATTTGAACCACAGTGTCTCAAACTATCACATAGCATCACTTTACGATGATTATTCTTTTCATATTATTGACAGTTCTTGAAATATTAGTAGCATTAGTTCTAATAGTAATAAACAATATTGTTTATAAATGCTGGAAGGGTGTATACCAAGAATTCAATTCTATTATACTGATAGAAAAAAACTATGGCTGGCAAATCTACATCTATAAAGTAGATGCTGTTTCAGTAACTGAAATGTAATGACCTACTTAATCTGAACTGTACTATTTTTATTTACATCTTGCATTGTTCATAACAATATTATCTGGTAAACACAAAATTCTTCAATGGCTCTTTCACATTAAAATTGTGTAAGAAATTGTTTCTGTTGTATTAAGAGTTTTAATATATGGCTAACTGATGAAAATGTTCGGTTTCTGAACATGAGACCCAGATTTGAATCTCACCATGGTTGATTTGCCAGGAAGGTAACCTTGATGCTATTGACCTGGGGAAGAGTATTTCAGTGCTTGGCACCACTGGAAAGTGTTTGAAAACCATACAAAAGAGTTGATCTATCCTGTAAGTAAAATTGGGTAGACAGAACTGTTGAAAGACCAGTTGTGTTAACATAAAGTCACAAGACATTATGGCAGAGAGTTTGGATATACTGCCTTTGTTCAAAAAGTTGATCATGTCATATTATGCAGTCTCTTTCCCAGGAACTAGGGCTAAGGTTCTGCTTCTTTTATATGCCTTCTCTTTAAAACATAGGTGATCATGGCCTTCCATATCTTCCTGTCCCTTGTAGCTCTTAATTCATTTTGTCTTATTTCTCCCAATCCTGGCTCTGCCAGCCATTTGTTTAAGCACATCAAGTATCACTCAGTTTTCCCATCTCTCTTTCCCTCTATTCGCCCTGTGAGTATCAGATTCTCCAAGATGTTCTTCCTTCATGTGTGTCACAGAAACTTCAACTTTCTTCCAAATGTTAAGTATAAGGTTTATTTTCATTTCCATTCTCTCCAAAACCTTGTCATTGTTCACATGTTTGGTCTATAGTATCCTCAGCATCCTTCTGTAGAACCACATTTCTGTTGCTTTGAGTCATTGCTTTATCTTTGAAGATATTGTCTAGCATTTGCTATTATATACGAGGACAGATATAACATTTCAGTACTATTTTCTTTGTTTCCAATGCATAACATCTCTAGCTATTTATCTACTCTTCTGAGTTAAGTTTTGTTGTTAAAATAATTTTTTTGATTATTTCACTTCAAGCAAGGCAATAATACCACTAAGATATAGGTATTTAGTGAGGAAAAGGACATGAAAGGAACAGTATTCAGGAAGGCAGATTGCATTTAAATTTTGAATGTTGTAATTGGCAGGGAAGCATGAAACCAGAAGGGAGTTTCACAGGCAAGTAAAACTATCTTGCAAAACTTTTCTTCTAAATCTTATTTTGAACTAGTTTTTATTGAACATAATTATTTGTATTATTATAAAGGATTAAACATTAAACAAATCAAAATTAATTAAGCATTAAAAACCTAGGATTTTTATACTAGGTTAAATGTTTGTTTAAAATTTTTTAAAAAATTGTTTTTGGTTTGAAAATTTTTTCATTTAAAAATTGCCTGCTCTTTTTCAATGCAATAATGTTACAAGTACTATGTCAACATTAGTAGCCTTGTGTTTTTTTTTTGTTTTTTTTTTTAACATATTGGAAAAACCCAGACCATGACTAAAAACATTTGGGAAAAACCCAAAGTAAAATTGCATCGCCCTGCAAAAGTGGATTCAAACGACTATTCACAAGTCAGTGCGAAAAGCAAATCCTGAATCTGGACTGGATTAAAAAAACAGAAAATTCATAATGACAGTTATTACACATCTAAAATGAAAATGCTCTCTGGAGCCAGTCACATGACCAGATTTAATTAATTAAGGACGTTTTGTAACCGGTCAACAGAGTCAGATGGAAGCCCCGAGACCAAACAACTAAAATGTAACTTCAACTTCAAATCAACCCGGAGATTAGGTCAGGTTGTACCTTTTTCTTTTTCTCTCTCATCTTCTTTTTCTTCACCGCTCACCAATCTACTTAATAACTGACCGGCACTATAAAGACTGAGCAAATCTTTCATAGACACCACTCATACATCCAACAAATGCAGGCACATACATGCATATGTATGCATATACTTTTTCAGCAATTACTACTACAAACATTTTCTTCAACTCTTGATATCCATAACTTTATCACTGAACATGAACTCTACCCTTAACTTCTTAATAATGTTTCTAATTGCACATTAACTCTTACAGCTTATGTTATTCTTTTCTTTTAATAAATTTCCATTTTAAATGCAAATTCCACATATTCTAACCTACCGACAATCAACCTTCTGATGAAAACCTTCTGAAGAAAGTTCAGGATAAAACTTGTAAGCTGTAGGGAGTTCGGTTAAGTCTGACATAAGGTTGAATCAAACAAATATTAACCATCTCTTGCCGGCTTTAACACAAGGCAGTGCTGAAAAGTTCTTTCTTTTAACCCGCTTAAGTAAAAAAAATCAGTATTCTAATAACCAAATATCAAAATACAGTTTTGGGAAATGGACTGATCTGAGAACTTCTCAGGATGCCTTTATATTTTTTAAGTGGACAGAGCCTCGGAATATTCAACTGTGTATGCTGTTATCAAACTTCTATATTGTACACAAAAGAATTTCTTTGTAATGTAATTGTTATTTCAGTTTGACTATTGTTATACTTCTTACTAAGCCTTATCATTTGCTTATTCTTTTCCCTTTTGTCCAACTTTATTATATTTGAAAGACCAATTAGGCAGTTTCAAAAAAGAAACAGAAAAAAAAAACACTTTTATTTTATCTATCATTCAAAAATTATTGCTGGTAGCTGAGAACAATAGACAACCAACCAAGAACAATGGTAAAAGGAAAATTCAATTTTGTTCAATTGCAATGGCCAGAGGAGATGTTATTTATTTATTTATTTTTCTGTAATATCTTATCTTGCTTGGATTTAAAATCAAAGCAATTTTATATATTTAAACATTTTCACCATTAACAAATCTAGACCTGGGGTGCAATAGACTAATTTTTTTTTTTAAATGGCAATTTCTGCTTAAAACAAAATTAACAAAAGGACTCCATATTATATCACTTTTGTACTTCTTTTTTGTATATTTAAACAATTTTTTGATAAGAGTAACATTTTTTAATCAATTTTCTTACAAATGTCATTATATGAAGCTGACAGTGCAATTTACACTTTCTTCTTATATTGATGTCATTATGAATCGAACAGCCCACACACAACAACATGCTATATTACAATTTGGCATGTGAGCAATGAGGACATTTATGAAAAATGAGAACAAAAAGAATACTTAGAATCAGAAAGCATCAAAGTTTCTAAGACATAATGAGGAAAGAGGGCTTGGAAAATTTAACACACATAGGATATACTAAAGCCAAGAGGGGAAGAGGGAAACAGTGAATAACTTAGTCAATGAGGATGTATAGAAAGCTGGCAGAACAAGGATTAAGAGGGATAGTAAAGAGAAACATTAGTTAGAGTTACAAATGAGTTGTAAGAGAGCCATGATCACCCACATCCTGAGAAGAGCATGCCATATCAAAGATCGATGATTAATGTTGCTGTTAAAATAAAACTAGCACATGACATCTCATGTAAGTTTGGTTTAAGTTTAACGACCCATCAACCATTTTGGTCATTTAAGGGTCAGTCTTTGAATATTGGGATCACATTTTTTTTTAATATGGTTCAATTGTCTTAAAGTAGTTTCATTCAAAGATATTTTGTTGGTAATATATTTTTCATTCAAAAAAGTTTTGTTGGTAATATATTTTACATTCAAAAATGTTTTGTTGGTAATATATTTTTCAATCAAAAATGTTTTGTTGGTAATATATTTTTCATTCAAAAATGTTTTGTCAGTTATATATTTTTCATTCAAAAATGTTTTGTTGATAATATATTTTTCATTCAAAAAGTTTTATTGGTAATATATTTGCTATTCAAAAAAATTTTGTTGGTAATATTTTTCATTCAAAAATATTTTGTTGGTAATATTTTTCATTCAAAAATGTTTTGTTGGTAATATTTTTCATTCAAAAATGTTTTGTTGGTAATATTTTTCATTCAAAAATGTTTTGTTGGTAAATACCTTCATAGCATTTTGACCCTGGTTTAGGGGTTAACTATTTACCCATAGCTGGGACCCTAGCAGGTGCTACCACTTCAGGTCAGAGTGGACCTGGGAACAACAGCAATTAGGAGGTGGTTCCATGCTCCTCACAACCTCCTAATAAGAGGTCTTGCTGCCGGATGCAGTTTACGGTCATACCCAGGACCTCTAATGTAAGAGAAATTTGACTATAATCACATAACAGAATTAAAATCTGGTAAGCTCTTGGCAAAAATATATCTCAGATTATAACATTTTTTTTGTGGGAATCAAAATTTGATTTATGTAGCAATGAGAAAAACAAATCTAACACAATTTATATTATTTACAATCTGATTAATGTCCTCATCTTTAATCCAGGAGTCTAATTTATTGGCTCATTTCATATGCAGGATTGTCCCACAAGACAATAAGCTGTAGGTTTGAAATATTCATTTGCAAATTTGATGGCATGTTAATCCCTGAGCCAGATGGCACAAATTCAGACTTGATAAAACAAGGGAGAAATAACTAAACATCACTATATAAAGAAAAAAATATCCCTAGACATTTTCAAAACAAAAGCAATCTATACGAAAGCGTTTAGTTTGAAATTTCCTGAATGTTACCTGATTAACACACACCTGAAAAGGGTTGAAGATCAATGGCTAATATGTTTTGATAATAATGAAGATCAGGTCATTAGATTGGCTGTAAATAATGATATTTCCTCAGATAGAAAAGAACTACCACAGTTCTCTCTGATGTCTAAATTTGTGACAATTGTTTTAGCCTCATGTCCATCCTTGCTGATAAATAATTTTAAAAATACAGCTTTTAGAAGAAGTATAACACCTCCTTTAGAAAACGTAAAATCTTAGTGTGTTCTACTCATGAGAGAATCAGTTTGTTGTAAAAGTGCAGTCAGGTTTCCTTTTAAATAATCTATTAAAGAAGCTCATTTTAATGTTCAAAGTCAGTTTCTCAGTCCAGAGACCAATAAGCTTCTGATGAAATCAATGAGAAACACAAAGAACACCAAGAAATAAACAACTTTATCTGTGAAAAGCAAGAAATATTGATAATTTGTTTAAAAAAATGTTTTTTTTATGTTTGACTGGCGTTTATGTGTGATTTTATGGGTAGAAGATTTTTCACTTCTTCCCCTTTCTGACTGATGTTTTTTTTATCATCTTAAATTTAAATTTTCTTTTTGGCTACTTTTTTTTATTTAATGTTTTTCTTACTTCTAAAAGGTCTTATTTCAGAGATTTTTCATTCTGCATATTTTGAAACTTTCATTTTCTGAGACAGTGAATTGTATTACGCATTTATTATACACACATGATTTTTTTCTATTTAGGTTTTAATATTTTTTAATATTTAACAGATGTAATTGAATTTGGTTCAAATATTTAATATTTCTCTCCAAATTTTATGATATTTATTTTTGGTGATAATGAATTTTTTTTTTTTTACATGTAGTCATACTGTTATTTTGTTATATTTGTTTAGGTATTGTAGACATTTTAAATATATTGTGTAAACTGGATTGCCAACAAATTAGAGAAAGTCAATGAATTAATCATCAATTGTAACAAGACAGTATATGGGGGTCAGCAAGAAAAGTAGTATGAGCTTCTAACTGGATATTTCAGAAGGAAGCAAGTACATAAGTTTAAGCACTGGAATAACAAAATATCTCTTCCAAAAGCAAAGTAAAATTTTATTTAATTTTTATTTTATTGAAACACAAAAAAAAGTAACAAGTAGTGTTCTGCTATGTAATATCTTTCCTCTTATATGGCAATAAAGGTTGGAGAATTTCCTCACATATGGACAGGAGACTTGAGGCACGAGAAATGTGGATCTGTAAAAGGATACTGGAAAACACCTCAAGGAAGCATGTAATAAACAAAGTTTTAAGGAAAATGAAAACAGGACACTTGTACTTGCAATAGACTGTTGAAATTTATAGAACACATGAAGAAAGGAGGCATAGAGAATTTAATACTCATGGGACATTAAATGCAAGAGGGAAACAGAGTCACCTACATAATGAACTTGTATAAATGGATGGTAGAACAGGTGTTGGGATAAATAGTTAAAAGATAATCATTGCTAGGAGATATACAGAATTGGAAGTTGTCGAGAGCTATGACCACCCATCTCCTGATGAGATATGGTGCAGAGAAGATTAATAATAGTTCCTTCATTCAACTGACACCAGCTATGTGGACGTGATGCGACAGTTCTTGCCCAAGTCATTTTTGTTTGTTATGGCTATAAGGATGTTAGTGTGTTTATAACATACATATTCACTGAGTTTTTAGTTTCAATATGGGGGTTAATAGCGCTCTTTAAAGATTGGTAGTGGTGTTGTGGTGCAGTGGATATCGGCTCGGAATGAGAAATCGGGGAACCAAGTTCTAATTCCAGTTGAATTCCTTGATACCCTTGGGAAAGGTATTAATCCGTCTCTTCCCTCCAGTTTTGGGTTAAATAACAGGACAGATTGGGTTCTATAGCCTTGGTCAGCAACCAGTCTACCGCAGAAAGCACTGGCAACCTACTGCGAGATAATCTTCTGCCCAGTCAGTCATGTCTCTTTTGAGACATGATCGCCCAAGCGTGTATCACTCATGGCACTTAACTGACTGACAGAGGTTTCCTAGAGATCTATTTTATGTCATCCCCACATTGATGAAGTGCTGCATTATCTTACTGGAACAAACCATCACACAAAAACATAGTGAGCATACACTTTATGAAATCAGTAACTTCTTTGCTGTAGTTTTTATTTTTTAACCACACTGACATCAGTAGTTTAGTTGCTTAAGATTTAACTCAATACAAGTACTTCTTCATGTACTGTGTCTCTTCAGATTGTAGGCAATCATGGACATCTACTTGGATCTGTCTCTTGTTACTGTCAATATTTTTCCTCTTGGTATTTCTCCCAAGCCTCACTCAGCCATCCATTTGCTTAAGCCTATCAAATATATCTTGCACTGCTTTCCTCATGTCTCTTTTTTCTATCCATCCTGTGAGTATTAAATTCTCCAGGTCCTCCTTCCTCATTGCATGTCCCAGGAACCTCATCCATCTCATCCTGTTGTTAAGTATGAGTTTTCTTCTTGTTTGCATCCTCTCCAACACTTCGTAATTGCTCACATGCTCAGTTCATGGTATTCTCAGCATCCTTCTGCCTCAAGCCTCTCCTTCATTCTCGAGGCGATCATCCAACATTTACTTCCATACAGAAGGACAGCTATCATAGCAGTCAAGCATTCTTTTAGTTACTTATAAACAAGTTGCTCATAAAATAATTGTCTAAAGATATTGAAATCATTTGTAAGGAAACATTTCTAGTTTCATTTCACCAGTTTGCACAACACCCTGTTGACAGACTGAATGTATAGTCCTGTGTACAAAGGCTATAGAAACTTGGCAATTTGCCTGAAAGAGCTGGAAACAGGATTCATCTGATCGGATGATATGTTGCCAATCTTTCATAGTTCAATGGAAAGATTTTCTAGACTTGAGGTGATAACAATTGTACTCTCATTGATAGATGGTGATAAAACTCCATAAAATACAGTGTACACTTTGTCTGATGTATTAAAATGGCATCAGTGTTGAATTAACGTTAGAATTTGACACAAGATTTCCTTTTTTTTAATGTCTTCATGAGTATATAATGAATGTTTTCTTTTGCTGGATGGAAACCATCTTTTGCAGTCACTGATAATGTCCTTCTTGTATCATCTGTGTGGGTTTTCACTTGTCTCCAAGATAGTTTGCTTCTCACCATGCATTATTAATACAACTCTTTTCTCTGCATTCTTTTTCGGGCCTCTCAATTAATATCCTTATTTATAATTTTTCTCAAATTGGTTTTGGCTGCCATAACAGGATATGACAACACGACTATGAAATTCAGACACACTATCGTTCAGGGATCAGATCACTTTCAGTGGCAGGGTAAATTTTTATGTCCAAATGAATTCATATACAGAGTCCAACTGTTACATCCTATGTACCATGTATGCCACAGCTACACTACTTATTACATCATTCATACATAATCTTACTAAGTTTTGTTGAAGATGGCAGAAGCATCTGGTGAAATGCTGTCTAATATTTTGGCATTTCAGCTTATATTTTTTATTTTATTTTTAGTGCCAATTCTTATTGATTTTTGTTTACAGATTTTTTGCTAGATTTTGACTTCTTGCATGTGTTTTGCTTTTTATTTATACCTTTTTTAACAAGGATAGATATATTTATCTTTTCTCTATATTTTATGTGAATTGGCAGCTAAGCAAACATGCTACGTGCATCAAATAAAATGTTTTTTGATTAAATTGTGTGTGCATATATCATGCAAATTCAAATGTACATATTTGAAATAACATCATCTGAACATTGTTTCAATACTTTTATTTCCTTCCTTTCTGCTTGTATTTTTAAAAAATGTCTTTTCTATTTCAGTTAGTAAAATAAATAAAAATCTGTTAGGGGAAGGAAAATAAAAATAATTCTGACAGTGTGAACAGTTTCAGACAAAAACAAAATTGTTGCTATTTTATTCATGAAAATGCTTGAGAAAACCTACAAGCAAGACTTGATAAAGCTGGCAATGACATCAATCAATGAAGCACAAATATTAGCACAAAGCTAATTTTATGCTGTATTTTGAAAGAATGTAACTACAGCTATCAACTGCTTTCTTTTGTACACACATTTATCTTTCTCCAATCATTTGTTTTGGTCTTTGCACCATATAATTCTGAATAGATCTATCACTTTCATGACTGCAGGCATGATGACTTCAACCTCTCAGAGATGAGTTCCAATTCTTTTGTCTTCAAATAAATACAAGTTTTTTTTCTGTCACATTTCTGTTTGCCTTTACTCTCCTGGTACATCAAGATTTTTGAAGAGCAATAATCACTTTTTATTACACATCTTCAACTAATCTCTCCTTATTATCTTTTTTTTTTTTTTTCTAAGAATGGAATTATTTTTTGAGTGTGTTATGAGTACAGTTCATTTTGTAACAATTTTGTAAAATTAATTTTCAGTCATTTTCAATTAGGTTACTTCTGAAAGGCAAGATATTAAACTTTTCTTTTGACAATGAGTACTGAATAGTTCACAGCCAAACCAAGAAGCCTTTTAAAAAGACTGATGCTTGTTATCTCTTTCAGGGGGGATAAGCTAAGAACTTTTCAGGAACTTCTTGCAATATCCTAATATTTCATTGTTTTGGTGAAAGAAAACAAAATAAAACTTTGCAACAAAACAAGATTCTAACAGTAAATTTCAACTATTTAAAAATGTTTTCCTCAAATACTTTTTAAAACTTTACAATGTGTGTGTGTGTGCATATATATAATCTAAACTTATTTATAAATGGAACTTAGTCCGTGTCTGTGTGTGTCCGTTACCTATGAACTCTGAAATGGCTGAACCAATGTTCTTGAAAATTTACACAGTTGTAATATATAAGCATCTGCGAGTGTTCTTAGCTAGGTTTTGTGTTGAGGTACTCCCAATAAATATCGATAATTGAAAAAATTGGTTTATAAAAAGAGTGGTCTGAATTTAATCAAATTTGATATACTCATAGACAAAGACATAAGAAATGATATTCAGAAGTTTCAAGGTTGCAGTTCTTACAATAGTGCAGAAAATTGAGAATATATATATATATATATATATATATAAGGTAAGATGTTTGTGTGTGTGTGTCTGTTTATCTGCCTGTATGTATGTATTTTTTTCAGCCCTTTTATTTTAGTTTTTGCTTTGGGTTTGGCTCTAAGTAGGCATAATTGTAGTTCTTTGTCTCAGCCATGATACCATTTACTCAGAAAACTTATTTAGCCTTCAAAATTCAGTTTACGACGAAAAAAACTTATTTGATATTGATAGCAGGAAATCAAAATTTGACTTACATCCATTCATTTTTCTTTCAGTCTAAGGTTTTGTTTTAACTGGAAACAACTATTGCTTTTTAGTCTTTCATGCCAATGTCCAAAGAGTCTGAGCTCCTGGAATATGGATTAGTTTTAAAGCTTTCATTACACCCGAGCAATGCCAGGCTATACTGCTTGTGTAGAATACTTGGTATATGTCAGGTAAATTCCGATAGAGACAAACTCAAAAGAACTCAATGTTAAATTTATTTATTTAATTTAACAGCATAATATCTATACTGTTCGTTCTCCTTTTTTTTTCTTTTTCTTTCTCTTCTTTTCGTTTATCAATTTTCTATATTTTAATTATAATTTTCTTTCATAAGTTTTAATCATTTTAACTATATTCATAATATAATACTACTGGTGGTTATATTTTAATTTGTATTAAAAAGTATGATTTGCAATTTATTTTTTACCATAAATATATCCCATTATATTTAAAACTAAATTTTAATGTTAGGTCATGTTTTTCTAAAAAAGCAGATGAATTGCAATAGACACTGGTGTTGATCTAAGATAACTTTAATTTCTCTTTCTACTGTTCATTCTCCTTCTCCTTCTTTTCTTTTTCTTCTTTCCATTTATCAGTTGTCTATATTTTTCTTTTTCTTTCTCTCTTTGGGGTTTTTTTGAATGAGCAAGGAATTTTTTTGTAGATTACCATTACTATTCTAGACATGGGCATGTGAGCATTTGTAATTATTTTCTGGATTATTTTTAATGTTATCAATTGTTGTATCTTTTGGGTCTGATGAGCAGATTTTTTCCTGCTGTGAAATACGTATTATCCTGCTGCATATACGTATTTATATTGCAATTATAAATTGCAGAATATCTAAATTTTTTTCTGAAATATATATATGGTATGATGGATAAATTGTGTTCTAAATTCTACAAAAATAAAATTGACATTTCATTTTAACATATATTTCTACTAAAGATTATGCACAAATATCTTGAAATACTGAAAAGTAAATTAATTCAATAAAAATCACCATTGGCTTCAACCACAGCCTCCAGACAACTTCAAAATCTCCTGCATCTCTTCAGAACAGTCTCCTTGCTGGATTTTATGAAAGCTGCTATAATAATTTTCTTCGGTTCATCTCTGGTGTTACAAAGAGTTTTGTTTGTCTCTCACTCAACTGTGCCTCACACATTATAATCAAGGGGGTTACAGTCTGGGGAGTTAGATGGCCAGGTGTAAGGGGTGATGTAGTCACAGAAATTGTCTGACAACCATGACTGAGTTCTACTGCTTGTGTGGAATGGTTCAGAGTCCTTCTAGCAGCCATCCTCTTGACCCAGGGCAGCACAACCTTCTCAAGGCACCTGATCTAGGACTGTGTTGAGTCAGAGCCCATGGGAAGATGAATGACAGTATAACTTTGCTTTCACTAGTGATCACTCTAAAAATCTTTGTAATCACCATTAGACTATAATCCATTTTTCTGAATCCTCTGCACTGTCATCAGATTGACACCAAAACACTGTGAAAGTCACTGGATCTTGCCAATGCTTATCCACTAGGCTCTGTGTCCTTGAGGAAAGTGTTGGTTAGATCCAGTGATATGACCCAAAAAGTTATGCATCCAATACCTGGCGACAGCAGTATTGAACTTAGTCACTTAAATGTCATACGTGATACACGCTTTGGGCAATCATGTCTCAAAAAAGACTTGACTTACTGGGCAAATGATTATCCCGCAGTAAGTTGCCATTGCTTTCTGTGATAGACTGGTTTCCAGCCAAGGCTATAGAACCTAGTCTGTTTTATTATTTGAACCATAACTGGAGGAAGGAGATGAATTAATACCTTTCCCAAGGGTATTTGTGTGTAAGTGAATGTAAGGAATTGAACTGGAATTCAAACTCGGCTTCCTGATGTGTTGTTCCAAGTCAATATCTATTGCAACACAATGCACATCCATTGAACTTAGAGTTGAGTTAAAAGGAAATAACTAAATGACATCTAGAAGTGGCATGGCACATAGAACGAGAATGTTTGAAATTTCAAATACCTGAAGAAAGCCAAAGTGTACAACAGCCAAAACATCATGATTATGGCAATAAAGAGGATGACAGATAAATGTGGTAGGCTTATTTAGCTAAAAGTATTCATAACTATCAATGTCACGACTAGTTTAGCCACTGTCTGTATTGACTTATTTATATGGTTTACTTTCTCTGTTGAGTCGAGCAAATTTCTCAGGCTGATAAAGTGCATCATTCTTGATACTCTGGAATGACAGATTATTATGTAATTCTTTAAGGTTGATATTTATGACAGAAGCACAATGTACTCTTGTTAATGCATCTGGGCATGTGTTTTTTATGATCAGCCAATATCTGATAGCATATTTGTAAGTGGTAAGTTCAATTCACTAGTAATGAATTCAAAGTTTTATGCTTATCACTAATATAGGATTGAGCTTTTTGGCCAGTGACAAAAATAAAATATTTATCTTTAGGGTAATGACTCCATTCTCTGATTGCTTTGATGAACACACATTAGCTTCTTTCTTTACTGGGAAGTGCTTTTGTTCAGAGGAATTTAAAGTTCTGGACCAGAATGGAACTGGCCTGCCTCCTTGATTTAGCTAAGCTTGTATAGTTAGCATCAGTTTCAATTTCAAGGGGTGCTTCCTTGTCTAGAATGCCTGTTATAGCTCTTTCTAATTCCCTGTTCAAATATTTAAAAAAATCTTTTATTTTAGCAGGTAAGGAGAATATAGTCTTATTTGGTGCATTAATTTTTAATGGATAATTTGGGATCCAATGCCTTTAGTAAATGTACTTTTCAACAATTCTCTTTTGAATTTTCCTATTCCCTGGTGGAGGGAGTTCTCATAGAGGTCTCATCTTTTTAGAGTCTAGTTTAAGAGTCCTTCATAGTTCAGAAGTTATATTTTCATTATTCTGTAGGCCTTTTATTCTCATTTAAAGTGAGAATGTACAAAACCCATAGACTGTGCTATCTTGGTATTGATAAATTCCTGAATTTACTAGCATGTTAAGATTTTTTTTTGTTCATGAGGCTTTCAAAACTCCCTGTAGACCGTGGCTATGACAGCTAATGCCACAAAAATCTTATTAGATTTCAAACAACAGACTCTAGCAAAACAACTTTCCTTCTTGTAGTTGTAGTAATTTATCCTTCAAGCCGAACACTTATTTTAGTGGCTTACAACATATCACGTTGAATACACCAGTTCTCGCTCGATCACCAAAGTTAAGCAATGTTGAGCCTGGTCAGTACTTAGATGGGTGACCACTTGGGAATACCAGATGCTGTAAGTGTTTAGTGATGGATGTGTGTTGTGGTGCAGTGGATATCGGCTCGGAAAGAGAAATCAGTGAGCCGAGTTCGAATTCCAGTTGAATACCCTGCATTCACTTAAGCACTGGTACCCTTGGGAAAGGTATTAATCCATCCCTTCCTTCCAGTTATGGGTTAAATAACAAGGGTAGGACTTGGGGAGCCTGCCCTTAAAAAAAACAAATCCCAATGAATCTTGATACTCGAAAAGAAAAATGTATTACTAGACACAAAACTTATATAAAAAACAACAATGAATTGTTCAAAAGAAAAAGGTATTACCAGCAATAAATAAAATTAAAAAAAAAGTATAGCTGGCAATAAATGACGCGCCGACGTTGATTTGCCATAAAAACAAAACAACCAACCAACTTATTTTAGTAAAAAACATCGTCTTTTTTTAAGGGATTTGCTAGCAGTGAATGTTGGAGAGCCCCCTTTTTGATTTTCCTCTTGCTGAGATGTTAAGGCATTAGTCCAGGTTTTAGTACTGATGCCACTTGATAATTGGTTTGGATATGAGCAGAATAGGCTTCAGAATTTAGAACAGCCCTTTCCACATTAAAGCTTGATTTGCAGCTTCAGTGAGGGTGTGAATTTTGGGGTCTTACTATCAAGATCCAGAATTTTAGGTTTTAGTATCCAGTCAGTGTTGATATCCAAAGCAAAAATATTAGAATTTATTTGACTATAATTAGCTAGATGTATTCACTCTAGTAGTGAATACTATCTCTAGTAGTTTAGTCACCATCTGTATTGAAACTTATTTATAGAGTGATGATTTTCATATGAATACAACAATAAATGCAATGGTAAATACTCATTACACGAATGTGATGGAAATGAGATATTGAAAAAAATAAATTATAAAATGGTATTTAATAAAAATTAATAAAAAAAACTTACTTTTATAAAACTGATAAGAGATTGAATACTATCATATTACAAAATATCAAATTAATATTTAATATTTTTTTATTTCAAATAAAAGTGTTGATATGCTGAACAAACTAAAATTCAGGTTGAAAGAAACATTTTTAAATTTTCTCCTATTAAAGAAATTAATATTTTCTATACGTTTGCCGAAATTGTTCAAAAAGCAATTGTAAGAGGATCAGGTTCTAAAATGATTCAAACTAAATTATATTTCTGCCAAACAAATTTCAAAGCTCTCTCTCTCTCTCTCTCTTATATATATATATATTTCAAAGCTCTCTCTCTCTCTCTCTCTATATATATATATATATATAGAGAGAGAGAGAGAGCTTTGAAATTTGTTTGGCAGAAATATAATTTAGTTTGAATCATTTTAGAACCTGATCCTCTTACAACTGCTTTTTGAACAATTTTGGCAAACGTATTTTTTTTTTTTTTTTTTTTTTTTAATCATATCACCCCGAGCAAGGCGGTAATGCCACTGATGCGCAAGGGGCTACGTAAGGGTAAAAAGAACGGAAAAGAGAAAGCCGGAAACCGCATCCTAAACAGGAAACAAGGGATGAGCCTCTTCACCTGTTCAATAGATGTGGGTGGAGTGTGAACCGGGCGATAGTTTAGTCTATCTACTCCAATTGAAAAAAAAAAAAATAAATAAAATAAAATAATAAAAGAAAAGAGTGAAAAGATTGGAAAAGAGAAAACCGGGAACCGCATCCTAAACAGGAAACAAGGGATGAGCCTCTTCACCTGTTCAATAGATGTGGGTGGAGTGTGAACCGGGCGATAGTTTAGTCTATCTACTCCAATTGAAAAAAATAAAATAAAATAATAAAGGAAAAGAGTGAAAAGAGTGAAAAGATTGGAAAAGAGAAAACCGGGAACCGCATCCTAAACAGGAAACAAGGGATGAGCCTCTTCACCTGTTCAATAGATGTGGGTGGAGTGTGAACCGGGCGATAGTTTAGTCTATCTACTCCAATTGAAAAAAAAAAATAAATAAAAATAATAAAAGAAAAGAGTGAAAAGATTGGAAAAGAGAAAACCGGGAACCGCATCCTAAACAGGAAACAAGGGATGAGCCTCTTCACCTGTTCAATAGATGTGGGTGGAGTGTGAACCGGGCGATAGTTTAGTCTATCAACTCCAATTGAAAAAAAAAAAATAAATAAATAAATAAAATAAAATAATAAAGGAAAAGAGTGAAAAGATTGGAAAAGAGAAAACCGGGAACCGCATCCTAAACAGGAAACAAGGGATGAGCCTCTTCACCTGTTCAATAGATGTGGGTGGAGTGTGAACCGGGCGATAGTTTAGTCTATCTACTCCAATTGAAAAAAAAAAAAAAATAAATAACATAATAAAGGAAAAGAGTGAAATGACTGGAAAAGAGAAAACCGGGAACCGCATCCTAAACAGGAAACAAGGGATGAGCCTCTTCACCTGTTCAATAGATGTGGGTGGAGTGTGAACCGGGCGATAGTTTAGTCTATCTACTCCAATTGAAAAAAATAAATAAATAAATAAATAAAATAATAAAGGAAAACAGTGAAAAGATTGGAAAAGAGAAAACCGGGAACCGCATCCTAAACAGGAAACAAGGGATGAGCCTCTTCACCTGTTCAATAGATGTGGGTGGAGTGTGAACCGGGCGATAGTTTAGTCTATCTACTCCAATTGAAAAAAAAAAAAATAAATAAATAAATAAAATAATAAAGGAAAAGAGTGAAAAGATTGGAAAAGAGAATAAAGACCGAAAAAGAGAGAGATGAACCGGGAGCCCCTTCCTAAACAAGAAACAAGGCGATCACCTCTACTCCTGTCCATAAGAAGGGGATGGAGTGTAAGACCGGGCGATAGAAGGTACTATCTACTCCAATTAAAAAAAAAAAAAAAAAGAATAAATGTGTGACTGAAGTTAACTAAGTTTTAACTTAGTAAAAGTCAAACCTAAATTTGATAATTAAGAACAATTTACACAAAAGTTAGACAGAAAAGATAAGAACCGAAATAAAATAAAATAAAAAATACAAATCAAAATACAAATCAAAATGAATAAATAGTTAATACAAAAAATAAGATCACACTGGCTAAACTCACCAAGTTTCAGGCTGGCTGACAGAAAAAAGTTAAGAAAATTTTGCAAAAATTTTCTTCATTTTGTTTTTTCTATACAGTTCTGGAGAGATTGGTTACCTTAAGTAAGCAGTAACAGACAGTAGTGTGGATGGGGGGGGAATCACCTCCAAGCCATGTGTCCAGTTAGCAGGGGAATGACAGAGAACAATAAAAAAAAAAAAAAAAAAAAACATGGCCGGTCTTAGAATTCCTACATATAACCAAAACCCTAATATACCAAACCTAAATTTGATAATTAAGAACAATTTACACAAAAGTTAGACAGAAAAGATAAGAACCGAAATAAAATAAAATAAAAAATACAAATCAAAATACAAATCAAAATGAATAAATAGTTAATACAAAAATAAGATCACACTGGCTAAACTCACCAAGTTTCAGGCTGGCTGACAGAAAAAAGTTAAGAAAATTTCAAAATCTCTCTTCATTTTGTTTTTTCTATACAGTTCTGGAGAGATTATTACCTTAAGTAAGCAGTAACAGACAGTAGTGATGGGGGGGGGGAATCACTTCCAAGCCATGTGTCCAGTTAGCAGGGAATGACAGAGAACAATAAAATAAAAAAAAAAAAAAACATGGCCGGTCTTAGAATTCCTACATATAACCAAAACCCTAATATACCAAACCTAAATTTGATAATTAAGAACAATTTACACAAAAGTTAGACAGAAAAGATAAGAACCGAAATAAATAAAATAAAAAATACAAATCAAAAAAAAAAAAAAAATACAAATCAAAATGAATAAATAGTTAATACAAAAAATAAGATCACACTGGCTAAACTCACCAAGTTTCAGGCTGGCTGACAGAAAAAAGTTAAGAAAATTTCAAAATTTTCTTCATTTTGTTTTTTCTATACAGTTCTGGAGAGATTAAGTTACCTTAAGTAAGCAGTAACAGACAGTAGTGTGATGGGGGGAATCACCTCCAAGCCATGTGTCCAGTTAGCAGGGGAATGACAGAGAACAATAAAATAAAAAAAAAAAAAAAAAAAAAAACATGGCCGGTCTTAGAATTCCTACATATAACCAAAACCCTAATATACCAAACCTAAATTTGATAATTAAGAACAATTTACACAAAAGTTAGACAGAAAAGATAAGAACCGAAATAAAAATAAAAATAAAAAATACAAATCAAAATACAAATCAAAATGAATAAATAGTTAATACAAAAAATAAGATCACACTGGCTAAACTCACCAAGTTTCAGGCTGGCTGACAGAAAAAAGTTAAGAAAATTTCAAAAATTTTCTTCATTTTGTTTTTTCTATACAGTTCTGGAGAGATTAAGTTACCTTAAGTAAGCAGTAACAGACAGTAGTGTGATGGGGGGGGGGGGAATCACCTCCAAGCCATGTGTCCAGTTAGCAGGGGAATGACAGAGAACAATAAAAAAAAAAAAAACATGGCCGGTCTTAGAATTCCCACATATAACCAAAACCCTAATATACCAAACCTAAATTTGATAATTAAGAACAATTTACACAAAAGTTAGACAGAAAAGATAAGAACCGAAATAAAATAAAATAAAAAATACAAATCAAAATACAAATCAAAATGAATAAATAGTTAATACAAAAAATAAGACTCACACTGGCTAAACTCACTGCTTCAGGCTGGCTGACAGAAAAAAGTTAAGAAAATTTCAAAATTTTCTTCATTTTGTTTTTTCTATACAGTTCTGGAGAGATTAAGTTACCTTAAGTAAGCAGTAACAGACAGTAGTGTGATGGGGGGGGGGGAATCACCTCCAAGCCATGTGTCCAGTTAGCAGGGGAATGACAGAGAACAATAAAATAAAAAAAAAAAAAAAAAAAAACATGGCCGGTCTTAGAATTCCTACATATAACCAAAACCCTAATATACCAAACCTAAATTTGATAATTAAGAACAATTTACACAAAAGTTAGACAGAAAAGATAAGAACCGAAATAAAATAAAATAAAAAATACAAATCAAAATACAAATCAAAATGAATAAATAGTTAATACAAAAAATAAGATCACACTGGCTAAACTCACCAAGTTTCAGGCTGGCTGACAGAAAAAAAAATATTAATTTCTTTAATAGGAGAAAATTTAAAAATGTTTCTTTCAACCTGAATTTTAGTTTGTTCAGCATATCAACACTTTTATTTGAAATAAAAAAATATAAAATATTAATTTGATATTATATATATATATATTATTATTAGTATATATATATATATATATATATATATATATATATATACTAGCAGTATAGCCCGGTGTTGCTTGGGTGTAATGAAAGCTTTAAAACTAATCCATGGTCCTGGAGCTGAGACTCAGCCTAAAAAATGTTTGTGTGAAGTTTGGTGAGAATCGCATAAAAATTGTGGATTTGTATAAAGGGCATGCAGGCAAATAAACAGACACACACACAAACATTTTGCCTTTTATATATATATACATATATTATCGATTTTCTGCACTATTTTAAGAACTGCAACCTTGAAACTTCTGAATATCTTTTCTTATGTCTTTGTCTATGAGTGTATCAAATTTGATTAAAATCGGACCACTCATTCTATAACCCGTTTTTTTCGATTATCGATATTTATCGGGGGTACCTCAACACAAAAAACAAGCTAAGAACACTTGCAGATGTTTATAGTACAACTGTGTAAATTTTCAAGAAAATCGGTTCAGCCATTTTGGAGTCTATAGGGAACGGACACACAGACACACACACAAAGTTCCATTTATAAAAAAGTTTAGATTTAGATATATATATATATATATATATATATACATATTTATATATATATATATAAAGAGAGAGGGCGGGGGGTGGAAATTGTGGAAGAAATTTAATAAAATAGCTGCAAGATTGTTATAAATCGGTGGAAAATAAATGGTCTAAAATAGGATAAAGCAGATACGGATATTGACACAGTAAAATCTAACGGTAATTGCGTGAAAGATAAGAATAGCAGTAATGAGAAATAAAAGTAATAAAGTTATTTATTAAGAAAGTAAAATACAGAGGAAAACGGTCATACAATAGAAAGTGAAAAACAAAAACAACATGAAACACATGAAGAAAAATGTCTGGAGGGAAAAAAATAAATAAATAAAAATTAAAAAATGTGAAAATATGAATAAGAGGAAAGAGAAAGTGATTGTGGCATGAAAAGAAAGATAAAAAGTAAAGGGGAGAAGAAAAGAAGAGAAAAGACAGAGAAACTGAAAAAGAGGAAGATGAAAAATTGAACAGAATAACAACTGAAACGTAGAAAGACATACAGTAAGAAATAATGGAAGCCAACAAAAAAAAATAAAAAATAAAAATGAAAGAGAATTAGGTAAATGGAAAAAGTGAAAAGGTATATAAACCTAAGATGGAGAAATAACGAAAAAGTAGAGAGGAACCATAAGGAAGAGACAGCTGAAGTTCCTGGGACATGCAATAAAGAAGGAGGGCTTGGAGAATCTGATACTAACAGGCCAGACAGAGGGTAAAAAGAGACAAGTGAATGCAACAGATAACATATTTGAAGGACCTAATCAGGTGGATGACGGAATGAGGATTGCATGGTGTAACAAGAGAAGGCGTGCTAAGAGCCACCATGGATAGGGAGACGTGAAAGTCCATGATCGCCTACGTCCTGGAGGTACAAAGCACATAGAAGAAGAAGAACCTGTTTCTCATAGTTGGAAAACTAACTAAAACAAAATGCATAGAAATATTAATACATATATCTTGATATTAACAGAGAAGAGAAATTAATATTGCAGATAGATTATTTGCAAAACTAAACAGTTTAGACATAGGATCAATGTTTCAGGTGGTTTGAAGATCGCTTGAGGCTTAAGGGTGACTATTACCATATACAGTTGATTTCTATGTCCATGCTATCTATAGATTTCTTTTTCAATTTATACTATAGATTTTGATAAGTGTTACTTCAATTTATACTATGGAGGAAGATGAAAAATTGAACAGAATAACAACTGAAACGTAGAAAGGAATGCAGTAAAAAGTAATGGAAGCTCACAAAAAAAAATTAAAAGTAAAAATGAAAGAGAATTAGGTAAATGAAAAAAGTGAGAAGGTACATAAAAAAAGGTTAATAAATAATGAAAGCTGGGAGAAATAAGAATGAAAAAGTAAAGAAACACTAGAAGCAAAAAAAAAAATTGTCGTATCTCATTCAAAGTAGCAATATTGCCTAGAACTTTAATTCATGACCAGTGTAATCACAAAGTTCCATTATGCCTCCAAATACTTAATATTCACTCTTCCCTAACATCCACCGTTTTATTTCCCATCATTCTCCATGAATAAACTATGTCTGTGAAATGCTAAAATCATTTCATTTTTATTGAGATAACTAGGAAACAAATAAATGCAATAAACAGTTTCCCATATTCATTTCTGGTGGCTTTAATAAAATATCTGGCTACTAATAGACAGAGACAGCGCACATGTGAAATAGTGGGTGATTAAGAGAGGCTTTAAAATGGTTCGGTATTATCCTGTAGTTTTTGTTTTGGATTTTACAATAAAAAATCTTTTCTTAGTTTCACATTTGTTTTATCGGTATGCAACTGTATTTGTTTTGATGTTTTAGTCCTTGATTTCTTTTATTTTCAGTTTATTTTTATGCTTCTTCTTTAATAACTGAATTATTCTTTTTTTTTAAACTCCTGGTATTTTTTTTCCATTGTTTATTTGTATTTAATTATTCACATTCCATATTTTGCATTTCACATGAGTTGGCATCATGAATCAGCCTGAAAAATATAATCTAAAGATATCCAGCAAATCCCTTCAGCTACTGAGAATCTCTGATTACAGTTCAATGGTCCAGAGGATCACTTAAGCAAACCAAAGCTGAGAGTGGCATGTCCGATTGAGCATCAGAGAAAGCAAAGAGAAAGAATTAATGCAAACAAAATATTTCTGCAAATGAGTAAAGAAAATTTAAATTTATTGCAGTTATTCTTTTGTGTCTTTCTTTTTCTCCTGTTTTTTATTATCTTCATTTCCTTTTCTTCTTTGAATTGCCTTCAGCATCTTCATTTCTTTCATAGATATATCAGTTCAGGTATGATATAATGGAAAGTTAAATATTCTGTCATAAAATTAAAACGAAGCCTAACTTTTACTGATACTTTGATAATTTCAAGTAGAAATAGTAGCCGGATCTCAGTCTTTTTTGCTAACTGTGCATTGTGGTGCAATGAATATCGAACAACAAATCAGGGAGTCGAGTTCAAATTCCAGTTGAATTCCTTGCATTCACTTACTCGCAAATATCCTTGGGAAAGGTATTATTCCGTCTCTTTCCTCCAGTTATGGATTAAATAATAAAACAGATTGGGTTCTGTAGCCTTGGCTGGCAGATAGTCTACCATAGAAAGCAATGGCAACCTACTGCAGAAAAATCTTCTGCCCAGTCAGTCATGTCACTTTGAAGATATGATTGCCCAAAGCGTGTATCACATATGGCACATATGGATCAAAAATTGTGTTATATAAGGCTTGATTTGACTTCAATTAGACTGTGGAATCATTCATGGTTGAGTGGTCTAAGATGCACCAGATCAATTGGTTGCTTCCTCTATGTTGATAGGGGTCACAGGTTCGAATCTTGCTAAATGATACACATTTTCATAACAAAATTTATTGTAAATAATCAGGCTGGTAGAAATAAATATATAAATATACTTTTTGATTAAAAACAGAATATCTACTCAAATATGAGTACTGATTAAAAATAATGTTCAAACAAATACATTATATATGTTGATTGTAATAGCTATTTTGTTAATCTTTGGGATTTTATGTAACATTGTATGTTTACATTTGATATTATGATACATTTCAGAACAGAGATGGTTATTTACTTAGAATCAAATATATATATATATATATATATATATATAATCATATGATTTATATATGTGTGCATGCGTGTGTGTGTGGCAGGAGATTATGAACATTTTAACATTATCTGTATAGAAAGGTACTGACAGATCTATATTGGACACTTTTTACTTCTTTTTTTTTTTTATATGTCCTGGAAAGGGATATATACATTATTCAAAGTAGCTTAGAGGTTTTGGCAAATGTAACCAGGTAGGACAATCTAGCAAGTACCCGTAATAGGCCGGTACTCATCATAGTCATATGCAGTATGTTTAGCCGTTGGCTTATGCAATAGACATAGTCCAAGGTGCCTCCGCTTTAGTCAGGATTTATGGCTGACATCAGCCAATCATATTACTGTGGGGAAGAACCAAGGTGTATGCATATTCATAACATCATTTTTTTTTATATTTCTATCTATTTTTTGACTCCATCAAACTAAACTTTGCCAAACATCACTTGGAAACTTCTTAAAACAACAGCAACTAAATGGATAAAATGCTTGCATGCAGAAAACGTAATGACATCTCTATGTTGGTTTTCTATATTACTTTAAACAAAAGATGAGGAAGGAAACTTCCATCAATACAAAAGAGCAATACCAGCGAACTTGAAAAACCTATTTTCCAGAGAGACTTTTCCAATAGAAAAATTCAAATTTCAACCAATGAATGCCAAAAGTTTTCCCATGTGGAAATGATTAATTTAACCATTACTGTCTTTATTGCCTTTTCTATCTATCACTTTATCTGTTCTATTTATCGAGACACTTCCAAGTTGGCATTCTGTGGTAGCTAGGAAATTTTTTTGCAGATGCCTTCTCAGGTATGCTTACATTTTGTCAACATACACAGAGCCAACTCATGGATTATCCTTTAACTATGCTGAGTGAACCTTACTTAAAAGTTTTGTGGTAGATAACATACAGCTTGGTAAAATAAGGACAGTACACTCAAACTCTGTCACAGTGTTTGAGTTTATTCTAGCCCAACCATTGTCACCTTCCAAACAGTTTTTCTACCCAGTTTCACTCATAAGGCTCAATTTGATATCTTTTTCAAGCTCTCCTCAAAGGGTACCACATACTTGCATTGTCTCACCCAACTCATTTCGAAGTCACTTCCCTAGCCAAGGAAGCATTCCAGAAGTTGAGTAAGGTATTAAGAAACAAGACAATTTTGCTAGAAACTAGGAAGAGAGTACTGGATTGCTACGTGCTGTCTGTCCTTCAATATGGCAGTGAATGCCGGACAATACCATCAAAGGTGAAGGAAAAACTTGAAGCAACCGAAATGTGGTTTTTCAGAAGAATGCTGCAAATATCATGGATCGAGCATGTGAGCAATGATGAGGTCTTGGAAATGATGGAGACAAAAAGGAAATTAATACTGAGCATCAGGAAGGGACAGCTGAAGTTCCTGGGACATGCAATAAGGAAGGAGGGCTTGGAGAATCTGATGCTAACAGGCCAGATCGAGGGAAAAAGAGACAGGGGAAAGCAATGAATAACATATTTGAAGAACCTAATCAGGTGGATGATGGAATGAACATTGCATGGTGTAACAGGAGAAGGCGTGCTCAAAGCTACCAGGGATAGGGAAACATGGAAGGCCATGATCGCCTACGTCCTGGAGCTACAAGGCACATAGAAGAAGAACCTGTTTTGCATGGTTGAAAAACTAACTAAAACAAAATGCATAGAAATATAAATACATATATCTTATTAAAAATTTCTGATATTTATAGGGAAGAGAAATCAATATTGCAGATAGAGTATTTGCAAAACTAGACAGTGTAGACATAGGATCAATGTTTCAGGTAGTTTGAAGATTGCTTGAGGCTTAAGGGTAACTGTTACCATATACAGTTGATTTCTATGTCCATGCTATCTATATATTTCTTTTTTAATTTATACTATAGATTTTAATAAGTGTTACTTCAATTTATACTATAGATTTTTCTAAGTGTTACTGAAATACCTAGAAATTTAAATGAGAGATCATATGAACACAAGATGTTTTATGAAACAACACTCATGGTATCAATTGTCCATTGTAATAAGTCTGACTATAATTTTAACTGAAAGAATGCAGTTTTAATTAAAAGGAAATTAATTAAGGTGAAAATGTATAAAAAGTGAACGACCTGTTGTTTCTTACATAAAATCCTGAAGATTAATGAAAAGGCTTTAATAACTGACATGTTTAATTTATTTTTTTGAACATTATTTTTAATTGATAATCACATTTAAATAGATACTCTGTTTTTAATTAAACAGTATATTTATATATTTATTTCTACTGGTCTGATTATTTATGATAATTTTGCTATGAAAATGTATGTCATTTGGCCGGATTTGAACCTGTGACCCCTATCAACATAGGGAAAGCCACCAACTGATCTGGTGCATCTTAAACTGCTCAAGCCCAAATGATTCCACAGTCTAAACAAAGTCAAATCCAAACTTGTATAAAATTTCCGAATTCTGCCAATTGACACATTTTTGTGACAAATTTATCAGAAATGATCAGGCCCGTAAAAATAAAATATATAAATATACTGTTTGATTAAAAACAGAATATCTACTCAAATATGAGTATCAATTAAGAATAATGTTTAAACAAATAAATTAAACACATTGATTGTTAAAGCTATTTTGTTAGTCTTCGGGACTTTCCATGACATTGTATGTTTACATTTGTTGACATTATGATGCATTTCAGAGCAGAGATGGTTATTTACATAGGATCAAAAATTGTGTTATATAAGGCTTGATTTGACTTCAATTAGACTGTGGAATCATTCATGGTTGAGTGGTCTAAGATGCACTAGATCAATTGGTTGCTTCCTCTATGTTGATAGGGGTCACAGGTTCGAATCTTGCTAAATGATACACATTTTCATAACAAAATTTATTGTAAATAATCAGGCCGGTAGAAATAAATATATAAATATACTTTTTGATTAAAAACAGAATATCTACTCAAATATGAGTACTGATTAAAAATAATGTTCAAACAAATACATTATATATGTTGATTGTAATAGTTATTTTGTTAATCTTTGGGATTTTATGTAACATTGTATGTTTACATTTGATATTATGATACATTTCAGAACAGAGATAGTTATTTACTTAGAATCAAATATATATATATATATATATATAATCATATGATTGATATATGTGTGTGTGTGTGGCAGGAGATTATGAACATTTTAACATTATCTGTATAGAAAGGTACTGTTTTTCTTAGCTAATTTTAATGTGTGTCCAAAAACAAAACTGAGAAAGAATAATTTAGCCAGAATGTCAATCACCTTAATGTTATGAAACTCATTCTAGTAATAGACATTCTGATTTGTGTTTATGACTATATTCTATGCCAAATAATTCCATCTGGACGTCTCTAATGAAATTATTTCAGAAAAAACATCAGTAAATATTTTATACTTGTAGATATGCACACCAAAATAATGTATAGTTCAGAAGATAATTTTTTCATGTAGACTTATATGTGCAAGAATCTATCTGTGATGATGCTAAAAAATATATTATGTTGACCCATTTCTAAGAATCATGATTTCAATGGCTAAATATAAGAAAAACAATTTTTTGGAAGCAGTTTTGTAAAATAATTTTTCATGACCTTTGTGTGTATGCATGCTTTGATGCTCATTTATCATGGCTGTAACAACTATTATATTTTTTGAATTAGCCAGAATGCACAGAGACAAGTGGCGTAAATAATCCATTTTTTAACTAAATTGTAATGGTCAATAGAATGTGAATAATATACAGATAATACAAAAGACTGTGGGGTACATAAAAAGAATCAACACAAACTGTACCAAAGGCTGGCTTTCATCCCCAAAAAATCAAATTAAAAAAATGCTTATATATATATATATATATATATATATATATATATGTGTGTGTGTGTGTGCATAATTTAGGAACAAAATAAATAAAAAAGACATTGGCTTGATAAAGTTTCTCAGAAGACAAAATGCATCAGCTAAGAATAGTTTTCCTCTTGTCTCATATATATATATTCAAGTGAATAAGGAATGAAAATATTAACAACCTTCAAAACATTCACTTAAAACAGTGCTCAATATAAAATAATTCACTAATACAGATATGTTTATCCAATACCAATTCCTGTCCCTTTTTAGCCCATCCTCTCTCTTACTCCCTCCCACCCCATATACATTTCCTTACTTCTTTCTCTTTGTTGAACCCAAAGGAGTGGCCATCAAAGGCTGTAAAGGACCATACCTTATTGTCTATGGTTAAATCTGTCTCTAAAATTTTCAACATGTCCATTAATCACCTCTCTCCTCTTCCTCTTCATTCCTTCCTTCCTTTTGTTCAAATTCTAACTTACAACTCCATTTCCCATTTTCTATGCCACTTATCTCTCACACATAATTTGCCAGTATAAGGTAAAGAATTTTTCATCTCCCTTCACACTACCTGATGAGACATTGTCCTTTCAATGTCAAAACAAAATGTACACTTTGTAGTAGATGATAATTTGTACATGTTCTAAACTATAATTTATAATATGTGTGTGTGTGTGTGTGTGTATATAGTCATCTGCAGACAGATCTGTTTCACTGTATCACAGTTCATCAGTACAGTTAGACAACCAATTGCTTTTTACTCAGGATTAAAACCCGACCAAATTGGCGTCAGTCGGCAATTCTACCTCTGAGCTATAGGCGGTCGGTAGAAGGAAACGGACTTTTTAGCATGTATATTATCATTATACATGCCCAATAGCTGAGAGTGTTCTAATTCATTGCTGAATGAACTATATATATATATATATATATATATATATTCCAGGCAATCTGTGTCTCACAAATGCTGCGTTTATTGATAGTACAGCATTAAAAACTCTTCAGGTGTTCACATATCTTGAATCAACAATTTCTTTTGATGGAAAAATTGACAGAGAGATCCAATCCAGAATAGCAAAAACCAGCACAGCATTTGCTAATCTTAAACATAGGTTATAAAACACCAAAAGATGTATCTCTGAAGGTAAAGATTAACATATACAGATCAGTTGTTTTCTCAGCCATTATTTATGGTGCCGAGACTTGGACCCTATACTGCAAGCACATGAACCAACTTGACGCCTTTCACATGTGCTGTCTTTGTGCCATATGTGGTATAAAAAGGGTTGACAGGGTCAAGAACAGTGCAATACTGAAGAAATGTAACAATGTTGCACACATTGAAACCATTCTAGCAAAAATACAACTTAGATAGGCTGGTCATGTTGAGAGAATGGATAAGCATAACCTTCCAAAAAAGATGTATGAAAAACTGCTGCCATATATGGTCAGGTGTTCATGCTGTTCATCTCAGTGCTCTCGACAGGCTCCAAAGGAGAATCAGTAATGTGATAGGTACCGACTTGGTGTCTCAACTACAGCCACTTCCCCACCAACGAAATGTGGCTTCCCTTTGTCTGTTCTATAAATACTTTCATGGCTTCTGCTCCAACAAACTTAAGTCACTGGTGCCTCTGCAACAGGTGTTTACTCGTGCAACCAGATTGGCGACTGGGTCCCACCCATTCACAGTTAAATTAACCAAATGCAGATGTCAATTCTACTCTTGCAGCTTCTTCTCTCGCACGTCCCGCCTGTGGAACTCGCTTCCATATTCTTGCTTTCCTGATGGCTACAACCTCCTGGAATTTAAATGCAATGTCAATACTCATCTGTTAACCACTTGACTGTAGTTCTTTCCACACCACCCCGTATATACTTTCCTTTCTCTCCACCTTTGTAACTGTCATCACGCCTGTACTCCCATCCTTCTCTTGCTCCTTTCTAACTGGTTTGTCTTCCTCTTCACTCTCTTCTACTTAATCTTTTTACTCTTATGTAGCCCAAGCATTCAGTTAGTCATCTACTAAGACAAATTGAAAGACAACTTCAAATGTCTCAACTTTGATCTAAAAATCTGGGAAGTCTAAGCATCAAACCAAGTGGAATGGTGTAAGACAAGTCTCATTAAGTTGAAGGATTTTGAAAACAATCAACTGAAACATCATGATCTACTTCATCAAACTCTGTAGTGTAATATAAAGCATGCCAGCCATTGCTGACTCTCATTTATCATTCATGCTAAGAGAATCCACCATATATAACATGCATTAATATATTTCTTCCTCCCTGTTTGCAAATGAGATTTATATATTTGGTAATTGTCAGCTGCAAATTTAAAACTGACCATTTATTGATAATTTATAATGAACTGTTAATGTAGTGGGTCAGTTTTTTTTACTTATGAGAAAAAAAAATAAATGAATTGGTAGAAAAGGAATAAATTAAAAATAAATAAATCAGTTAATTACAGAATGACAAGGTTTTTCTTCACATGCTCATACGTACAAAAATTACTATTTTATTGCCACCAACACTCACTGTACAATGTTTTAAATAGGGTAGAATTTCTGAGACCTCAACTATGAAATCATTACCAAGAAGCAAATGATTCATGTAAACAAGTATTGTCAAAGCATACCAATATAAGGTAGTATTTGATAAAAAACATCTGGAATTGATTAAGAGAAAGTGTTATATTCTATCAGAATAATGCATGTTTCTTTAAAGACTAATTGGAAACTATTACAGCTTGGCTGGAATCTACCATTTTCATAAGATATTTCCTTTTCAGAGGATTATGTCATTCAGTTTTATACAAGATTATCTTCATAGAAAAAAGTCTTTAAGAAAAAACATTTTTGGTAAATGAAATACTGCAGTTGTCTGAAAATAATTTCCAAAGTAGTTTCATTTCATTTTATATTAAGAAAAGATTATTAAAAATTTGTACAAAATAGAGGAGTTACACCTATTGGAAAAAAATGTATGACAAAGTGGAAAATTTTTCTCGTGACACATTTCGTCCTTTAGGATTTCAAAGTAAATTTTTTATGTTCGTGTGACTAGGTGTGCAAAAACAAGAGATAATGAGAATTCATTTTTTTTTTTGTTTTTGTTTTGTCTTGCCAGTTTCATCTAGATTCTTTTTCTTCTCATTACTTGTTAGTAGATACCTAATAAAATGATAATAGAAGACATTTTAGAAAGAAAAATAAATATTGAATCAAGAAAAAAAGAAAATATGACATTTCCACCTTCTCTAAGTACCTTATAATAACTCATATACAGTCTAAATCATTTTTAAATAAACCATATCATTATTTCTAGTCGCAGATCGCCTTATATAATATTTGATTAAATTTTTTGTTTGCATGTCAGGATAATAATTTAAAAACTGTCTTTATAAAGAATCAATATAAAAATCTCTCAAACATATTTACATTTAAAGATTTCAACATTATTAATATGAAGCAGATATTCCTTGTGTATATAATAAAAAGAAATCACATTAGATAATTTTCACCTCTATACATATTAGATATTAGAAACATAATTTTCACTTCATCTCTGTAATAATTATTACAGAATTGATTTATCAGATTTTGCAGAGCTTTAATCAGCTACAAGTCCACAAACATGTACAATTTATAAGAACTAAATGCATGTACAATTTATCTAAATTTATTTATAAATGGAACTTTGTGTGTCTGGGTCCGTTACCTATAGACACTCAAAATGGCTGAACCGATTTTCTTGAAAATTTACACAGTTGTACTATAAGCATCTGCGAGTGTTCTTAGCTTGTTTTTTGAGTTGAGGTACCCCCGATAAATATTGATAATCAAAAATATCAGGTTATAGAAGGAGTGGTCCAATTTTAATCAAATTTGATACATTCATAGACAAAGACATAAGAAAAGATATTCAGAAGTTTCAAGGTTGCAGTTCTTACAATAGTGCAGAAAATCGATAATATATATATGTGTAAAAGGCAAGATGTTTGTATGTGTGTGTCTGCTTATCTGTCTGTATGTCCTATATACAAATCCACAATTTTTATCCGATTCTCACCAAATTTCACACAAATATTCTTTAGACTGAATCTGAGCTCCAGGACCATGGATTAGTTTTAAAGCTTTCATTACACTTGAGCAATGCCTGACTATACTGCTAGTAAGAACTAAATGTAAATATGTTATGAGATGGAGGAATACAAGGACTAAAGATATATGGACTATTCTTTTATAATGTTCAGTACGAAAAGAAAAAATATTACATAAAGCAGTTAATTATCAAATAATTAATCTTATTAAGTTATGTTTATTTAGTTTCTTTTTTTTTTTTTGAAAGTGCCAAGGTGATGCTGAATCTGGTAAAAAAAATTTTTGTAAGTATTCACGATTTCAGATATGTGCAAGACTTTAGAGAAAACAAAGGGATTTATTAATTGATTCTTATTCTATGACTTATCAACTCTTTGCAGGTTATTTAAAGCCAGAAAATATTTTTTAGATTGTAATAATCTTTTTGGGACATAATTAGTAAGACTTATTTCAACACCATTAATGTATACCTAAAAGAAGAGTTACTGGATTCAGTCCTCAAGAACATTCGTACATAACTAAACATAAAAAACCCAACAGAAATGGGAACTTATCTCTTCACTTAACAATTCCAAGCCATTATCCATTACACCACCTGAACATCCAAACTAACATCACCTGGTATTCCCAACCGGTGATAAATCTACAGAGGGCAATGACTGAATTGTAGTCTAAATTATGAGAAAATAAAAATAACACTGCTATCTCATTTTAACAAAACTATACAAAAACTAGCAGTATAGCCAGGTGTTGCTTGAGTGTAATGAAAGCTTTAAAACTAATCCATGGTCCTGGAGCTCAGACTCAGCCTAAAGAATATTTGTGTGAAGTTTGGTGAGAATACACACACACACACACACACACGCACACACACATCTTGCCTTTTATATATATATATATATTATCATTTTTCTGCACTATTGTAAGAACTGCAACCTTGAAACTTCTGAATATCGTTTCTTTTGTCTTTGTTTATGAGTGTATCAAATTTGATTAAAATTGGACCACTCCTTCTATATCTTGATTTTTCTGATTATCGACTTTCGATATTTATCGGGAGTACCTCGACACAAAACCTAGCTAAGAACACTCGCAGATGCTTACATTACAAATGTGTAAATTTTTAAGAAAATCTGTTCAGCCATTTCAGAGTCTATAGGTAATGGATGGACACACACACACACACACACACACACACACACACACACACACAAAAGTTCCATAGATTTAGATTTAGATATCTTGAAATACTAAAAAGTAAATTTGTTCAATAAAATCCCCATTGGTTTCAGTTTTGGTCTCCAGACAATTTTAAAATTTCCTGCATCTCTTCTGGATAGTCTGCTTGCTTAAGTAGGTAAATGTCGCCAGAATCATTGCCTTCAGTTCATCTTTGGTGAGACAAGGAGTTTTGTTGGTCTATTGCTTAACTTCACCCCAAACATAATTAAGAGAATGCAATCTTGGGAGTTAAGAGGCCAGAGATAAGGAGTGATATAGTCACAGAAATTGTCTGACAGCCATGACTGCTCTACTTGCGTGGCATGTTGCAGAAACCTGTTGTCAGACGTAGGGTCTTCCAGCAGCCACCCTAATGACCCAACTACTGAAGGTAGTTGATGTAGGCTTCCATGTTGAGTCTGAGGCCCTGTGAGAAGATGAATGGAGTCATGATGTTGCCATTACAAGTTATTACTTCAAACACCTTCAGAATTACTTTAAAATCATCCAACCCTATTTGAATCCTCTGCACTGTCCTCAGATTGACACCAAAACACTTTGAAATGTTCATATTGAAGCTTTTGGCACAATTGTCAAGCAGGGCCGCATGCCATTTTCAAATTTCTGTTGAAGTGAATCATGTGCTTATTTTCTCACAGAAAATGCCCAACTGACCCTGCTACACTGTGCAGTTAACAAAATAAAAAGGAAAAAATTAACAATCTAAAATGAAGTTATTTTACCCATCACACCCTGTAGGTACTGACAAAAGGGTAGATGTTGATTAACTTTGGTGATAAGAGAAGAACCAGTGTTTCAATATGATATGGGCATAAACCATAGAACAAAAAACTGGATAAATTAAAATAAGACATTATCAACTTTCAGAAAGACTTTATTCAGCTTCAAACAAATTCTAATAAAATTTTAAAAAGTTAAATCTAAATTTTAAGGTGGAATATAAAATTTATAACAATTAAAGAAGATATTTTGGAAATTTTAATAGCGCTATAGAGTTGGCTAATACTCATTTCTTAGGTTTCTTTTTCTAACAGTGTTTCAGCCATATATACTTTAGACTTCCTCAGGTATCTGTAGTATTTTGGAATGTTTTTGAACTTTGTTCTGAGTAAGCATAAGAATTTCCTCATAAATACATCACATTCATTGAATCCATCTATGTTTCTGAGATGGTCTCCTTTTGATATATGATTTGAACTTGTGACTTCTTGTTGAACTTTGCATGCTTAGCTCTGCCTAAGAAACCCCAGGTTCATCACTTCCTAATAAATTGTTCTCAGAAGCTGTTAATGTCAGTACTCAGGTTTGCTGAGTGGGTTTTCTGAGCATAATATGTATGTAAAATATTGCAACGTTCTTATTTTGAATAATTCTGTATAGCTTGGTACAGACCACTTTTGTGGTCTGTGCAAAGTCAGCCGTACCAGATTATACATTGACTTTACAATTTACATTTTTTTTACTATTCCTCTAAATTTATTTTTTAAATGGCACGTAGTCTCAATGTCATGTTTTTTTTTTGCTTTTTTTTTTTGAAAAGGATTCTTCTTCTATGTGCCTTGTCCTTTCAGGACGTAAGTGATCATAGCCTTCCAGGTCTCTATTCCTGGTGGCTCTAAGCACACTTTCTTCTCTAACACCACAGAACCCCCGTTCTGTCATCCACCTGCTCAGGCCTTTTAAATATGTTAACCACTGCTTTCCTCTGTCTCTTTTTCCCTCTATCTGACCTGTTAGTATCAGGTTCTCCAAGCCCTCCTTCCTCATTGTATGACCCAGGAACTTTAGTTGTCTCTTCTTGATGCTCAATATTAATTTCCTTTCCATTTTCATCATTTTCAAAACCTCATCATTGCTCGGTCCATGATATCTGCAGCATTCTTCTGTAGAACCACATTTCAGCTGCCTCCAGTTTTTCCTTCCTCTTTGGGGATATTGTCCAGCATTCACTGCCATATTGAAGAACTGATATCACATAGCAATCTAGTTCTCTCTTCTTTGTTTCTAGTGTCTTAATACTTTACTCAACTTCTGGAATGCTTCCTTTCTGTGTCGCACTTTCCGTCTTCTGTTAGAACACTCTTCAGATATTTAAATTTTTGTACCTACTTGATTTTAGTATTTGGCATTTTGGGCTGCTCTTTTTGCTGCTGACCATGCATTCAGCTTTCTTGCAGTTTAATCTTGCAAAGGATATTATAGTTATTTGTCCTGTTTTCTTTCAGTGAGCAACTGAATCCACTTTGACCACTGTCCAGATATTTTATCAACTAAAAAAAAATTTTTTTTAAATTATAATGAAAAATGAAGAAAAAAATAAAAAATAAATAAATAAGAAGAAGAAAAAATAAAAAAATAAAAAATAATAATAAATGAACAAATAATTTTCCGCTATGTTATTTCAACTCCCCCAAGCAAAGTAGTGGTGATGCCTATAACACACCGCACACCAAAGTGCACACACACACACGCACATACAAAATAAAGTACAATAAATTACAAGAACTACGGTCACGGACACGCACACACCACTAGATAAATCAGATAGGTAAAACAACAGTAATGAAATTGATCCTCTTCAGCCAGGTCAAAGAGTCAAAGGAATGATCAGGTCGCACTAAGATAAACCACACGTACAAGCAGACTGATATTATCAGACCAAAAAAGCCCCAACTAGAATACACGCACACACACAGAAGCAGACAGCACTCCAGGAATAGCCATTCTTCGAAAGGCCAAAAACACACTCGGACAGACAAAAGCTTCTCTGCCATTCTGAAGATGAGATTTTGATCTCGAAATATTAATGTTTAATAAATAGGTAATACCCAAACACTTCTTTACCTTTCTTTATTTTACTCAACGCATTGTGACAGCCTTCAAGATATAACCATGTAACTATTCTTTTTAAATCTCCATATTCTCTACCACATTTCTTATATAGACTGACGGTGACTAGTTTTGGTGTATTTACATTTACTTGTGATTGCTGCTGATAAAAATTGCTGCAATAAAATTATGATATAATACTTGTATAAGCTTGTAGTTTTGATTAATAATATTCCAAGGAAAACACTGGAACAAAAGATTAGTAAAGAAACTTAAATCCCAGGGATCAATACTATGATTAAAAACTTTTTTCTTAAGAGTTGATGTTCATCTCATAGTGAATGAATAAGTTTATTTCAACAATTTAGTGTAGCAAATGTTGGTTGTATTTCTATGCAACAAATTGTCACATTGAAGATTTCTTTACAAGCTCCCCACAGACACCTAAACTGGGGTCATATCACATTTTTATGCATTTGAATCACTACATTTATTTTACTTGGGGAATGTTATGTCACCAAGTATAAATGAATAACTCAACAACAGAATCAGAATATAAGTTGTATTCCGTGGAAAGACGGTTAGTATATACAGAAGTGATTAGTAATATTTACAATAGAAAGATACAAGAGTCCAATCCATCGTAAGATGTGTGTATACGTGATTACTTCCGGTACACCACCGGAAGTGTGACTAACTCTTCACTGACTCGCACTGACTCTTCAGTAACTCATTAGAGACTCTCAAGTGACTCTCTACGACTCCCTTGTAGAGAATCCACCATTGCTGTATATAGCAATGGGAACAGTCCATTTGTAGTCAAATAGGAGTGGCGCCCTAACAGGGAACAACCCCCTTCTTAATACTGTGCAGATGGTACTGAACTGAATTTCTGGAATTAGGAGTGTACATGTTCTAATATTTGCTGTTATCCCAATGTTTCTGCTGTCGTGACTTCCAACTTGTTTCCAGTATCTGTTGATCAGAGTAACCTTCAAGGAATTTCAAACTGAATATTCTATTTAACCTATGGGAGCAAACTTCTTACTGAATCTCATCAGGAATCAATGTCTAGAGACTGAACTCACAATTTCTATGCCACAGATTTCATAAACCAATGATGTAATCCATGTCATTATTGTTCCATTGAACCTAGAACTTGTATCCTTTAGACTAATATTCTTCATGTCTGCTGTTACTGATACCTCCAGAAGCCTGGAGAGCATAGCATTAACATATCCACAAAGATTAATTCACCGTTTTTATCTTTTTGCATAGTACATTGAGGTTTTTTTTATTAATATCGTGTGATACAAAATCACTTTCCATTTAACTTTTAACACTTTTCATTATTCACTACTTTCCTTTCTACTACATTGTTTTTCAAGGCTCCTCTATTGTGTTACTTAATTTCAGTCATAGTCATTTTTTGTTGCCATAGCAGGATACGACAACACAACCGCAAAATTTAACCATGCTATCGTTCATTTATCTGAGTCACTTGCAGAATAAAATTTTTGCTTTACAAACCAAATCACCTCCAGAATGTTAAAGATTAACTAATGAGTCTAGAAAATGAATCTTCTCATATACTAAGATATCACAATTACTAGACTGCACTAATAACCATTGAGAACCATTAATTAGTGATTAACTTGGGATTCCAAAAGTCTGGCTTGAGATTGGAGAATGCAAACAAAGTTTAATAAGAAGGGGTGAAAATGTAGATCTGAGGAGACAATCTCATGAACATAAAAGAAGAATGAACAGATCTGATGGTTATGAAAAAAAAAAGGTACATGTGCCCACCCCCAGACCCTTATCTGATAACATTTGAAAGTCTGACAAACACCTGATGGTGGCCAGAGAATATATGGCCAATAAATATAAAAATTAAAAAAGTAGTCTGAATTAACTATATAAAATGATTAAAACACATTATCTAATCAAACCAAGTCATATAAGTCCTTATTAAAAACTCCTGAGTAACAAGCTAACATTAAATGTCCTGGGTATGATGATAAACTACATCTGGCAGCAAGGCCTCTCATTATGAGATTGGAGGATTTGAGGAGCATAAAAACTACCTCTTAATTGCTGTTCTTTCCAGGTCTACCCTGACTCAGAGTGGTAGTACCTGTTAGGATTCCATCAATGGGCAAATAGTTAACTCTCCCAAACTGCGGTTAAAATGCTATGAATGTATAAAAATAGATTTTTATAGTAAAAGAACTAGCAATGCATTTTTATAAAAGAAATCACTCATGTTCCCAAATTAAATTTCTGCATTAAATGACTCATAAATTGATATGCCATGTAATAAACAAAGCTAACATCAAGAAAAATAATTTATATGCATTTGTATGTCGTAAAGGAAAGTGAGAAAAAAGAACTAAGCAAACAAGAAAACTTAATGCATGATAATCAGGAAAGAAGAGGAGCTCAAAATGCCAATTACAGTTCAGGGGTTTTGAACCAAACCCTTTATTACAATCCATTTGTACGATGTTTTGGCCATTCAAAATTACTAGCACCTGAAGAAGACCGAAGCGTACAACAGATGAAACGTAGTACAAATGGCAACAAAGATGAAGACAATAGTCCAAATAATGTAAATTCTGTAACTATTACCTCATCTCAGAAATATAGTCAAATACATTTCCAGGATACAAAATACTAAGCAAATACAGAGATTTAGATACCTGAGAAACATTCTAACCGAAGACAGAAAATACAACACTGAGATCTGAAGGTGTATTGAAATGGCTGAAGATGCATTCCAAAAGCTAAGCAAAGTATTGAGAAACAGGAAAATTTTGTTGGAAACAAAGAAGAGAGTAATGAACTATCTGTCCTTCATATGGCTGCAAATGCTGGACAATCTCCTCAGAGTTGAAGAAGACTTGAAGAAAATAACGTAGTTCTACAAAAGAATGTTGAGAGTACCAGGGACCAAACATGTGAACAATGACAAGAATGAAAACAAAAAGGAAACTTGTACTTAGCATCAATAAGAGACAGTTAAAATTTCTGGGGCACATAATGCAGAAGGAGGGCTTGGAAAATCTGATACTCACGAGACAGGTAGAGGGAAAGCGAGACAAGGGAAGACAACACATGACATACTTGATGGGTTTGAGCAAATAGCTGGCAGAGCAGGTTTTAAGAGAAATAAGACAAAATATATTAAGAGCTACAGGGAACATGAAGATGTGGAGAGTCATGATCGCTTACATCCTGAAGAAAAATGACACATAAAAAAAGATATTATCATATATGAAAATATAATTAAACAGCTTTGTCACTAAAGGAAAAATTTAAAAAGGTTTCATCAATATTTCTAATTTCATTTGGTTTATCAAGGCTATATTTTTGTTTTATAATATATCCCTTAAGTTTACTATGGGTAATTTCTAAAGAACTAATGGGTTTATTTTTAATCCAACATTTTTATGATTTTAAGCATTATTATAGTGGATGCTCATTGTCCTTATCTTTATTTACATTTGTATGATATTTCGACCATTGTACACTCTGGCCTTCTTCAGGTGTTATTATAGTGGATGTTCATTGTCCTTATCTTTATTTACATTTGTATGATATTTCGACCATTGTACACTCTGGCCTTCTTCAGGTGTTATTATAGTGGATGCTCATTGTCCTTATCTTTATTTACATTTGTATGATATTTCGGCTATTGTACACTCTGTCCTTCTTCAGGTGCTACGAATTTTGAACTGAACCCCTTGTTATGATCACTGCAGTATATCCTTATTTCTTGAGCGAAAGGGTTCGGATTTAAATTCCTAGTACCTGAAGAAGACCAGAGCATAGAACAGCTGAAACATTGTACAAATGGCAACAAAGATGAGGACAGTATTCCAAATAACATAAATAGAGTAAATACTACCACATCTCAGAAATATAGATAAATAATGGATGCTCATAATTGAAATAGATGCCCAATTTTTATATTAAACAATGTGTATTAAATATAGTGGCTGTCCATTTGAGAAATCTTCAAAAAAATGTTCTCCAGCAAAGATTGAAACTGCATCTCCCTTTCTAGGAAAAAGTATTGCTTAGGAGCTTTTTCTTTAAAATTTCTCAAATGTGCAGACTGATAGGCTTGATCAGTCAGTTAAGTGCCATACATGATACACGCTTGGGCAGAAGATTATCCCACAGTAGGCTGCCATTACTTTCTGCATTAAACTGGTTGCCAACCAAGGCTACAGAACCCAATCTGTCCTGTTATTTAACCCATAACTGGAGGGGAGAGATGGATTGATACCTTTTCCAAGGGTATCTGCACATAACTGAATGCAAGGAATTCAACTGGAATTCTAACTTGGTTCCCTGATTTTTCTCAAATGTGCAGACTGATAGGCTTAATATAGTGTTTAAAAACTAAGTAAAAATAGGGCATATATTTCAGTTGTTAAGGTAGTGGGTCTGTTTTTTTACTTATGAGAAAAAAAAAATAAATTGGTAGAAAAGAATTACAGAAAACAAATACATTAAAAATAAATTAGTTAAAATAAAGAGTGACAAGATTTTTCTTCACATACTCATAGATACAAAAATCATTATTTTATTGCCACCAGCACTCACTGTAGATGTTTTTTATATATTGTAGAAATCTGAGATTTTCAAATAATATTAATAACTTTTGAATTAGTTTTTATGATATATGAGATATCATACACTCTTGAGAAAGATAGTGTTATTGTTGTTTCATCCCGTTTATTTCTCCCCAGTTTGAATTCAGAATTTTTCTTATCCTGGTTGCCCTCGAGTTTATCTGTTACTCATGGTTAGGTAATAAAGTCTACCCTGTTGTTTAATCCACAGCTGAAGAAAGAAGAGACTAACTGCCTTTCCCGGGGATTTTAATGCAAAGGTGAATGCGGTTTGGTTGGAATCTGAACATAGCTTATCAATTTACCCTTAGTTGCTGATATCTCTAAAACTCATTACACATACACTATTTATTGATAGTCAGCAATAATCAACACAGCAGTTTCTGAACTCATTGTCAGACATAAATGCAAATGCACAATGCTCTATGCTTCATGAAATAATTTAATACCTATTGCCAATAAAGTATCGGTTTAGGAGAGTTGAACTTTTGACCTTAATTATCTCTAGTTTCGTGATCTAACCACTGAGCAATCACTTACTAGCTTAGAGAATTCACAGAATAATCTGAAGTAAAAGAAAGAGAATAAATGAAACAAATCATATCATGCAAGACGTGATTATGAAACCCACCTGCTACTTCCAGAGGCAGCTCCACTAATTTTAACTCTCCATCATTTGATGATAATAATAATAATGAAACAGTTTCTGACTTCAATGGAGATTCAGATGAATGAACTGATAGCAAAAGCTATCATTTTGATAGATTAGAAAAGTTTGAAGGAAAAGGAGGAGATTGATAAGGCAGTGAAGCAAATACAACTGTCACAAAGTTCTAAGAATTAATTAGTTATTTGTAAATAGCAAATACAAAATAGAAAAAAAAAATCAAGGAGGTAAAAGGAGGAGGATTTTTAGAATTATTAAAAAGGAGTTTGTATGAGATACAGATAATCAATGTTACTGTTCAAAAAGATTTTATGATGGATAGAGAGAAATCAATAAATCTATAAGATGCTGAAAAGTTCTCAGCTTACCAACAATCCCACCAAAAAATAAATTCTAATGTTTGGTCGTAATTTGGGAATTGATCAACTGATTTGTTTTCTATGGCTTATCCCTTCATGGGTTATTTAAACAAACATTTGCAATTATAAGAATTAGTTTTCTCAGTGGTCTTATTTAACCTATAGAGAGGGAGATGAGATGAAGAATTTTAGGCAAGTAAGTCAGGTTCAGAATTTTTCAGTAAGCTTTCATGTTCTCTAATTTTTATATTTTGTGGCTACGAATGTTTGAGTAGACACCCTATTTTATAAACAGCCTAAATATAAACCCTGTATATAAATTTACTTGAGCCACAAGATTAGCAACTAGGTCCCACCCTTTTACTGTGAAACCAATAAATTGTAAATGCAAATTCTACTACATCAGCTTCTTTTCTCACACTTCCTGCCTGTGGAATTCCCTTCCATTTACTTGCTTTTCCAACAGAATCTCCGAGAATTTAAATGTAAAGTCAATCGTCATCTCTTGTCTCACTAACCTGCATCCTCTCTCTCATGCTTCTTTCTTCATCCACTCCACTCTCATCAGTATTTCCATCCTTCTCTTACCCACTTCCTGACACCCCCTATAATCTGTCAATCTTTCTCATAACTTTCCTCCTGCAAAACAGTGGCAATAAAATGCCTTGCTTGGGGTGATATGATTATAAAAACCAAAATTACATCAATCAGCCTATATATTTAAGAAATGTAAAACAAATATGCCTTCTAATAGGCAGATTTTGATTTTTAAGTTTCTCAAATGGCAGATTTAATCTACATTGTTTATAAAACAGAGCATCTACTCTAACATGAGTATCCAAAGAATAATGTCTGAAGATGCAGGAAATAATCTTAAAGAAGAACTCCATTTAGGGTGCAATAGATAAACCGTCATCTAAATTACAAAGAAAGGATATAACACTGACAACTCATTTTATCAGATATAATTACCAAAATTACACAAAAATATCTTGAAATACTAAAATGTACATTTATTTAATAAAATCACTATTGGCTTCAACCATGGCTTCCAAACTTTCTGTATCTCTTCTGGACATTCATCTTGTTTAAGTTGGTGAAAGCTGCCATAATCCTTGCCTTCAGTTCATCTTTGGTATTACAAGAAGTTTTGTTGATCTCTCACTCAACTGCAACATACATATAATAATCAAGGAGGTTGCAGTCTGAACAGTTAGATGGTCAGATGTAATGGGTGATGTAGTTGCAGAAATTTACTGACAGCCATGAGTGGATTTTCCTGCATGTGTGGCATGGTGAAGTGTCCTATTGCCAAACATAGAGTTATTGAGTCCAAATTATTGCAGGAAGATGAATAGAGGCATAATATCCCCATCACAAGTGATCACTCCAAACCTTTTTCAAATCACCTTAGACTCATCTAACCCTTTCTAAGTCCTCTGCACTGTGCTCAGATTGACATCCAAACATTCTAAAATGTTCATATTAGAGCTTCCAACACAAATGTCAAGCAGTACAGTATGCCATTTTTAATTTTTTGGCTGAGAAAATTCCATCATGGTGCTTTTTTTTTCTTTTAATCAAAGACTGCACCCAACTGACCCTGCTATATTGTGTAGTCAGCAAAAACAAACAACACATATACATGATATTAAAAATACAAGACTAAGACAATTTACAAATCGCACCCAGGAGTTGTGAAAATAAATAACTGAAGATTAGAAGTTTATCCGAAATTAATTTATATGCAGATATAAAGAGAGAGAGTAAAATACTTTGTCACAAAAAAAAAAAGACAATTCCATGCAAAATATATATTTTTTACGAACAATATTGCTTCAGATAAAATGATTTGTTTGTATTTAAAACACAAGGAAACTTTTCAAAAAAGGAAGTTTACACGAATAAAACACTTTTGTTTTTTGACCATGCTATAACTTTTAAGATGATAGAAGCTTATAATATTAATACCTTATAAATCTAAAACTGAATAGTAAAAATGTAAAATGTGTTTTAATCTTATTGATGTTTATACAATGAAGATTTTGAAGGTTTGAGAATCTGATTTATTTAGAATTTAAATACATCAATGCACGCACATGTACACATATCATGAACTATTTGAAAAGTATCTCTATATTGTTTATAGTTATATTCTCTTATGAAGACAAGAAAGAAATTGATTGCGAAAAACCAGCAATGATGCTTAGAACAAAATTGTGTTCATGATTGAATCAGCAATTTTTAAGTGCCCCTAAAAAATGAACTGCTCAGTTCACTTGTAATTGGCTAATTCATTTTGGAAGGAATAATGTAATTATCTCTAATATAAATCCTTGGTATTTTATGTTTATTCTTTAACTAAGAGCAACAAAGGACTAAACATCAATTGCAAAAAAAGACAAAATGCATAGTTTTCAGCAAAAGGAACAGCCCAACAGAAAAATTACAAATTGGTGACTCCAAAATCAAACAAGTAGAACAATTTAAAGAGTTGGCAACTGTTTTAACAGGACAGGAAGTGTGACACTGAAATCCAAAAACACATTAAAATAGCAAAATATGTCTTCTGAAAGCTAAGCAAAGTATTAGGAAAAAGGAAAATTTTGTTAGAAGCAAAGTACTTTATGTCAGCCCTCTGATATGGCAGTGAATGCTGGACAATCTCCTCACAGAAGCAGGAAAAATGTGGTTCTACAGAAAGATACTGAGAATACCATGGACTGAACATGTGAGCAACAAAAAAGTTTTAGAGAAAATGGAAACAAAAAAGACACAGAGTTAATATCAGAAAAACTTAAAATTTCTTGGACACATAATGAGGAAAAAAGTTTGGAAAATTTGATACTCACAAGCAAGAGGGACATCTACACAATGCACAACCCACAACAGATTTTCGAAAAGTTAAAACAAGAATTTATTTAGAGCTACAGTGAACAGAAAATTGTGGCAAGCCATCATCACCAATGTCCTGAAAGAACATGGCATATAGAAGAAAAAAAAACTTCAAATATGTGGCTAGAGTAACAGTTATCAATGCCAAAAGTAAAATCAGAAAGCCAAGTTAAATTCCAGCCAGTCACTGGCATTCACTTTCACACTAATGATTAATGAAAGACATGAACATATCTCAGAAAACCACTCCACTATAATTCCCACTCCACTATATTTCCAGAAAGAAATCTCTGAAGAGTCCTACATCTACCTGCTGAAAATCCTCTACATCTTGAAGAGGTGTAGCACTTAAAATCAATTTTGGAATATTAAAAAGAAAAAAGCAGCCTATGCAGTTTAAACTTTGGCAGTGAAAATATCAACAGATATTCATTTATCACATCTGTGTAATCATATATATTAAATTAAAAAAAGAAAAAAATTACATTATAATAAGAATATTTTCTTTGACTTGGATTTACAGTTTTAGCATCTAGACTAAAACATTCTTCTATTCTAACAAACGATAACTTTACCAATATATATTGTCCAAAAGATCACAAAATAAATAATTCGAGAAAGATATATTAGCCATCCATATCTTTAGCTAATTCAGATTTCTGCAAGTCACAAACAGGGAGGCTTATATTACAAAGTGGTAAAATATGATTGGCTAATTATATAAATAGCTTGGGCAAGATTATTTTGAGGACCCTAGATGTTATGCCAGGATTTGTCATCAGAGGCCACAATTTGAGCAACATAAGATATGCATATGATAAAGTGCTGAATGCAGACATGGAAAGGAAATTACAAAACCTTCTACAGAAGGTAACTGCAGAGAGTGACAAAAACAAAAACTACAAATAAACTGTAAGAAAACCGACTGCATGGTCATCAGCAAAAAGAGCAGCCTAAAATGCCAAATACAGGTGAGGGATACTAAAATCAAGCAGGTAACAAACTTTAAATACCTGGGAAGTGTTCTAACAGAAGACGGAAAGTGCGAGAGAGATCCCTGGGCGAATTGGCATGGCAAAAGACATGTTTGAGAAGCTGAGACAGGAAACTTTCACTAGAAACAAAGAGAGTACTAGATTGCTATGTGATGTCAGTTCTTCAATATGGCAGTGAATGTTGGACAGTATCAACAAAGATGAAGGAAAAACTTGAAGCAACTAAAATGTGGTTCTACAGAAGGATGCTGCAGATATCATGGACTGAGCATGTGAGCAATGATGAGGTGTTGAAAAGAATGAAAACAGACCAGATAGAGGGAAAAAGAAACAGGAGAAAGCAGCAGATAACATATTTGAAGGGCCTGAGCAGATGGATAACAGAATGGGGCTTGCGAGATGTTACAGGAGAAAGCGTGCTATGAGCCACTAGAGATAGAAAGACATGGAAGGCCATGATCGCCTATGTCCTGAAGGGACAAGGCACATAGAAGAAGAAAAAGAAGATTAAAAGAAAGGAATACCTAAATATCCATAAATATCTTAATTTTTTCCACTTTTAATTTAATAGAAAATATTGATAAATAAAACAAATCAAAATGTTTAAGTTGTCATTAACCATTGACTCTAAAATCAGGTCAAATGTTAAATAGTTCTCATGTGTTCATATGAGTATCTCTGCAGATACAAATATTTTATTCTTTTTGGTTTTATCACATCAATCTATTGGTCATATTTTTATGCATTTCATATAAACATTGTTTATCTGTAATGATTATCAAATTCTTACACTTCAAACTCCATTAAATTGTCAAGAGCTTCATGTATAAATATATCATTCATGTTTTGTTCACACACACGTAATTTGATTGATCTATCAAATGATGTATTGTTTTGATTCAATTAGTATTTGAATTAGTATTAGTGTCATTCTAATCATATGCATATTGGCAAGAAAATGAATAAACTATATATACACACAATATACATATAGCTCACTATATATATATATATATATATATATATATATGAGTTGAATATATGGATCAAAATCCAACAAGAGTTTTAGTATATGTGGCACACAAACAGATGTAAGTTTTTCTTCAACATTTAAAATATTCATTGATTGCTTTATTACATGTATTGCATATCTGACCAATAAAATCAAACCTACTGTCTGTGGATTTTTAAAAAGGTTTTTTTTAAAATCATTCGTCTTTAAAAAATCCCTGTTAAAGCTTGTTAAACTGAAACATGTTAGATTAAAAACACCTTTTTCTACCTGTTTTTTTACTTGTTCTATATATATATATATTCTGCTTCAGTTATATATAGATACTTATGTACTTCAATGGTTGAAAATCATTTATTTAAACAGACGTCTTTCAACATATTTCCTTTATCAACATACTAGCATCATAGCCTGGTGTTGCCCGTGCAACTCAGAACATTTTTTAATTAGATGATTAATGAAGTGTGTTGCGATTTCCAAGTGCTTGTAGTTGCCGCCTCACTTTAAGACTCAGTTATATAAAAAAATTGTTGTTTAAAAATTGTTAAAAATTCCATTAAAAAATTAATTTTCTTTTGTTTTGCATAAACATGAGTTGATGTTTTGTATGACATTGTAAACAACATTGTGTTTGTTTTTGTTTCAAAATTACAGGGAAAAATATTCACATTTTTTTGTTGAAAATGAATTTTTAAAACGTCAGAATAAAAATTAAATATAAAGGCTCATTTTTTTTTTAGTTGCATTTGTCATGTATGATTTGATTTTTGTGACGTAATCTAGCAACCATCTTAGATCTGAGATGTTTTATGGAGTAAATGTAAACAATCGGCTCCATTGTGCAAAAAGAAAAATTGCTGAAATTAAACTCAAAAAGTATGTGTCGACCTGGCTTCCCTGGAGATATGTGTCCCTAGAAAGTTTGAATGTTGTAGCTTAAAAAATGTAGGCATGTATTGATTACAGTCACACACAGACTCACAGATTGCCTTTTATATATAGAGATTAAATATATTCCTTGAAGAAAATACAATGCTTAAACAGCACTCAAACCAAGTGAGTAAAATTTCAGCATAAAAGAAACCCTGAGCCCCATCCCCAAGTCATGATGAAGCTCCTTGCCTTGAGCATTTACTGGGACTAAAGTTTACCCTTGACCTCAAGTAGAACTCCTATATACAATCCATCATTAAAGATGCTAGAAAAATGATCAGTTCCTTCTGCTACTCCAAAAATTACTCAGTTCCTCCCACCATGCTTTTGCAAAAGTTAAAATCTAAAATAAAGTATTGCTGCTATTTATGTGCTCAAGCTGATCCCCCACTAATTACTACTTAATAGTATAATGCATCTCTTCCACCTCTAGCGATGAGTCAAATAATAGGACAGATTGGGTTCTATAGCCTTGGTTAGTAACCAGTCTTGACAAAATTCAAAGGAGGATCTGCAAAGTAATTGATCCTGACTTGGCCGCTTGCCTTCAGTCACTTTCTTACCAACATGATGTGGCTTCTCTCTGTCTTTTCTACAAGAATTTTTACGGATACCGCTCTGACGATCTTCTTTCCCTGGTGCCTTGATTCTGATCTACTTACACGTGCTACTAGATTGGCATCAAGGTCCCACTTTTTTACGACTGAAATAGTTAAATGTAACTGCCTCTTCTACTCTAATAGTTTATTTTCTTGCACTTCCTGTTTGTGGAACTCTCTTCCGCTTGCTTGTTTCTTGATAGCTACAATCTCCCAAAGTTTAAATGCAACATCAATTTTAACCAATTTCCTTGATTCCTATCCATCTCTTAACCTTTCTTTGGCATATCCTGTACCTTGTTTTTTCTCTCACTGGAACCCCTTGGGCACCAGTAGTGATCCTTGGGTTGAAATATAAAAAAAGGAAAAAACTGTTATAACTCAGTTTCTATCACTTATAATATCAAGTCTTGCTTAGGCACTCACTGTAATATCTATAAGAAATACTCTAATGAATGAATCCAATGGGCTTATTTTTAATTACTACAAATTCTTTATTTAAGTCTTTAGACTAGTCTATTTGTGTTATGTCACCAAGTATAAATGAATAACTCAACAACAGAATCAGAATATAAGTTGTATTCCACGGAAAGACGGTTAGTATGTACAGAAGTGATTAGTAATATTTACAATAGAAAGATACAAGAGTCCAATCCGTCGTAAGATGTGTGTATACGTGATTACTTCCGGTACGTCACCGGAAGTGTGACTAACTCTTCACTGACTCGCACTGATTCTTCAGTAACTCATTAGAGACTCTCAAGTGACTCTCTACGACTCTCCTGTAGAGAATCCACCATTGCTATATATAGCAATGGGAACAGTCCATTTGTAGTCAAATAGGAGCAGCGCCCTAACAATTTGTCACTGGGGTGGAGGGCTTTTTTTTAATCATTTCACCCCAAGCAAGGGATTCTACTGCCACTATTGTGCAAGGGGTTAGCAGAAGGTGAAGAGAAAGAGTGTTAGAAGTAGGAAATGTCACAAGGAGGGTGATAGATGGGTAAGGACACCGAGGCTGAGGGTTGGGCAGATGGGAAGAGTGTTTTAGAGAATGGATGCAAGTTAGTATGTTAGGAGGTGTCTATTGACCGTACTGAAGATTGTAGCTGTCAGATAAGCAATCATGTGGAAGGGAATTCCACAGGCGGGAAGTGCGAGAAAAGAATCTGTTGGAGTAGAAACTGCGGTTAAATTTTATCGGTTTCACTGTAAAAGGATGGGACCTAGTTGCTAATCTAGTATCTCATGCAAATTCATACCTAAGGGGCACCAGTGATCTAAGTTCATCGGAGCAGAAGCCATGAAAGTATTTATAGAAGAGGCACAGGGAAGCCATGTCATGCCGATGAGAGAGTGACTGCAGCCGGTCTGCCATTTACTGCATGACACAAGTAAAGTGCAGATCTTTGACACAAATTTCAATAATAATAATTCACCTGCTAAATCTATCTGCAGAGAACCTGTGTTGTTTACAAATTTATGTGCCCTTTGAAGAACTGTGTTCCTCAACAATCCAAATTGGTAAAAACTTAGCCACACTACTACAAAATTGACAAGAACATTGACATTGCACTTTTCCTACAACAGTTCCATTTGATCTCATTTAAACACACAGAGAGATCTACCGGGACCTATCCGTGACATATTTGTTAATAATACATGCATAATAGCATCATCAACATTCAAAAGAAAATTAAAAGTAATGAGGCATATCTAATAAAAAAAGAGAAATCCTACACTTGATAACAAATATGAACACGGTAACAATGTGCTTACTGTGTTCAGAACTTAACATACACATGACTCTATATAGATAAACCTCATACATACAAGTAAAAAATTTGTTCTTGATAATGGCTAAAAATATAGCTGAAAGCACTCAAAAATACAAAACCTTTGGACAATTCTTATATAGTTTGAGTTCTGAAAAGAAAAATCATAAGAACATATGAAAAATTATATAAAAAACTTAATGATAATAACTTGTCAGTCATTTTTAATAAAACCTGCATAAAGGAGAGATTTTTAGCCAAATACACAATATCAGTATTATAATATATAATAGTGTGTGTGTGTATTTACAAAGGTGCGAATATCTGTATCTGTCTTAATTTTTATAATTATATAAATAATTTGATTACACAATTGTATTATTTTTTCAGAATCAAACATATCTTGTTTTTTCAATTACACCATACAACAGAAAAATATCAATGCACATAATTTTATTTTATTTGAATAAATTTTAAAATGCAAATGAATTCACAGATAAACATATTCACTTGTCTTATATGCATTGTCACACATACATAGAAACACACATACCTACCTATATTCCCACTCGCAATCACATGTACATAGTATTAGTATTGATTATTTTATACACAAAACTTTTTGGGACACAAGTCTGGAATTCCGACATAGATCATAATTAAAAATTATCATTTTTATTGATTTTACTAATGTTTGTTTTTTTTTTGTATTTTTTGTATCTTTCCTTTATTTCTACTTTCTATATTTTTTATTGACTACTTTTTTTTTTTCATGCGAGGGAATGACGAGACTTCTTGCATTTTTGCAAAGCTTGGGGCCAGACACTGAACTTGTGCCAACTCATATGTCATGGTTGATCTGTGAGCAGAGAATTTCAGAATTTCTGGAGCCTACAGAATGGACGCTTCTTCCTCACAAAATTGGCAGGTGTTTCTCTTTTGCTGCTTTCAAAACTTTAAAGCTAGGTTCTTGAAAACTTGTAAAAGTCAGATCAATACTCTAGAAACACAGAGACACTAATTCTTTACTATTCTTGATTGGGATGAAGATGTTTATGATGCAATTGAAATGGACGAAAGGAATCATGACAGAAATATCAACAATGGAAGCACTTGTACAGATAAAGCAGTAGCATGAATAAGAGAGGGGGTACAGGGTGCAACAGCCCTGGAAATCCGTATCAGGAGGACATCCAATCAATGTGGGAAATAAAAATTTAGTTTATATTTAATTTGAATAATGTGTTTATTTCAGGTTTCATCTGTTTTTACATATTTAAAATTTTCTCACATTTCTCAGTACTTGTATGATGTGCATTGTGATGCAGTGGATATCGGCTCGGAACGACAAATCGGGAAGCCAAGTTTGAATTCCAGTTGAATTCTTTGCATTCACTTACATATAAATACCCTTGGGAAAGGTATTAATCTGTCACTTCCCTCCAAAAAAACTTTTCCATTACACCCAATGGTGTGTAGGGCAGTGTTTTTGCTGTTTCCGTAACAAACTGATTTTATGGGGCAGGGTTGTTAGCCCTGCACCCAACCCCCAAACCTTGAGGAAGGTGATTTTCTAAGCATAGCTTAGACATGACACACGGCTGAAAGTAGGGTTTACCCAGTGAGGATAGAACTCACTACTCAGTTATAATGATTCTAGTGAGATGAACTTGCTAACCATTACACCATGCCAAGGTGCCCCTCTTCCCTCCAGTTATGGATTAAATAACAGAACAGATTGAATTCTATAGCCTTGGCTGGCAACCAGTTTACCACAGAAAGCAATGGCAACCTACTGTGGGATAATCTTCTGCCCAGTCAGTCATGTCTCTTTTGAGACATGATCACCCAAAGCGTGTATCACATATGGCACTTAACTGACTGACTTAATACTTGGCTCTATAAACACCAGCCCACCATTGAATCTTAGGGGCATACAATCAAGTAGTTAGCACTACACATGAGCAAACATCTACACATCACTGATGTAGGGTCACTTAACATTATGAAATTCACACATAGTCTATAACCTTGTAATTGCATATGGACATGACAGTAATCAAGACCCTTTTAGCAAAGTTGTGACTAAACGTTTTAGCCCAGTGAATGGTTCACATCATTTAACACAAATTTTACATGTATGAATTGATCCTCAACAGTTCCAGAGCATTGCGATTTGCATCAATAACATTGTTAGTCATCAAGTAGGGTCTTCCAATATCAAGCAATTCTTGTGCATGTCATTTTTATTGTGCCTAGGGAGAGACATATTGTATCTAAAAATACATGTTGGTGACAACTACTTTGAGCAAGGCCATCACTTTACTGATCCTCAAATATAAGCAACACAGACATTGTTTTTTTTACTCCAGCTAGGGACTTACACACTTGTAGTGACATAGAGTGCCTCTTGCAGTAAAGTATTGCAGTAATATTTTGGTGAACTTTTATTGTCATATTATGCCACCAACTGTGGCAAATTCTTTTCCACACTTGAAGTCAGAAATATCCAAAAGATATTAAAAAAATTCAAGTGATAAATATGTTTGAAGCTTTAAGTAAATAAAGGCTTTGGACAGAACCAATCCTTTGATGATTTTGAATTCTTTGTTAAAAACGAAGTTGTTTGTGTTATTGGATGCAAATGAAGTTATAGGTATTAAATTAGTTATCCTCCTCTAAAAAGATATCTTAATAAAAACCAAGTATCTCACTCCCACTAGGCTTAGAGCATACCTGGATACCATCCCAGGTATTTCTGTCTCTCATACATATGTTTACCTTTTATAATTATAAAATTTTATCTCTTCCATCAATCATATGTATTGTCTGTATGTGTTTGTATTTACCATTGGCTACTTTTGCAAAATGCAGGAGAGAATCACGAATGAACCATAATTGGATGCTGGCAAGATTTGTGTGTAAAAAGAATAGTTATTTTTGCTTTTTAAAAAAGCATTTTTTAATCATTTAACTTTTTAGCAAGGTAGGAAATGAAAGAGAAGACTGAGAATAGAGAGGACTGAGGAAAGAAGAAAAAATGAATGAGATTTATGAAGATAGAAGATGGTTTAAATTTTTAAAGCTTGTAGATATCAGAAAAGTCAGTAAATGAAAGGAAGTTTCACAAGCATGTAGTTCAATCACTGGGATAAAAGGGTTTTGGTACAAAATTCTGATCACCTTAGGAAGGCCAAAGTGTACAACAGTTGAAACATCGTGAATATGAATGTGGCAATAAGGATGAAGACAACAGTCTAAATAATGTAATTACTAAGTCATCTCAGAACTCTAGACAGATTTTGTTATCTTAATTTGTGTGTGTGTTTATAATTATGGTTCCTGATCACTTTTATCAAATTATAATTGAAAATTACAAATACAAATTAACCTATTTTTGGTGAAATAACAATCACACCAACCTTTCTTTCTGCAGAACCACATTGTTGCCTTAAATCTCCTTTTTTTTATTTTTATTTTATTTTATTTTTTTGCAAGGAAGTTATTCAGCATTCATTACCATACAGGGGGGATAGATATTATAGATATTATTTGATAAGGCAGCATTTTTTCTTACACTATATTTCGCCTCCTGAAAGCATCTTCAGTTATTCCAATGTGCCTTTGGATTTGTGTTACAGTCTTTTTTGTGTTTAAAAAACTTGTCAGACAGTAAAATTTATGCACTTGACATCTAGGGCTGTTCTTATTGCTAACAAGTATGGATTGTCAACTTGCAAGTGATAGTCCTTTCTTTCCTCTTTCCTTTAATATTTTATCTGAGAGTTCTTGCATCCACAGTGTCATTTTCATATGTTAAGATATGTGTTCACCAGTATCAAATGCAAGTTAAACTTCTGTAGATGATGAATATATTCAATTAAAAAAAAAAAACTGGCTTTAGTATTTTTTTTCTTTAAATACTTTCTCAGTTTCCTTTCTATCCATATGCAGGTTATTTGTTCATAGTAAATATTCTTATCTTTCACAAATTGTCTTACTATTCCTAATAGTCAGTCAAATAAGTGCCATACATGATACACGCTTGGGCGATCATGTCTCGAAAGAGACATGACTGACTGGGCAGAAGATTATCCCGCAGTAAGTTGCCATTGCTTTCTGCGGTAGACTGGTTGCCGACCAAAGCTATAGAACCCAATCTGTCCTGCTATTTAACCCATAACTGGAAGGAAGAGATGGATTAATACCTTTCCCAAGGGTATTTGCGCGTAAGTGAATACAATGGATTCAACTGGAATTCAAACTCGGCTACACGGTTTCTCGTTCCGAGCCAATATCCACTGTACCACAACGCACATCCATTCCTAATAGTATTCAATATTAATAGTAGCCAATATTAAGTTTGAATTCCTAATAGTATTCAAACTTAATATTGGCTACTGTGCGTTCTAGTACAGTGGATATCAGCTCAGAATAAGAAATCAGAGAGACAAGTTCAAATTCCAGTTGAATTTCATGCATTCACTTATGCACGAATACTCTCAAGTAAGGTATTAATCCATCTCTTCTATCTCCAGCTATGGGTTGGATAGCAAAAACAGATTAGATGTTATAGCTTTGGTTGGCAACCAGCCTACTCCAGAAAGCAACGATAACCTACTGTGATAAAATTTTCTGTCCACTCAGTCATGTTTCTTTCACGACATGATTGCCAAAGTATGTATTATGTATGGCGCATAACTGTCTGAATCTTTCAGAATAAAAGAAACTGAGAATAAAAGTATCACAGAATAAAATTAACGAAAAAAAAAGTTGTAATCAATAATAATGCATGGTTAATTTTTTTTGCATTATCCTCAGAGCAAATAGGAAGTCATTCCCTCTGCATTTTCATATGGGTATAGAACTGAATAAACAATAAAGAAAGATGAAGTGCACAGAAACATAAAATAAAATGTCAGACTAAATGACAATTGTAAAGATGAAAATTTTGAGCAGAAGTGAAAATCTACTTCTTTTGATTCTTATTCTATTTTGTCAATAATTACAGCAAACCAACAACTAGGAGTTGGCTTGGAAATTAGAACAACCTTCATTAGGTGAAAAAGGGAGTTAAAATAAAACAAATGGTCACAAAAATTTTTTGTAATGACACAATAAGTACCAGCACATGTCAGAAATGGTTGGCAAAGTGTGAAAAATATGATTTTAATTCAAGGTCAAATAATATGGAACTGATAAAATGAAAGAAGTTACAATGCCACCAAGATGTGATTTAGCAAAAACATTCTAAATTAATTGGCATGTATACATTGTTTACAAGTTTTGCAAAAATTTCAACAATTAAGAAAAGGAGTTCCATATATAAATGGTTCAAACAGGAGTTAGCATTTTTACACTTTATTTCATTGACAGAAAAAAAAGTTGACAAGCGCCATCAGTCAGTTAAGTGCCATACGTGATACACGCTTTTGGAAATCATGTCTCGAAAAAAACATGACTGACTGGGCAGAAGATTATCCGACAGTAGGTTGCCATTGCTTTCCATGGTAGACTGGTTGCCGACCAAGGCTATAAAACCCAATCTGTCTTATTATTTGACCCATAACTGGAAAGAAGAGACGGATTAATAACTTTCCCAACAGTGTTTGTGAGTAAGTGAATGCAAAGAATTCAAACTAAATTCGAACTCGGCACCCAGATTTGTCATCCCAAGTTGATATCCACTGCCTCACAACACCACTGGAGATAAAAAAAAATGAATTTATTGTAAGAATCAAAAAGAAAATGATTGTTAGTTCAAGAGACTTCAGAACCAGTATACATTTGGGAAATGTTTTTCTGTATCAGTGTTCAAAAGTTTTATTTTTTATTTTTAAATATTTCTTTTAATCATTTCACCCCAAGCAAAGTGATAAGACCACTATGATGCAAGCTGCAAGATGAAGTAAAAGAGGAGAAGATTTAGCATGGAGGAATAAAAAAAAGAACAAATAAAGGGTTCAGAAAGACAGAAGACAGTGACTAAGGTTGCATTTTAATTTGTTGATTTCAGACGGCAGGTAAGCAAGAAAGTTGAAGGGAGTTCCACAGGTGAGGAGTGCGAGAAAAACTATTAAGATAGAAGTGATGGTTTTATCTTGGTATTTTAATCGTAAAATGGTAAGATCTAGGTTGTTAATCTTGTGGTACGCTTGAAATCATGTAGTTGAGGCACCCGGGGAAGAAAAAACTCATCAAAATCCTTGAAAACTGAACAAAATGTTACTACAGTCAGTAATTTACTTTTTTTTTTTATAATCGTCTCATCCCAAGCAAGGCAGTTCAGCCACTGGTGCACAGGGGGTTACATAACAGAAGAGTGAAAAGAAAAGAAGGAAGTAGGTGTCAGAGAATGGGTAGGAGAAGGACAAGTACATTGGTGTGAAAAGACTTGCATGAGAGGAAAGTCTAAAGTGAGAAGACGGAAGGAAGTCAAGGACATAAGAGATGACAGCTGAAATTGCATTTAAACTCTTGAAGGAGACTGTAGCTATCAGGGAAACAAGAATACAAAAGAGAATTCCACAGGCAGGAGGTGCAAGAAAAGAAGTGCTAGAGTAGAAGTTGTTATAATACTTGATTGTTTTCACAGTGAAAGGGTGGAACCTTGTTGCTAGTCTAATAGAATGAATAAATTCGCAGGGAAGGGGTAACAAAGAGCTAAGCTCATTGGAGCAGAATCCATGAAAGTATTTTAGAAGAGACAGAGGGAAGCCACATCTTGTCAGTGAGAGATGGACTGGAGTCAAGCAGCCAGGTCAGGATTGACTACATTGCAGATTCTCTTTTGGATTTTGTCGAGATGATTGAATTGCTAAAGATATCATTTTTACTGGTCATAGTAGTTAATTATAGAAGTAGATTCATGACAACACCTGATTTACAAATGCAGTCATGCAAATGATCACAGATCTACTCTTGAAATTTTTTATACCCTGTTTAATTACTCTTTTCAACAAGTCTAAGACTACTCCAAAAATTAGTTTCCTCAACACTGGAATTGGTCTTTTATTTTGAAATACACATTTAGTTGGAAGGTTGTTACAGCCAGAATAAGCAGGAGAACTGGCCTCCAAGACAACTGCCCTCATTAACAAAATATTAAGAGAAAGTACAACTTGATTGAGGTGGGGTAATAAATACTAATAAAACTAATTAGGCTTTTATTTTCATGTTTTATCAGTTATCCAATAAAAAAATTATCGAATAATAAATGCTAAGAATTATCCAATAATAAGATTTATATTTTTATGTCTTTATAATTATACAGATGAAATTGTGGGCTATACACAAATACATACAATATTTACTAATTACATAATAACTGTCTGTTTAAACTAATATTTATAAAACATAATTACAATAATCAATTCTTACATTTCATGTTATCCAATAGTATTTATATTTTATACCACTATAATTAGTTGTTCAATGGGATAAATTGTCCATAGAGAAGTTGTTCTATAGGGGGAAATTATCCTAATACTGTTGTGGCCAACTTAATATTCACTTACCATCATTTCAACAGAAGGATTACATATACAATATTTGTTTCAGAACTATTTGAAAAACTATTTTAAATAAAAAATTATCAAATAATTCTTATATATAAATCTCAAAGTTTGTGTGGAGCCACTTGCAAATGTGAAAATGAAATATAGTTTTTTGGTTATCCATATGTGTGCTCATCAGTTATTTAAAACTGACATCCAATAGTTGCAATGTTATCATTTTTATCTACCAGTATGTATTGTATATCTTTAATATAGCAGTATGTATCATATATTTTTAATATAGCTTTTAATTAATGAAGATAATTAAACACTCTAGTCTTTGGTGCTATTTTTTTTTAATAAGGAATTGTTTTGTTGACTGATTTTATAATTAAATCTTAGTCATTCCAATGAACCCATTTACTGCTCTGGAAGTGGTTACCATTCTAACATTTAGATCACAGCTTGGTATGCTGCCTGTGTCACACAGGATATTTTTATTGATACAGAATAAATGAGTACAACACCTGATGTTATTTACAACTTGTGATGCACTATAAACACGCTGATCAGGAGCTGATTCAAATAGCAGATTGCAGATATTTTATTTGACATTAGATCATATTTTATTGAGCATGTCTGTTTTGACTTAATGCACTTATAAATAATGTAAATCAGTATTATAAAAAAAGCACCTGAACATCATGACTCAATACAAAGAGCATACCTGGCCATGTTTACTTAATTATCAACTCTTTCTTAAATACATTTACTAAATATAAGTTTGGATTAGATAAATGATACAGTGAATGGTATGCTGAATGTATTATCTCTGTACTAAATAAATGGGATGTGCATTATAGTGCAGTAAATATTGACTCGGAACGACAAATTGGGGAGCCGAGTTTGAATTCCAGTTGAATACCTTGCATTCACTTACTCACAAATACCCTTGGGAAAGGTATTAATCCATCTCTTCCCTCCAGTTATGGGTTAATAATAGGACAGATTGGGTTCTATAGCCTTGGCTGGCAACCAGTCTATTGCAGAAAGCTATGGCAACCTACTGTGGGATAATCTTCTGGCCAGTCAGTCATGTCTTCTTCAAGACATGATCACCCAAAGCGTGTATCATACATGGTACTTAACTGACTAAATAAATCTAAAAAATAAAGGTTTGACAATTTATATGTTGAGTAAATTTTACATTCTATAATTTCAGGTTTTAATTGTTTCAAAATATTTAATGGAATTTGTTTTTTGTGATTAGGTTCAAATGTACATTAGGCAAGTCCTGGGCTGGGATCTACATTATATTCAAATCAGCATCAGATGGTAACAAAACTGATAATTTTTCATGCAATATTAATTTTCAGTAAATATTTTTCAGGTTCTTTCATCCATTATATTTTAAGTCAATTTTTCTCTAAACAGATCCTTACTTTTTTGGTTATTCTTGCCATTTCTAATAGGTTTCCTTTCTCTCACTGTTCTTCTGGGCAATCAATGCTGACTTTTTTATCCACGTCTCCATTCTGTCAGTCAGGATATCAATTTTACTAAGGAGGACTGGTGTGATTGTTCCTTCAACTTTCAAAGTGTTTTTTAGTTTAATGGGTTAAAGTTAATTATTTTCTCCTCTTCCTTTTGTTCTATCAAATTGAGAGGCTGGATCAACAGTTAATCTTTTTTTTCTATTTTGCCTTCCACTAATATAGCTCATTTGTTCTGCTCTAGCTTATCTATAATAAAATATTCCAGTATCAGAAAGCATACCCAAAAAGATATCACCACTATGAGATATGAGGAAAGTTAATGAAAATAAAAAGAGGAACTGAGCAGGCAGATATGATTTTCACATACAGCTGAGCAAATAGTAATGGACATGAGGCTGCACACCTGCATAAGATTGTATTTTTAGACTAAAAGCTTTGAGTTTCCCCTACTTTATTTTTGATTACAAAGTATATCATAGCTTGTAATAAAATGTTAGCCATTTGTTCAGTTCCAAATTGCTGAATCAATAATTGTTAGAATCTAGCATGTTCAGTTTGTGTGATTCATCTGCCTATCCAATCAAAATAATGTTGTATACTTTATCTAACTTATAATTGAATAAAGAAATGTTTTTAAGGACATACAGAGAAAATGGTCTTGATTACTGTCATGTTCTGGCCATATGCAATTACAAGGTTATAGACTATGTATGAATTTCATAATGTTAAGTTTCCCTACATCAGTGATGTGTAGATGTTTGCTCATGTTTGGTGCCAACTCCTTGATTGTATGCCACTAAGATTCAATGGAGGGGGGTTATAGGGCCAAAAAGATTTCACCACTTTGTAGAGTATATGATGAAAATAAAAAGTGGAATTGAGCAGGCAAATATCTGCCTATCCAATCAAAATATTGTTGTATACTTTATCTAACTTATAATTGAATAAAGAAATGTTTTTAAGGACATACAGAGAAAATGGTCTTGATTACTGTCATGTTCTGGCCATATGCAATTACAATTATATAGACTATGTATGAATTTCATAATGTTAAGTTTCCCTACATCAGTGATGTGTAGATGTTTGCTCATGTTTGGTGCCAACTCCTTAATTGTATGCCACTAAAATTCAATGGAGGGGGGTTATAGGGCCAAAAAGATTTCACCATTTTGTAGAGTATATGGGGAAATCTGATGAAAATAAAAAGTGGAATTGAGCAGGCAGATATCTGCCTACCCAATCAAAATAATGTTGTATACTTTAACTGATAATTGAATAAAGAAATGTTTTTAAGGACATACAGAGAAAATGGTCTTGATTACTGTCATGTTCTGGCCATATGCAATTACAAGGTTATAGACTATGTATGAATTTCATAATGTTAAGTTTCCCTACATCAGTGATGTGTAGATGTTTGCTCATGTTTGGTGCCAACTCCTTGATTGTATGCCACTAAGATTCAATGGAGGGGGGTTATAGGGCCAAAAAGATTTCACCATTTTGTAGAGTATATGGGGAAATCTGATGAAAATAAAAAGTGGAATTGAGCAGGCAGATATCTGCCTACCCAATCAAAATAATGTTGTATACTTTAACTGATAATTGAATAAAGAAATGTTTTTAAGGACATACAGAGAAAATGGTCTTGATTACTGTCATGTTCTGGCCATATGCAATTACAAGGTTATAGACTATGTATGAATTTCATAATGTTAAGTTTCCCTACATCAGTGATGTGTAGATGTTTGCTCATGTTTGGTGCCAACTCCTTGATTGTATGCCACTAAGATTCAATGGAGGGGGGTTATAGGGCCAAAAAGATTTCACCATTTTGTAGAGTATATGGGGAAATCTGATGAAAATAAAAGTGGAATTGAGCAGGCAGATATCTGCCTACCCAATCAAAATAATGTTGTATACTTTAACTGATAATTGAATAAAGAAATGTTTTTAAGGACATACAGAGAAAATGGTCTTGATTACTGTCATGTTCTGGCCATATGCAATTACAAGGTTATAGACTATGTATGAATTTCATAATGTTAAGTTTCCCTACATCAGTGATGTGTAGATGTTTGCTCATGTTTGGTGCCAACTCCTTGATTGTATGCCACTAAGATTCAATGGAGGGGGGTTATAGGGCCAAAAAGATTTCACCATTTTGTAGAGTATATGGGGAAATCTGATGAAAATAAAAGTGGAATTGAGCAGGCAGATATCTGCCTACCCAATCAAAATAATGTTGTATACTTTAACTGATAATTGAATAAAGAAATGTTTTTAAGGACATACAGAGAAAATGGCAGCTATGATAAAATTTATGCAGCTTTTATGCTTGCTAGTCGAAGCTAATTTATTCCTTACCTATTAGGTTTAATAGCAATTTGAATTCTAATAAGTTTTAAGTATTTTATTTAAATTAAATTTATCTTAAGTTTTGTGTCATATGCAATTGTTCAATTTCATAAGTAGAATTTTATTACTAAAATTAAGCAGACAAATGACCATTTGAGAAATTAAAGTATGTTTGTATATTAATATACATATTTCTTCGATGGCATTTTCAATTTTGTGTCTTTCTCATTATTACTAGATTTATGTTCAACTGTTTTATATTCTGAAAGGACCATGTGCATAGACTAGTTTCTTCTGAACGGCAGTTGCCTTTATTGAGTAGTAATAGTCTGCCAAGAGTTGTTAAAGTAGAAGATGAAGAAAAATTGGTTAATGCATACAAGAGATGACAAGACAAAAATGAGTTGTGCGGGGGGTGGGGATAAAAGTAAGATGAAAAGACTAAGAATGATAATTCACAAAAAAAGAATTTATAGCAGAAGAATGTGAATAATTTTAAAACAACAATTTGAAAATGAAAGATATCAGAAAAGAAAAAAAAGGAAAAAAAAAACAAGTAATTGCTTTAAGAAATTAGGAAAAATAGAAGACTTTTAAGCAGAGAATGAATTCAAAGAACTAGCTTGAAAGGTCTGCTATCAACTTAAAATATCAAGTACAGATATATAAAAAGATATTTCCACAAAAGCTATTCTGTTTCTGCAACCAGATGTTATATTGCTAATGATCAAATTACCAAAACATCTTCTAAACTCCCACATCTGAGACAAGCACTTATCAACTTTGTAGATGTGAGCATGGGGAAGTCTACTCTACAAGTTTGGTCTTTTTTTTTTAATTTTTGTCTTAAAATCATTTCCTTTTGTTTTTATTTTCTGCTACCTTATTCACAACTCATTTCTGGAAATGTAATAGATGATATGAATTTTTTTCGTTTTACAAGTTACCTTTCTTGAATCTCTTTGCCTGACAAAACCAGTTTTATTTTTTCTGCAGAAAATATGTATTTTAAGAGATGTATTAATAGCTTAATTAGATCATGACTGCAGGTGACATGAATATGTGCAAGTAAAATTAAAAAAAGCTTTATTGAGGCATTACAAACAGAAAATGATGATCATTACTACCACTATCACCATCCCAAACTGTAAAGTAGTGGGAAGAAATAAGATTCTACTTTTGAACACAAAATAATGCGAATAGTTTAATTTCCTTAGAATGCATCTTCTCAACAAAAGTATGCACTACAGCAAATGTTTGGAATGAGAAGCTATTTCAAAATAAGGTGTGTAGGATAGGTTGATTCAATTCCTTTTTCAGGGAAATTCTTATCAATCTACAATAAGACTACTTCACTTTAGTGATGTTTTTATCTGTCCAAACTACCCTATTATTTTTATCTATGATATATCTTTCAGCCATATTTGACTTCTATAACATTTCAATGATTTCAGTTCTTGTATTTAATTATTTTACATTTTCATTTAAAATATAGAGTGTAACATTTTTCAGTTTGTCATTATTTTTATTGTTAAACTTAAGCAAATCATTGTATTTTTTATCATTAGCATACAGTGAAATGACAAATGTACACAGGTGTAGACTTAAAAAAGCTTTATTCAACTGAGAATACAAGATTTGCATATAGTGTTCTTTTATAGTCTCAGTAAACAGAAATATAGTGTTCTTTTATAGTCTCAGTAAACAGAAATATAGTGTTCTTTTATAGTCTCAGTAAACAGAAATATAGTGTTCTTTTATAGACTCAGTAAACAGAAATATAGTGTTCTTTTATAGTCTCAGTAAACAGAAATATAGTGTTCTTTTATAGTCTCAGTAAACAGAAATATAGTGTTCTTTTATAGTCTCAGTAAACAGAAATAGCTCTCTCAAAGAGGAGAGTGATAAAACAAAGCGGGACCACTCTTGATTATTCATAATGTACATTATCTCGGATTTCATAATACAAATCCGTGTTTTCACAGTAAAATTGGAATTAACAGATATTGATAGACTTTGCAGGTTATATTTATAAGAGGAATATATTTTTCAGCTTATAATATCTGTGCCTATTTAAAAAAAGCAGGTTTTAAAGATGTTATATTTTATTTATTTAAAGTAATTTTCTTTTTTATAAATCCAAAATACATAAGGTATAGAAACATAAATATGTTCTTTAAATCTGTGGAAATTTTTACTTGTTTCACATCTTAATATGAGCTCTTCATTATTCTAGAAAACATAGTTTTTCCATCATTGATTTTATTTACTTTGTTACCATTTCACCTTAACAATGTACAGCTTTTTATAGCCTGCATATATTGTAAGTATAACAACTACATGTACAATAGAAAGTCATAATGACTCTTGTTTGTTTAGTTTGTATGTATTTCACAAGAGTATTTCAAAATGTAAAATAAAATTGAATGTTATGGAGTGGTATATAAATATTTGATTTTGACAATACAGCTGTCGACATTTTATATTTTTAATTTTGTGCATGTGCATTGTTCTTTTATTTTGCTGACAGCACAGTATAGTAGGGTCAGTTGGGCAACATGACAATTCATTTCACCAGAAATTTTGAAACAGCATGCTGTACTGCTTTGAATTTCTGCTGGAAGCTTCAATACAAACATTTCAGAATGTTTGAGTGTCAATCTCAGGACAGTGCTGAAGATTTAGAAAGAGTTGGATGTGTCTAATGGTGATTACGAAGGTGTTTGGATTGATTTACTAGTGATGGCAAAATTATGCCTTCATTTGTCTTTCTACAGATCTCAGATTCAATATGGAGGCCTACATCAAGTACTTTGAGGAGGTAGTGCTTCCCTGAGTCAAGAGGGCGGCTCCTAGAAGACCCTATATCTGGCAACAGGACTTTGCACCATGCCACACAAGCTATTAGACAATTTCTGCAACCACATCATCCCTTAAATCTGACCACCCAACTCTCCAGAGTACAACCCCCTTATGTGTGGGGAACAGTTGAGCAAAAGTTTAACAAAACTCCTAACATCAAAGATGAACTGAAGGCAAGGATTATGACAGCATTCACCAACTTAATTAAGGAGAACATCCAAAAGAGATTCTGAAGTCATTTAGAGACCATGGATGAAGCCAATGATGATTTTATTTTCTTTTGTTTTTTAAGATAGTTTTGTGTCATTTTGGTAAATCAGTCAGTTAGTCAAGTGCCATACATGATACAAACTTGGGCAATCATGTCTTCAGAGAGACATGATTGACTTAGAAAAAGAGAAGTTACTTTATCAGTACAACTTTATCCAGGCCCCAGAAATTCATAGTAACAAAATTTCCTTTTAATAACACCACAAATGGCTGTACTGGATTCATCTAAAGTTTATTTTATTCAGCATCACCACAGAAAATAAAATTATCTTGGGACCTCAAAGCCACCAAGTGCAAAATTAAGCCTCAAATATGTCGGCAGGTGCTAGAGAAACAAGGAAATGAATCCAGCAGCTGAAATTAGGAGATATACAAACATGACAATCCTGAGAGCAGAAAGTGTGTGTGTGTGTGTGAACGTCTGACCTTAAAGAGGTTAGTGATAATTTTCAAAATTTGACTACCCTGAACTTGACATAGCTCAGAAGTAAATAAACAATTATTTTACATATGAAAGATTTAATTTCACATCCTTATCAAATCTTACTAATGCAGTTCTTTAATAAATATTAATAACAACCCAGAAGGTATAAAAACAGGTGAATCCTTAAGTAACACTTTTTTCCTTTTTTCTTCACCTCTTTTCAAAGAGTGTGCCATCAACATTTCACATCAAAGCTAAAAAGGGCTGTGGACACTTCACACACCCACAACAGCAAATCACACCCAGACTAGATCAATGATTTCTCTTGTGTATTCTACTGATGTCTTAAACCAGGGGTCAGCAACCTTTGGGAGAGTGAGGGCCAAAAAACTATGTAGAATCATGGAGGAGGGCCAAACAGCTATGGCTCCAGTATCATGGAGAAGAACCATGTTATTAAATATGTGAATACAATTTTGAAATGGTTTGGAAATTATTTTCGATAACTTTTGCCTTGGAAAACGTATTTTGATTTTTTTTCTTGTTTTTATTTACAAAAAAAAGAAACTCTACCAGGAAGCAAAAAATTTTGGAGTTGCAGAAAGTATTTCACCTCTTTCTCAATCCGATAAAAAAACAGGTTTCTACTACATGAAAAAGAGAAAATATCTGACAGGAATTTTTTTTTTTAAATATTACATCTTAAAAATAAATGCTTCATAAATCAGTATTGAAAAAAATTCAATGGTGCAGTGAATATTGGCTTGGAACAAGAAATCAGGATTTCAAGTTCAAATTTCAGTTAAATTCATTGCATTCACTTGTATTTTTGGAGAGTCTGTGTGGAAGATATTTCTTCCAAACCTTGTAATAGAAAAAACACACATCCATTGCCCACCAAATATTTGAGTTAACAGAATTTGTTCTTCTGAAAATATTTAAAAATGACTAAATCTCTCTCTATGAAAAAGTTTCTATCAAACTATCAGCCAGTTAAATGCCATACATGATATATGCTTGGGCAATCATGTCTCGAAAAAGACATGACTGACTGGACAGAAGATTATCCCACAGTAGGTTGCCATTGCCTTCTGTGGTAGACTGGTTGCCAGCCAAGGCTATAGAACCCAATCTGTCCTGTTATTTAACCCATAACTGGAAGGATTTGATGGATTAATACCTTTCCCAAGGGTATTTGCGCGTAAGTAAATGCCACGTATTTAACTGGAATTTGAACTCGGCTCCCTGAGTTGTCGTTCCGAGTGGATATCCACTGCACCACAATGCACATCCTGCACTATATAAACCCCAAAATATTTTTCTGAATTCAATCCAACATAAGACAGAAAATCTGTATTCAGATTTCTAATTCAAGAATTGTATTTATGAAACTAAGGAAAAGTGCATGCAAGCATTTTGAATGCTTACATCATACTCACTGAAGACCATCCCTTTTGGTAAAACATAGCAAGTGGGATGAAGTATGTAATTATTAATTCTTTCCACTTTTGTCAATGTATGCAGCAAAAATACTTGCATGGTGAAGAAACATACATCATCTCTGCACAAGAAATGTTCCTCCCACTGGATTCTCAAAAAAATTATTTACCTCACGAAATCTTAGATATTCATGTCCTGCATTAGCTTTAGAAAAGATTTTTTGATTAATGTTTGTTTTTAAAATATAAATCTATTGACTGTTATTGATGAATTTTAAAAAAAAACGTACAAAGGATACACATTAAAAAGCAAATCAGAAATAAAACAAGCAAAAAGATTATTGGTAAGACAAACTATGAAAATATAAGCATCAGTTGTTTCCTGCCTGATCAAAGGTTCAATCAACCAAACAAAGGACAGAAGTAGTTTTACTCTTCATTAAACAAAACTGCGGCTTACAGCTGGTCATACAGGCAAGCAGGACAGCATGCCGTGACTAATGTCATAAATTGTATGGATGACATGTGCATCAAATATGGAATAGAATGCATGAGATGGAAACAGCTGAAACATCTTGCAAGAAAGGAAAAATCCATTGTTTAAATTCCTTTAGGTTTATAAATGCTTTTAAGCTTTTTTGATAGTCAACTTTTTCAGGAAACATTATTTTCTTCTTTTGTTTTTTAAATATTTATAGATTCTTATTAACTAATATAAGTCATAGTTAAAAGTAAGAATACTAAATAAAAATATATGCATCAATAGTGACATCATTACATTTTTAATAAAAACTTGCTTTTTTATTATCTGACCCTGTTTCATGAAAGAGACTTGTTTGGTTTTTCAGAGCTCTAATCTTTGGTTTTAAACTGGTGATTTTAAATTTAATTTCATTATATGTTACTTTGCAGTGTTAGAAGTGAATTTAACTTGGTTAAAACCAGACTCAACGATATCAGAAAATGCGTTCACCTCTGCTCAAAGTTTCAGATCCTTACTGATAATATTTACGTTCCTTCAGAAATTATAGTGGGTCATATACTTGATTAAGCTTTGAGAAACACAGACAGTTGAACAAGTGGATCTAGCAGGTCATATTCTTTTTCTAGTTTTTAATTAACTTCAGTTAGGTATATGCATTTTTTAAACACACAATCCAATTTAGTATTTGTCTATATTTCTGATGAGGTAGTATTTACAGTATTTACATTATTCGGATTATTGTTTTCATCTTTGTTGACATTTGTACAACGCTTTGGCCATTGTACACTCTGGCATTTTTCAGGTGCTAGGAATTTCAAATCGAACCCTTTATTACAATCACTGGGGTACATGAACTCCATTCCTTGCCTAATGCCTCTTCTGGAAGTCATTAGTTATCTCGCTCTAACCCTGTAAGTTTACCACTGCTGTAACCTGGTATTGAATGCTTTGGGTCAAGTCACAGGAACTAACCAACATCTATATCCATTGGGCCATGTGTCCTTAAGGCATTAGGCAAGGAATGGAGTTCATATACTCCAGTGATTGTAATGAAGGGTTTGGTTTGAAATTCTGAAGAAGGCTGGAGCGAACAACAGCCGAAACATTGTACAAATGGCAACAAAGATGAAGACAATAGTCCGAATAATACAAATATTGTCCAATCCAATTTCTAAGGATCTTTGTACATATATCCAAATGATCAGGAATAATTGTTTTTACTTTTGATTTGTTATCTGGAAAAGTAATTAAAATTTTTGTAGCAATGATGATTTAAGCCCTTTGGAGCTTACAATTTTTCAGGCTTAAATAATTGTTACATTTTTATTCTGCAAGTGTGTTTGCGCATCATTAAATTTGGAATATGATTTGGCCAAGTAGAAAAGAGAGTTCTTATTTTTTTTTTTCATCTCAGAATTGAATCCATACTAATAAGAAAATCAGGAGTTGAGTCTGACAATCATGCCTTTTGAAAGCCATTTTATTCAGTATATAATATAGATTGTTTTTAATCAATTCACCCCAATCAAAGCAATAACGCTGTTAAGGTGTAAGAGAATATTGGAAGTGGAAGACAATGAGAAGACTTTAGTAAGGAGAAAGGACAATGTAAAAACAAAATTAAAGACTGAAAATGGTAATTGATGTCACATTAAAACTTGATTGTAGGCAGAAGGGAAGCAAGAAATTTAAGCAAGGGATTAGCAAGTGACAAGTGCAAGAAAAAATATAGTAGAATAGAAATTATGCTAACATCTAATTATTTCAATAGTATTTCAATCTATTAGTACACTTCAATTCATCTAGCTGAAGTACCAATAAGGAGAGCTCATGAGAACAACTGCAATGAAAATACTTATAGAAAAGACAGAGAAAAGCCATTTCATGTCAGTAGTTGAGTGATGGATGTCAAGATGCCAGGTCAGGACTGATAACATTGCACTTTTGATTTTGTTAGGAATCTTGAGATATATAGCTGGAGCACTAGACCAGCAATATAAAATGGTAGTTTTATAAATGTGTAAGATAAATTTTAACAAGAATTGTCAGGCATAGCAAAGTGAACCAACCTTCTTAGTAGCAAATCAATATAATTGCTCAACTTTATGTTAGTAAAACCTCTGAAACCAAGAGACAGCAGGAGTTGCTTTCCTGGAGGTTAGCATCAGCCTTTGTGATGGAGGGTCAAAATGGTTCTCTATGATAATTAAAGGATAAATGTTTTATTTTGGAGACATTCAAATTTAAAAGCCATTTCTTGCCCCAGTTAGCTCCAGATTTTTCAGAGTTTTCCAAACAGTAGCAAGTTAAGTGGATATACTTTAATTTCTATCAATCTAAAAAAATTTTTTTTAATTATCCTCCAGTTTTGCCACAAGGTGGTGTCTGCAATATAAAGTAAGTGTCAGGAAGTGTGTCAGTGTGTGCATATATGACACCAATTCGGTCGGGTTTCAATCCTGGGTTAAAAGCAATCGGAGTCTAACCATACTGATGAGCTGTGATACAGCAAAACAGATCTGTCTGCAGATGACTATATATATATATATATATAAAAATTTGCCTGATTGTGTCAGACTGTAAAATATGACTAAATAATTTCATTTGTGTTTTTAAAAGTTGACATCCACCAAAATTGACTGAGGCAGCAGAGAAATGGGTGCCTTATCAAGTCACCATTTACTAGATTAAGACTGAATGTCAACCAAGATTAGAGACCCTAGTCTGCTTGTCTATTTAACCCATAACTGAGAAAAGAAAAAATAGATTCATACTTTTTGAAAGGGTATTTGTGAAAAAGTGTATGTAACCAACTCAGCTGGAATATGAACTTTGCTCACCAATTTACCTTTCCTGATCACTAACCATTACACTACCTGTATATCCATATTTCTTCAGAAAGGACCTGTATATCCATATTTCTTCAGAAAGGAAACAATTCCTTCATAATGACTAACCACTGAATGTTCAGCATTGGCAGTTATATTGTTGATTGGAATAATATGTTTGATTTTAAAGTTTAAGTGAAATAATTTACAGAAGACATGAGTGTATTTGAAAGTTTGATTTCTCTAGTTGAATATAAAAGTTACAATATATAAACTCGGATAGCAAACTTTTATATCTCATTACTACATCTTTACACTTTATCTTCACTTAAAGACATGCATTTTAAAATAGGCCATTGTTTTTTTTTGTCTTTTTTCAATATTTTTAATTACATCTTTAATTAAAAGTATCATAACTGCTTTTCAAATAGCCTTTTTTTTACTATCGTGAGTGAAATATTGTCTGAAGACCTCAACCCTTTGAATCCTGATAAGTATAAATTTCCCTCCCTCAGCCTATGACACTAGGTCACCTGGGTATATGAACTTTCACACAGCAATCAGTATACTATCTACTTGTGTTAAAAGAAGTTAAACCTTCGTTATCAACTTAAGCCAGAGTCTTAATAAATAACAATAGTTAATTGATTTCTGCAATCATTTTTCAAAGTTGTGAAAATATGAGAATCTTTATCTTTTAAGTCAGATGAATTCTTAGAAAGTGGTTTTTCATTTGGATTTTTATAGTATCATTATTAAATACCCATTTATATAGGAGGTACATTTCTTGTAGACATTTTTAAATTCAAGTTTCAAATATGTCAGTGAATATTGTTGGGCTCTTCAATTGCTTAAATTAAATCAACAAGCCATAATAAGAATATAGACGAGTTTTTAAGTTTCAAAATATAAGGAAAAGTAAGGAGACATGTACATTACAAAGCAGAAAAAAAATTATTTAACTGGTTTTAAATTTCACTATACTTTGGAAGTCTACCAAAGTATAAAAAATTAGGATGCTAATAAATGAAGCAAGTAAACAGAACAGGGAGAGTGCATGAAAAGAAACTGTTAGAATAGAAGAGGAAGTTACATTTAATTATTTCAGTGGTAAAAGAGTGCGACCTAGATGCCAATCTAGTAAAACACTTAAGTTCAAGTGTTTGGGGTGCCCAGGAAAAAAAGATTCTTAGAGCAGATGTCATGAAAATATTTGTAGAAAAGACAGAGGGAAGCCACATCATGTCAGTGAGAAAGTAGCTGAAGTTAAGATGCCAAGTTAGGTTTTATATATATATATATAAGCATGCCATGTAGATATAGAAGAATCCAAAGAAAAATAAACCTTCTGTACAATAAAGACGGAAGCTGATGATGGTTCACCTGAAATAGGCCTATACTTCCTATTTTCCATGAAATAACGTGTCTGCCTAAATTTTTTCTTATATATATATATTAGAATCATTTAGAATATTGTTTTGAGTATATTTTAAAGACGATATTGGTGATACAAACTGATTGTTATATGTGTATCTATCAAAGTTATGTTTATTTCTACCTCTCCTTCAACTAAATCCACATTTATCATAAATATGCCAATATTATACAGACACCCATCTAACATTTCTTTACATAAATCAAGTTAATAAATTTATAGATAAAAATTCATGATTTATCTTTTATTGGGATGCCAAAGTTATAAGATAACCATGTGAATGCAATGGTAGATGATGCTACTGCACCTTGATGTCATGGAAATGCACAAAATTGTATCAATCATGCTCTGATACATGGGGGACTCACTGTCAACAGTAACTAGATTGCTCCTGGCAAGGTGACATGAATTATCAGAATGACAGTAAATGTCAAATAGATGGGATATTCCATTTCGAAAATTACGTGGACATTTGACATCCGTTCATCTATGGTGCCACATGCATATCGAGAATGAAAGTCATTACTGCCTACTGTGGACAGTACAGTGGCTCAGTATGGGTTCTTAAAAATTATGGCTAGAGGCATAGTCATAATGTACCATGCAGGCTATTGGTCTTTTTATATTGTTATAGAATGGTTTACTTAAACATATCACCGCACATTGTTTGGCTGAGTGGACTGTAGTTCCATTTTCTGGGGAACAGAGCGCATAATCTGGCATAATCTACATTTTGAACAAAGGCAGTATGCCCAAACTCTCAGTCACAATGACTTGTGACTTCATTGCTAATAACTTGCCTTTGAACAGTCCTGTCTACCTAATTTCACTTACAAAAATAGATCAACTCTTCATATGGTTTTTAAACACTTTCTAATGTTGCCACACACTAGGATTCTCTCTCCCGGGTCAATAACATCAAGGTCACTGCCCTGGTAAATCACCTATAGTGAGATTCAAACCTGGGTCTCATAATCAGAAAACTAACATTTTTCACCACTTAGCCATATGTTAAGATCATAGACTGTTATGTCGCCAAGTATAAATGAATAACCCAACAACAGAATCAGAATATAAGTTGTATTCCGTGGAAAGATGGTTAGTATGTACAGAAGTGATTAGTAATATTTACAATAGAAAGATACAAGAGTCCAATCCGTCGTAAGACGTGTGTATATGTGATTACTTCCGGTGCGCCACTGGAAGTGTGGCTAACTCTTCACTGACTCGCACTGACTTTTCAGTAACTCATTAGAAACTCTCAAGTGACTCTCTATGACCCTCTTCGTAGAGAATCCACCATTGCTATATATAGCAATGGGAACAGTCCATTTGTAGTCAAATAGGAGCGGCACCCTAACATCCTTGTCATTAACTTTATTTATTGTGAAGATTTCAAGTTATTACATACTAACATTTATGAAAATTTCACACTAAAAAGTTCATTTTTCTTTTTATGTAGAAAATATTAAAGATGCAAAATAATGTGATCATTGAAAACTTTTTTCCATTCTCCTATCGAAGGTAAGATGGATTCTACCCAGAGTAATCTGTGGAATTTTCTCAAAAGAACTGAATGAAATGCATTAAATTTCATTGGTCATGATAGAAGAAAGTAATTCAAGAAAAAGAGAGACAAAAAATTAGTATAGATGAAATGATAGACACAAGAAAAGCAATGGCAGCAAAGGAAAAAAGATGAAAAATGTAAAAGCATAGAAAACATAAAAAAAAGGCAGAAGAAACAAAAGGTAAATGAGAAAAATACCGAATAAAAATGGAGAGAAAAGAGAAAGTTAAATGATACAAAATGGTGACTAAGAAACAAATGAGATAAATAGAAAAAAATAAAACATTACACATGGAATAAAAAAATAGAAAGATTAAAATGAATAGAGATGTTCGCAAAGTTTCTCCACTGATAAACAATGTTGCATTTCTTTTTGAGCTTGTGTCTGACTTTCTAGAATTCCTAATCGTCTTATCTCACGCCAGTAAATATAATCTCTGAATCAGGAAAGTTGATCATCTAAGCAAAATGAACATACACTGAAATGGTGGTAAAATTAAAGCCAGGAATGGAGAGTAACATGGTAATGAAGGCATTTAGGCGGATGACAGTGATAACGTAGAGTGATGATGGTATAAAGAATAATGAAAATAATAAAAGGGATGATGATGGTAAACAATTATGTTCTTAAAAAATAATGATAGAGGTGTTTAGGATGATCATTGAGAAAATCATGCAAAGTATGTATTGTAGAGGAATATCCTGTCCTACCCCGGAATGGATATGGTTCGGTCGATAAAAGACTGGGACTAGAGTGAGCTACAGAGCCATCATCACAAGATGATAGCATACATCACTAGACAGAAGCATAAGTCACTAGACAAAAGCATTCTTTACTAAACAGATGCATACGTCCTAAACAGAGACATTGTCTACTTGATTGTTATACCTGTTACTATTCGTTGGTGTTCGTGTATTGTCTATTGGTTTATTGTACTGTAGTATAATAAATCCCTATTACTATATTTCAGTGTTAAGCATTATTCTTGCACTATTCTTTCCCTGATTATCCCCTCTCGAGATATATCAATATGAAAATAGTAATGCTAGTGAGAATATTGAAGCTAAAAGTGATGTAGTCAAAATAGAAACGAAAGCAGTTGATTTTAGAGTTAGAAATAGCAATAGATATTTCGATACCAAAATAGTTATCAGTATAGAAAGTGAAATCAGTGAGTTGAGTCCAAATTCCAGCCGAGCCTGGTTGCATTCACTTTCACACTGATGACCTTGGGAAATAAATGACTGTCATCTATAGGATAAATAGCACGGTAGATTTAACCTTAGGTGGTAACTAGTCTGAGAATTTAAATCTGAATGCACTGGGAAAAAAATTTCAGAAGTCTAGCTTGCTGCTTTCAGTGTCACACTAATGACCTTGGAAAAGGTATGTAAATCTGTTGTTGCATCTATTAGCTAAATACCAAGGTAGACTGAAACTAAGCTTGGATCCAGTCTTTGAGATGAAAAACTCAATACTATGAAGACAACAGGAAAGATTTTAAATACAAGAAAAATCCACAGACAAAAATCTTAAAAAATACACACAAACAAAAAAAAACACAAACACAGACGCAAACAAAAAACACAAACAAAAAACATGTATAAAAAACACAAACACACATGCAAACACACAAAAAAGCACAACAGACATGCAAACACACAAACAAACACAAAAGATATACAAAACATACACCAAACACACACAAACAAAAACAGAAAGATCAACATAAATTGCAGGCTTCAGGGAAAAAAAACAGAACTGAAATTGAAAATGTAATAGAAAACCAATAAGGTATAAAAGAATCTCAACCATTTGAGTAATTTCAAAATCTGAGTTTGTATTACCTGAAAACTGATAAATACAAGACTTTGTAGAAGGTTATTGTCAGTCAAGTCAAGAGTATCAATTCATTTACACAAATCTTTTCCAAGTGATTCACTTTCGTTAAAGAAAGCAAAATAGCTTGAGATTAAAAGACTTATTAACAACTGACACTACATGCTGGCTTCTCTACATCAATAAAATTGTACTTTTTCTCTTGTAAAAGCAAAAGTAATCACATTTACTAAAATGTATAAAGTTTCTCGATCTCAAACTTACATCCATTTCTATAAACATTTCAAATAAAACTTTATGCTCAAGACATAAATTTTCAAAAAATCAGCTTACATTTTGTTATAAAATGTAAAATTCAAACTTTAAATATTCTAAATTAATAAATTGCGATAAATCACAAATGTCAAAGAAATCTGGATGTAATTTTCAGTATCATAATTTTGAAAATTACTTTAGCCTAACGATGTCAATCTCAACATAAATAATTAAATGATATCTCTCTTCAGAATGTAGGTAACCATGGCTCTCCACAGCTTCCATTTACTTATTACATGTGAATCACCATGACTTCTTGAAAAGATAGTCATGCAGTTTCCTGATGCCTTCTCCAGAATTGAATTCAGAGTAAACCTTCCCTTAGACTGGCTGCCATCATCAAAGCATCATAGCTCAGTCTACCCTACTCAGGGTTGAATTTAGACCTTGAGTTCACAGGGATAATAGAATTTTGGTGCATCTTTATAACTGTTGTTTACCTCCCTTTCCCTCACTTTCTCTCACACACCTCTATGTCTATAAAGAAAAAAATATTTTGCAGCATGTGGAGCAATTTTGCATTTATTACATGTCTGTGTTTTATGAAGTCTAAAATAAAGGAAATTAGACAAAATTAGGCTAAACTAAAAAAGCTACATCAAAAATCTATATGTATATAAAAAAGGTGCATCAAAATATATATGGGCCCCCTTCAAGTTACCCCATCAGATTCAAAAGACCCACTCCAACTAGGGGCTCATATGAACTGTTTCAAATTAGTTCAAAAGAAAGTCCATAAAATTTGAAAATTAACAAATGTAATTAAAATTAACAGTGGCAATAAAATGCCTTGCTTAGGGTGATATGGTTATAAAAAAAAATTCTTTTGTTTTGATATTTTTAGTTTTATCAGGGGGACCAAAATCCCTGTTGTTTTGGGTTGCCTTGGCTGCAGCCCAGCACTAACCCTACTGTTAATGCCATATCATAGCAGGAGAAATGAAAGGACATTAGTGGGAAAGTGAATGCAACATGAAGTGAAAACATCAACTCAGCTTGTCAATTTCAACTTTCCACATTAATATTTATGCATTGGATGTACATTGTGGTGCAGTGGATATCGACTCAGAATGAGAAATCGGGGAGCCAAGTTCGAATTCCACTTGAATTCCTTGCATTCACTTATGCACAAATACCCTTGGGAAAGGTATTAATCCATCTCTTCCTCCAGTTATGGGTTAAATAACAGGACAGATTGGATTTTATAGCCTTGGCTGGCAACCAGTCTACTGCAGAAAGTAATAGCATCATACTGCGGGATAATTTTCTGCCCAGTCAGTCATGTCTCTTTTGAGACATGATTGCCCAAGTGTGTATCACATATGGCACTTAACTGATTTATACATCTTCATCACTGTAATTCTTTGTGCCATGTCTCTTCAGGATGTAGGTGATCATGGACCTCCACTTACTCCTTTTTCTTGTTCTTGACACTTTTCCTCTTGGTATCTCTACCAAACCCTGCTCTGCAATCCACTTACCCAATCAAGTAAGTCTTACATTGCTTTCTCCTGTGTTTTCTCTCTATTCTGTGAGTATTAGATTCTCCAAGCCCTCCTTCCTCATGTGTCCCAGAAACTTCAGCTGTCTCTTCAGGATGTTAAGTATTAGTTTCTTTTTCATTTCAATCCTCTCCAAAACCTTGTTGTTGCTCAGCATCCTTCTGTAGAACCACATTTCTGTTGCTTCAAGTCATAGAGGAGGACAGATATCCTACAACAGTCCATACTCTTCTTTCTTCTCAATAAAATCTTGTCTCTCAATACTCTGCTTAACTTTTAAAAAGCATCCTTGGCCAAGTCAATGCAACTTCAGATCTCAGTGTTGCCTTTTCTGTCCTCTATCAAAACATTCCCAGGTATTTCAATTTCTGCACTTGCTTGATTTCAGCATCCCTGACCTGTAAGTGGCACATTGGACTCCTCTTTTTGCTTAAATATTGCCATTTTGGTTACACTAGTTAATATGCATTCAAATTATAAAGTCATACTGGATTATATAGACTTTCAGAGTTATACAGTATTAAAGAATCTTGAACGTATTTTAAATGTTAATCTTTTTTCACTTTATTTGCTGCATCACAAATAATTCTATTCCTCACATGTTTATCAATATAATGCAATTTTCACTTGTCACAAAAATAATATGGTAACAACTTACTAAGCCTTTTTGTTTTGACACTGCTTTGTGGCAGATATATGAGACTATACTCACAAAATGTGGAAATGTTTTGCATATTTAACTTATCCTGTATTCTAACAATTAAGTTAAGAAATAAGGCTTCCCCAGAAACAACTTAAGCATATGCTATCCAAACAAGGATTTGGTCTTTTAAAAATTATTACATTCTGAAAAGTTTGTCCATTTTCAAAAATAGATTTTCTTTTAAGAATTTTTTTTCCCCCATAAATTATTCAGAACTTTTATTCTGAAACTCATCAAAATAACTTTCTAAATTGGGAGATTTGTTTTCAGCAAAAATTGTATTTTTTGAATTGATGAAAATGAAATTAATTTGAAATATTTTTTCTGTAATTTCAAGTTTTTCCATAATCTTTAGACTAAATCTAATATTGTTCTTTAAAATTTTAAAATAAAATTAACCCTCAAGGCATACTGAATTTCTGTAATCTATTTAAAGTTTTTCTCAATAATGAATGTATGTGATCTAATGTATCAAATCATTCATATATTAGTAAAAAACAATGTAGAAAGTTTGATACGACGACCATTTTTACATTTAGGTAATAATCAGGTGTATAATAAAACCTAAATCTAGCTTTACATGCAAATGTTTTTAATATTGTCCAATTTCTAGTGTCTTCTTGTCCTTGCCTCATCTTGCACAAATATATAGACAAAGTCATCTTTATGAAACAAAAACAGTTAACTGGGTGGATTTGCTTTCTTTTCAGTTTATGCTGTAAAAGCTAAGTAGCATATCTGTGGTAGGCATGGAATATAGAAAGGATTAACACTGATTGTTATGTCTAGAAAGATTATATATTATATCATTAAAATTAAAAAAATTAGGATGTAATAAAAACAAAATATAAACAAACACAAAGTACCAGAAATGTATGTATGTATGTATGCCGCATTCACCCTGTCGGGTTGAGCGGGCTTCCTCCCTGACGGAGCAAGTCTCATTGGGATTTGTTTAAGGGCAGGGTCCCAAGTCCTACCCCGTTATTTAACCCATAACTGGAGGGAACGGACGGATTAATACCTTTCCCAAGGGTACTAGTGCGCAAGTGAGTGCAGTGTGCTCGACTGAAATTGGAACTCGGCTCACCGATTTCCCCCTCCAAGCCGACATCCACCGCACCACAACGCACATCCGTGAACGCTAACAGCACCTGGTATTCCCAAGTGGTCACCCACGTAAGTACTGACCAGGCTCAACGTTGCTTAACTTCGGTGATCGAGCGGGAACCGGTGTATTCAACGTGACATGACCGTTATACAACTGAAAACATTAACTCTAAGAGGGGGAGAAAAAAAATGAAAAAAATTGGTTTCTTCTTTCCCTAATTCTCGTAAGCTCCCAGTTGGGTATATATGGAGCCTACATAAAAGAGAGTAATACAGTCAGAGAATTGCTTAATCGTCATAACTATACATTATTGATTCTTATGTTGATCTAGATCTACGTGTTCTCTATCCTTAAGACTTATTTTTAAACAAATCAGTGCTTGTTGCAGAGAGTATATGTCTATATGTAAAAGCTTAACAATATGTTATTCGCTGATAATTATTTAAAATATTTACCATGATGTTCTTAATAGAAACTAAATATTTCATTTTTAAAATGTATTTTTTTCGTTTTTCATTCACATATGGGTTTATTGATGCAATACTGTACTATGGCCAGCATTCATTAGAGAAATGTGCCACTAACAAATTACATCCTTCTAAAAAGGCCACCTTGTGCCCAAATAAGCTAATTTAATAAAATTCAAAGGTGCGTGTACTTGTAGGTGACAAATTATTCCCCCAATCTGCAACTGGTTTCTTATAGAGATGTCTTAAGACTCTCACTGCTCAATCACTATTTCCATTTGGAGTGTTCAAATGAACTACAATATTACCATTTGGAGTGTTCAATTGAACTACAATATTACCATTTGGAGTGTTCAATTGAACTACAATATTACCATTTGGAGTGTTCAATTGAACTACAGTATTACCATTTGGAGTGTTCAAATGAATTACAATATTTCCATGGTGAGTGTTCAAATGAACTACAATATTTCCATGGTGAGTGTTCAAATGAACATCACTATTTCCATGGTGAGTGTTCAAATGAACTACAATATTTCCATGGTGAGTGTTCAAATGAACTACAATATTTCCATGGTGAGGGATCAAATGAACTACACTATTTCCATGGTGAGTGTTCAAATGAACATCATTATTTCCATGGTGAGTGTTCAAATGAACATCATTATTTCCATGGTGAATATTCAAATGAACACCACTATTTCCATGGTGAGTGTTTAAATGAACTGCGCTATTTCCATGGTGAGTGTTCAAATGAACTACACTACTCGCAGAGCAAAGTTTGGGTGGGTTAACAGGAGAAAGTATGCTAAGAGCTACCAGGTATAGGGAGATATGGAAAGCCATGACTGCCTTTGTCCTGATGGGACATGGCATATGGAAGAATATTTTCAACTTCAAAATTCTGAATGTTTAAAAATTAGAAAATATAGTGAAGTTATTCTGTCATAGATATCTTTCCTCTTTGAATGTATAAGATTATGATGACCAATGGTCATTTTTCTATCTTACATTAAATATACTTGACTATGATTTACAACCTTCCAGTTGTATATCACATGTCAAAAAGTATTGTAAATAAATCTATTAGAAACAACTATTGTATATTAATAATAAATTAAATATTCATTTATCTTGACCCTACTCCAAATTTAGCTGGAGGTTACATCCACTAATCAGAGGACCTGATTGTAAAATTATATTTATTTTCAGAAATGTTTTTTTATTTATTACTACTAATGTTCTATCTCTATATTGAGCACTACAAAACTGTTTGCCTTAAAAATGTTATCTTCCAGAAATACTTGTAATCACTATTTTTATTTTTTGGAAAACAAGTTCTGTTAATATATTAATTTTCTATATGTATATAAAAACCAATCTATGAGTCTGTGTGTGACTGTTCCCTATGCACACCTACATTTTTTATTCTACGCCATTCAAACTTTTTAGGGACATATATCTACAGGAAAGCCAGGTTGACACATACTTTTTGAGTTTTAAGTTCAGTAGTTTTCCTTTTCACAGTTTTTGGCCAATGGAGACAATTGTTTGCTGAATTACGTCACAGAAATCAAATCACATGTGTCAAACATGACTAAAATATTTTTATAAAAAAAAAAAAAATGAGCCTTTATATTTAATTTTTATTTTGATGTTTTACATCACAGAAATCAAATCACACATGTCAAATGCGACTAAAATATTTTTTTATTAAAAAAATAAAAATTAAAAATTAAGCCTTTATATTTAATTTTTATTCCAACGTTTTAAAAATTCATTTGGTCAACAAAAAAATGTGAATACTTTTCCTCATAATTTTGAAACAAAAGAAATATTTTTTAAAAAAATGTTTTTTCAAACAAAAACAAAATATGTAAAATAAAAAGTGGCATCTTCTCCGACTACTAAAATGTTTTGAGTTGCATGGGCAATGCCGGGCTATGATGCTAGTATATATATGTAATACAATAATATTCCCCCTTTACAAGTCCTGAGAGCCACTTGAGGTAGTGCTAGTATAGAGATAAATATATTCTAAAACTTTTTCCAAAATAGATCAGTTAATAACAATTTTATTGGGAAAATATGAACTTATGTAATAAAATCTAAGAGACTGTAAGTTAAATAATCACTTATTTGATCAATTAATAATAGAAACTTATGAATGCATATATTTTGTAAAATGATACAAAAAATAAAAAAATGATTACAAATGAACATGAAATTCAGGTTTTGCAACCAAGATCTAAAAAGGGAAGAAACTAAGTGTTTGAGCTAAATTAATTAATTCTAGAAATTCGTTTTCTCTTTGCTGATGTGAAAATGTTCAATTTTGATAAAATCTTCATCGTTTTTTTTTCCTCTGGCAAAACTTGGCATTTGACTTTGTAACACTTCAGTGACCAAGACCTCCTCACATCGCTTCATTTTCATAATTAACTCTCCAATACTTTTTCTAGCTTTTCCCCAATTTTCTTATTTTTTATATATTTTTCTTATTTCCTTCGCTGTTTTTCTTTCTTTGTCACTTTCACTATTCCTCCTGATTATCAATTTTCTTACTAATTTCCTCCACTTTACCCTGACCTACTTCTTGCCACATTACTTTTATTACTATAATTACCATTACTACTATTATCACTATTATTAGCATTACTACTATTATCACTATTATTACCATTACTACTATTATCCCTATTATTAGCATTACTACTATTATTACTATTGTTAGCATTACTACTATTATTAGCATTACTACTATTATTACTATTATTACCATTACTACTATTATCACTATTACTGCTATTATTACCATTACTACTATTATCAGCATTATTACTATTATCACTATTATTAGCATTACTACTATTATCACTATTACTGCTATTATTACCATTACTACTATTATTACTATTATTACCATTGCTACTATTATCCCTATTATTAGCATTACTAGTATTATCACTATTATTAGCATTACTTCTATTATTACTATTATTACTACTATCACTATTAGTAGCATTACTACTATTATCACTATTATTACCATTACTATTCAACTTTACTTGTATTACTTTTTACTATTCCTTTCTTCAATTCTGCTAGAACCATTTTCTTCTGCAATGATCCTTATTTGAAGTCCCTTTTACTATCAGAAAATGGCTGATATTTTCCATTTAAACACATTACTCATATTTTTTGGAAAATTCTTTGTTGAATACCATAAGGTTTCCTATTGAGATAAATATACTTTCAGATTTCACATTTTTAAATAGATTTTTTTTCATTTACATTCAGAATAGCCTAGCAGATTAAAGCATTGGTTTATGAATTTGGTAGCATCATAATTAGAAGTTAAATTCCTGGGAAGGGAAATACATACTCTTTGGAAACAGGACAATCAATAAATGAATAGTAGTAAAAAGACCAAGATCTTTAGACAACAAAGGACTGCTACTTGCTACAAATTAATAGTTCAATGTGAAATTCTCTGAAAGTTACCCAAATCAGACACCTGAAGAAGGCTGGAGAGAGCCCAACAGCTAAAACATAATGATCAGGAAATTAGTCCAAATATAAATAACTTGTCAACTCAGAAATTCAGAGTTTTCATTTTAATAATCCAGAAAACAATGTCAACTGTTTTTAAAGACAAGTCTTTTTTTTATCTTGATATACAAGTTATATTATTTACATTGTTGTCCTCATTTTTATTGCCATATTCACAATGTTTTTGTTGTTGTATACTCTGGGTGCTTGAAATTTCAAACTGAACCCTTTATTTCAATCAATGGAGTATATCATTCTCATTTCATGCCTTTATCTCTTACTTGTTTGTTCCCCACTGTTGTAGCCAGATATTGAACTCACAAGTCTTCAAGTCAAATCAGTGGATCTAACATGTCCATGTATCCTAGAATCTAAATCTAAACTTATTAATAAATGGAACTTTGTGTGTGTGTGTGTGTGTGTGAGTGTGTGTGTGTGTCCATTACCTATAGACTCTGAAATGGCTGAACAGATTTTCTTGAAAATTTACACAGTTGTACTATAAGCATCTGCAAGTGTTCTTAGCTAGGTTTTGTGTTGAGGTACCCCTGATAAATATCGAAAATCAAAAATATTGTTATAGAAGGAGTGGTTCGATTTTAATCAAATTTGATACACTCATAGACAATGACATAAGAAATGATATTCAGAAGTTTCAAGGTTGTAGTTCTTAGAATAGTGCAGACAATCAATAATATATACATATATATTAAAGGCAAGATGTTTGTGTGTGAGTGTCTGTTAATCTGTCTGTATGTCCTTTACACAAATCCACAATTTTTATCCGATACTCACCAAACTTCATACAAATATTACACCCAAGCAATGCTGGGCTATACTGCTTGTATAGCAATAAAGGTGAAGAAAATATTCTGAACAATGTACACTACCGACCATCATTATTAGGCCACCCCAGTTTTTAAAAAAATGATGTATTTCATACTATTTTTTAGTATTTATTGCCAAGTGGATAATTCTAAATGAAAATAGAATGGTTCTTTTGTTATTATTATTTTGCAAAATTTTACAAGGCAGCCAGGAAGCCTTTGCTTTGGCCAGCCAATAAAAAGAAGAGACTAGCATGAGGAAGAGAGCACAAAAACTGGACATCAGAACAGTTCATTTGATGCACATATTATTGTGCAGTATTAAAAAACAATCATTTTATTTTCATTTACAAGTATGCATATTTTTTTTCTTTCTTTCAAATCTTTGTTTTTACTTTTCATAAGTGGGGAGGAAATATAAATGTTGAGTCAAGGATAATATTTTTCCAAATGAGTTTCTAAAAATCTGTGAGCGTCTTTAATCTCGGTGACAGAGACATTTTGGCTCCACTCTGGAAGTGTTAATTAAACAATTGTTTACACTGACTGGAACAATAAAAGCAAAGCAGGAGCTTGTCAATCTAAATTCCATTTGTCAGATGTTGTTTTGATGATGCGGGATGTCACTGTCTTTTGTATAACCACACATTTTGACATAAATCAGGCACCATGCATAAGACCAAAGAGTTAAATAATGTCATTCTAGGTCATTCTAAATAACTTGTGAATCTTCAATGGCATACTTTTGGGTTGTAAAAAGAATCAGATTTCCTTTTTCTATATTTGAAAGGACACATTGTGAGATTTTCTTATTTGACCGCAAGGCAAGTAAAACAACAAAGTTTAATTGCCCAATTAAGTTTTTAATCGACTGAGTCAGTTGGGTGAGTGAAATCTCAAAAGCTGACTCCAACTGAAAGTAACAAAAGAAAACAAGAGATGAATAATGTGCAATTATAAGAAGACAGAATGTATGGTTGTCAGCAAGAGAAAACAGGTCAAGGTGCAAACTACAAATTGGAAATACCAAAATCAAGCTATTATAAATATTTAAATATCTAGGAAAATACTTAACAGGACAGAAAATATGACCTTGAAATCATGTCCACAGGGATAGAAAAAGGTGCTTTCCAGAACGCAAACAGAGTATTAAAAAATAGAAAAATTTCAGTCAAAACAAAGAAAAAAATACTGAACTTTCATGTGATATCAGTAAAATAATTCCTATATGACATTAAAGCTTGAGGCATTAACATGTAAGGCAACAGAAATAAAATTCTACAGAAAGATGCTGAGAATATCATGGACTGAACATCAGTTTTGGAGAAAATAGAAACAAAAAATACACTTAAAAGCAGAAAGAGTGAGCTAAAATTTCTTGGACACATAAGATTTTGGTTGGTTGTTTTGTTTTTATGGCATCTCAACCTCGGCGGGTCATTTATTGCCAACTAAATTTTATTTATTTATTTCTGTTAATACCTTTTTCTTTCAATAATTTATTTTTTTTTATATAAGTTTTGTGTCTAGTCATACTTTTTTCTTTTCGAGTATCAAGATTCATTAGGATTTGTTTTTAAGGGCAGGGTCCCCAAGTCATACCCTTGTTCTTTAACCCAAAACTGGAGGGAAGGGACGAATTAATACCTTTCCCTAGGGTACCAGTGCTTAAGTGAATGCTGGGTATTCAACTGGAATTTGAACTTGGCTTACCGATTTCTCTTTCCGAGCTGATATCCACTGCACCACAATGCACATTTGTTACTAAACACTTACAGCACCTGGTATTCCCAAGCAGTCACCTATCTAAGTACTGACCAGGCTCAACATTGCTTAACTTTGGTGATCGAGCGAGAACTTATGTATTCAACGTGATAGGCTGTAAGCCCAGACATATAAGAAAAGAAGGCTTAAAAAATTTGTCACTCAGACATATTGAAGGCAAAAGAGGCAGAAGAAAGTAATGAGTAAATGAGTTTGTGTCAATGGTTGTTAAAACAGGGATTAATAGAGTAAAAAGAAACTTTACTGAGAGCTACAAACGAGAGGAAATGGTGGAGAGCCATGATCACTAACATCATAAAAAACATGGTATATAGAAAAATAAAACTTAATATTCCTATAGTTAGTTTTGATGATATAAATGTTACTGACTTTGGTTAAATCCACGTACATGGACGATAGGACCAAAAGTTTCAGAACTTCAAACTGACAATTTTTAAGGCATTGCATGGCCCACAAATTTCTCACAACAATGGAAATGGTAAAATTAAAATTTTCTATACAGGAAACAGTCATTATTGATTGCAGTTAAATCTTATTGTTAATTGAATTTCATAAATTCTTTTCATTAAAACAGTTTTTCAAGAAATTGGTTTTTTAAATTCACTCAACATTTTTAAAGTTAGCTTTCCAGTGTTGATAAGGGTTTCCTTCCTAACCTTTTGTTTTGGGTCATATGGAAAGTTAACAGTTCAGTTATCCCATTTCCCTTCTAGTTACACATTTCTTTTTGTTGTTGCTACTGTTGAAAGTGTTCAAGCTTGTTATTTAGTAAAGATCTGTGTAATTTTGCAGTGTCAGTCTATCGTGTCTGATGAAGGATTAAGATTTATGAGATTAATTCAGTTAGAACCATTTTTAACCACTGATGTTATAAAATCTATTTACATATGTTCCAGTGCCCTTGATATTTACCCTGAGCTCCATGATAAAAAAAAAAAATCAGCTATATTATTGGTCTTGATCTGATTCAGCCAATTTCCCACCACTGCAAGTTTTCTCTAAATGCTTTCATGGCAATGAATTTGAGTTTTGTTTAATGACATATCAACTTCTGTGGGTTATCTAATGCCAAAAAATTTGGCCATATCTGGGACCCTAACAGAGGCTACCACTTCTGGTCAGTGTGGACCTGAGAACAACTGCAATTAAGAGATGGTTCCATGCTTCTCACAACTTCCCAATCAGGGGCCTTGCTGCCGGATGCAGTTTACCGTTATGCCCAGGACATCATGGCAATGAGCTCTTCCCTTTAAAATCTAGACTTTTTGAATTTAAGCACAGTACTAGACTGATGTCAAGATCTTATCAATTTACAGTTAAGCTGGCTAGATATAGTCTTAAGTTCTCTGCTAAGAGTGTTTTCTTGCAATTTTCACTTTTTGAACTCTCTTCCAGCTCCATGCTTTCCAGAAAACTTTAAGCTGCAAAAATTTAAATGCACTTTCTGTTGCTATCTACTGTCTATCTACTCTGATCATTAAGGTTTTTGTTCTTAATTCTTCTATATCCTGTAGTCTATTGTCTTAATGGCTTTCCTGCCTTCCATGGGGTGATACTTATAAAAAGAAAAAAAAAATACAAAGAATAGTTTAGACATTTCTGAACAAGTCAGATGCCATGCCTGTCATCCATGTGAAAATTTGGATATAGATATTTTTTAACAGGAATTTTTCAAGTTCATTTACGTAGCATTATATGTTACTAGGCAGGAGTATCACTAGTGCAACCTGTTCCATGTTCAACTTCCTTAATTCCTGTACTATATTTGTTATAAGTGATCCATATACCAAGATATCTAAAGAATTTAGAGTTCATCAATTAATCGGTTTTTATGATTGATTCAGCACAGATGCCATCTCTAATCATGCCACTTCTAATAAGGAATTTAAATAAATAAAAAAAATAAATTTATACAGTATATACAAATGTAAGTCAGTTAAGTGCCATATGTGAAACACGCTTGGATGATCATGTCTCGAAAGCGACATGACTGACTGGGCAGAAGATTATCTCGCAGTAGGTTGCTATTGCTTTCTGCAGTAGACTGGTTGCCAGCCAAGGCTATAGAATCCAATCTGTCCTGTTATTTAACCCATAACTGGAAGAAAGAGATGGATTAATATCTTTCCAAGGGTATTTGCGCAGAAGTGAATGCAATAAATTCAACTGGAATTCAAACTCGGCTCCCTGATTTCTCATTCCGAGCTGATACCCACTGCACCACAACGCACATCCCTACAAATGTACACATGTAAATTCATTATGTATGTACAAACTTCAGTTGAGATACTAGAGTTGACAAACCTGCATTGCAGTTGTGAGCTCCATAATATTTTTACTGTCTGTATAGTATGCACCTCCCCAGGGCTGCATATCCAGTATCACTATGTAGATGAGGAATCTAGATGTGAGCCAACCAAGACTGAAAAATCTACCTGCCCTTTAAAACACCAAGCAGTTTGGAATTTTACGTTGTTCTTCTAGACTGAGTGCCAATCAAGGATAGTGAGCCCAATCTTCCTGTCTATATAATCCATAGGTAGGGGAAGAAGAGATGGATTCATACATCTTGTGAGCATTTCAGTGAGTGGAACTGACTGAAATTGGAACTTTGTTTGCCAACTTCACTTTCTAAAATAGTTACACTACCTGTGTGCAAGCACGAGTGCACACACACACACACACACACACACACACACACACACACACACACACACACACACACTTCACCCAGATAAGCATTATTCTCTTTGCAAATAATTTTATACTATTATTGCATTTTAATTCAATCATCTGATATGCTGAAATATTTCTATTTTTATTAGAAAGAACTTCAAACAGAAATGCCTGAACCTATTTTCTTTTAACAACATTAACCTATTTTTTCACTCCCCACCCCCGACTTATAAACGGTCAATCAAACCCAAAGCAAAAATAAATTACACATTGAGGCACAGACATTTTACTGATGCACCCAATCAAATCAATGCCAGCAATACATAAGTCAAATACATTTTCAGGTTCAAATGAATTACACATCTCATTCATAAAGCCTGTAGCATTTATAATTGTGATAGCAAGACAGCAAATGGTCTGTAACTGCACTAACGCATCAAGTTCAATTTTATTCTTTTTTTCCACTGTGTGCCCCTTTTAAATTAGATGTTTACATATGAGTGCCTCCTGAGAAACTATTTTAATAAAACTGAAGATTTTGGAGATTAGATTCAGGATTACATCTCATTTTATAAAGTGTAATTACAGAAATGGATGTGCATTATGGAGCAGTGGATATCAGCTCAGAATGAGAATTCAGAGTGCTGAGTTCAAATTCCAGTTGAATTTGTTGCATTTATTTACTCACAAATAACCTTGGGAAAGGGATCAATCCATCACTTATCCCTCCAGTTATGAATAGCAAAACAGACTGGGTTCTATAGCCTTGGTTGGCAACTGGTCTAAGAGAAGGAAACAGAATTCAAAACCAGCATGGAGAAGATTAATAGCAGAAAAGACTGGGTTCTATAGCCTTGGTTGGCAACCAGTATAACACAGAAAGAAATGGCAACCTACTGTAGGAAAGTCTTCTGCCTAGTCAGTCATATCTCTTTCAAGACATGATCGCCCAAGCATGTATCACATATGGCACTGAACTTACTGACTAAATTACAGAAAAGCTAAATTTTCTTTGTGTAAGCTTATAAGAAGGAAGCTAAATAGTAATTTTTTTTAATGGCTGGTCTACTAAACTGTCAATTATCTAGGTCTTCGGTTAAATTTTTGGTCAGAAATCACATTTTCATCTGCAATGACAGCCAAGAAAAGTATCCACATTCTATCTAATCTAACTGTAAATCTAATCTAAACTTATTTATAAATGGAACTTTGTCTGTGTGTGTGTGTGTGTGTCTGTCTGTCCATTATCTATAGACTCCGAAATGGCTGAACCAATTTTCTTGAAAATTTACACAGTTGTACTATAAATGTCTGCAAGTGTTCTTAGCTAGGTTTTGTGTCAAGGTACCCCCCGATAAATATCGAAAATCGATAATTGAAAAAAATCAGGTTATAGAAAGAGTGGTCCAATTTTAATCAAATTTGATACACTCATAGACAAAGGCATAAGAAACAAAGTTTCAAAGTTGCAGTTCTTACAATAGTGCAGAAAATTTATTATCGATACCAGGACATCAAAATTTGACTGAAATCCATTCATTTTTCTTTCAGTCTACGGTTTCGCTTTAACTGGAAACAACTATTGCTTTTTAGTCTTTCATGCCAATGTCTAAAGAGTCTGAGATTCAGAACCATGGAGTAGTTTTAAAACTTTAATTACACCCAAGCAATGCCGGGCTATACTGCTAGTATACTGATAAGTGATAATTATTTATTATTGCATAATGACTTTGGTTGCACTTCATGCCAAACCTTGTCAACTGTCTTTGAGATATCCAAAGTAACAGCCTGGGTTCCACCATTCTTCTCTAAAGCATGACAGGCTCTTTCAGTGATAACCATTAACATATCAGTAGCTGAGCTAGAGAAACTAAAGTGATATTGGGAGGGGAGATGCTTTACCAATTTCTTCTTCTTTTTCTTCTATGTGCCCTGTCCCTTCAGGACGTAGGCGATCATGGTTCTCCATGTCTCCCTATCCCTTGTGGCTCTTAGTATGTTTCCTCCTGTTACAACTTGCAACCCCCGTTCTGTCATCCACCTGATCAGGCCCTTCAAATATGTTATCCGTTGCCTTCCTCTGTCTCTTTTTCCTTCTATCTGGTCAGTCAGTATCAGGTTCTCCAAGCTCTCCTTCCTTATTGCATGTCCTAGGAACTTCAGTTGTCTCTTCCTGATGCTCAGTATTAATTTCCTTTTTGTTGCCATTTTTTCCAACACCTCATCATTGCTTGCATGCTAAGTCCACGATATCCGCAGCATCCTTCTGTAGAACCACATTTCCGCTGCTTCCAGTTTTGTCCTCATTTTCGATGATATTGTCCAGTATTCACTGCCGTATTAAAGAACTGACATCACATAGCAATCCAGCACTCTTTTCTTTGTTTCTAGTTAAATTTTCCTGTGTGTTAGTACTTTACTCAGCTTCTGAAATGCATCCTTTGCCATGCCAATTTGCCTTTGGATCTCCGTGTTGCACTTTCCATCTCCTGTTAGAACACTTTCTAGGTATTTAAATTAACTTTCTTGATTCTGGTATCTCTCACTTGTATTTGGCATTGTGGATTGCACCTTTTGTTGAAACTTTATTAAAAACTAGTATATTGCCAAAGAAAAGTTAGAAGGCTAAGACATGGAACTGTACAACATGTTAAACTGAAAATTTAAATTAAAAAAACAAAATGAGAACAAGATAAAAGGTTTTAATGACACTAGTTCACTAGATAATTGTACGAGTCATTATAGTGATTGTATTGTGTTGTATGTGAAGATTCAGGGACTAAGTCTGCTAGAGGTGAAATGAAACCTGTCTTGTCATTACATCACCCTATAAGTAAAGAGAGAAAAAAGTTTGGTACCCTCTCCTATTATAAAATGATTATAAGTGTTAGAAGCAATTTCCTTTCAAATAAGATATGTTAAAGTAACATTTTATCCTGATACTGATTAAAATATTTGCCTAGTGTATAGCCATACAGTATTAATAAACCTCAAACAGATATGTTGATTTATATTTCTGTACAACTAGCACTTTATATTAGGTTATCAACATTTAAAGCAGTTCCCCCAGCAGGCGGCTTTTTTGGTAAAGAGGATGGCTAGACACAATGTCAGATTAAAACAAGACTTGTCAAAGGACAGATGAACGTTTTTGTAGGGTCAAAGATCATCTAGCACATTGCAGTAAGCTGGGCACCATAGCTCTCATATATATATATATATATATATATATATATATATATATATATATTCACACACAGTAAACATAGAACATTTAAGTTATTAACAATAAAGAGAATTAAATTAAAGATACAAGTCCATCCCTACCATGGCAGATGGCCGAAGACAGTGACAAAATAGTGGCGTTGTGGTCCCTGATCCAATTACAGGCATTTGAGTATCTTCCATTTAATTCTCTTTATTGTTAATAACTTAAATGTTCTATGTTTACTGTGTGTTAATATTTATTCTTTGATAATGGCTTATGTGAGCCGAAAGCTTAGACCCGATAAAAAAATCAACAATTACTGTGATTTTTTGTTGTCTTTCAACGATATCACCATCAAGTATATCAGACGGTACGAACGGATCCTAAATAAATTAATCGACAAAACTTGTCTATATTATTCAATGAAACCTGCATTAATGAAAAAATTCTGCCAAAATACACACAATTTATATATATATATATATTGCAAAAAAGTGAACAAACACAGACTAAAAACTCACTGTTCAAGCATTTACTTTTATAAAGAGTGCTCGATACAGAGTAGAGCTTAATATTGTAATTTTGTTATTACACTGGTTTATAAAAGCATTATATCACTACACAAAAATGTTCATGTTTCAGAACAATGCTGTTCTCCAGGTGATATGTTAAAATAAATGGTGAAAATGATTTATTATTACAATATAAGATGAATTCATGGTTATTTAGAAAATTAGGGAGTGGTAGTTGGAGAAAACACTTTAGGTGTGTCAATATTGATCAATCAAAAATGAGAATTATACAACCATGGAGATTTCATATTAGAGTTATGAAAGTGGGGAGGATGGCTTGGATCTAGACATGTTACTTTTTAATTTTGTCTGGATAATACACATAGTGGGACCTTAGATTTTTTTAAATGGGCAGACAATTTTTCATAGGGGGTTTGATTTTAGGTTATTTTTATTTAATAATCTATGAGTAAAGGGGCTGGAAAGTTTAAGTCAGAATTAGGATTAAATAATTATGGTATACTTAAGTATATTGTGTGTTGATGTGCATTGTGGTACAGTGGATATCGGCTCGAAACGAGAAACTGGGGAGCCGAGTTCGAATTCCAGTTGAATCCATTGTATTCACTTGCGCGCAAATACCCTTGGGAAAGGTATTAATCCATCTCTTCCTTCCAGTTATGGGTTAAATAGCAGGACAGATTGGGTTCTATAGCCTTGATCGGCAACCAGTCTACTGCAGAAAGCAATGGCAACCTACTGCGGGATAATCTTCTGCCAAGCGTGTATCACGTATGGCACTTAACTGACTGAAGTATATTGTAGTTAAGAAAAACAATTAAGTATTGTGTGGGTCATTTATTTTAGTAAAATAATTTTTATTTTTTTAATTATGCTAGAGTATAAGTTATAAAGAAAACATTGCAATTAATTAAATTTTGAAGAAAATTATTATGTCTAAGGTACATAGTGGGACTATACAATACTTAAATAGGCAAATAATTTTTAAAAACAATTTGGATTGTTTTTTTAACTACTTCATGAGTAAAGGACCTGGAATGTTTATGTTATAATTATGATAAAATAATTATGGTATATTAAAGTATATTATAGTTAAGAAAACTAATTAAGTATTATGTGGGTCTTTTATTTTCATAAAATAATTATTAAGTTTCAAGTTATATTAGAGCATAAGTTATAAATGAAGCATTGTAGGTTTTTATAAATTAAAATAGAATTATTTTGTCTGGGTAAAATACATTGTGGAAATATACATTATTTAAATGGGCAGACAGTAATCTTTTACAGCAGGCTGAATTTCATGGGTTTTTTTTTAATTAGATTTCGTATTACCTCATGTGTAAAGGGGGTGGAATGTATAGTTTAGAATCAGAATTTTAATAACTATGGTATGCTAAGCTATATTATATGTCACAAAACAAATTAAGTCTTGCATGGATTTATTTTGGTAAAATAATTTTAAAGTTATATTGGAGCATAAGCTATCAATGAAACATTGCAATTAATTAAATTTTAAAGATTTCTTTTGGTGGGGTTGGAATTTGAACTGAATAATTTTAGTGTACCATGGTATATTGTAGTTAAGAAAACCATTTAGTATTTTGTTGACCATTTATTTTAGTAAATTAAATTTTAATTATAAAAATAAATAACATATTATAATTAATTTTAACAAAAAATATTTTCGATATTTACATAAAACAGTTCATCTCTACGGTTCAATAGTTCACCATTTTTAGGAAAATCCATTACAAAATGGATTAAATCAGACAATTTTAATCTGTTTGTTTGAACATTATTTTTTAATGGATACTTGTATTTGAATAGATGTTTTTATTATTCTTATTATTATTATTATTATTAACCAGTATATTTACATCTACTGGCCTGAATAATTGAGAAATCTTGTCAGGAAAATATGCACCCTCGAGCAGGATTTGAACCCATTTCATATCTTAATGTAAACAAAGACCATTTATTTAAGAATCTATTATGAAATGGATTAAATGCAACATTTTTACAGTAGTTACATTTTTCAGATTTGGGTCAAGTCACAGGAACTAACCGACGTCTATATCCACTTAAGGACACATGGCCCAGTGGATATGAATGTTGGTTAGTTCCTGTGACTTGACCCAAAAGAGTTGTGAGTTCAATACCAGGCTACAACAGTGGTGAACAAGTAACTTGCAGGATTAGAGGAAGATACCTCATGACTTCTAATCAAGGCTTTACACAAGGAATGAGGATGATATACCCAAGTGATTATAATAGAGAGTTCGGTTCGAAATTCCTAACACCTGAAGAAGGCCGAAACATCGTACAAATGGCAACAAAGATGAGGACAGTCTAAATAATGTAAATACTGTAAATACTACCTCATCTCAGAAATATAAGCAACATTTTTAATTTGTATGAACATTATTTTTTAATACTCATATTTGAATAGATGCTGTTTTTATTATTACTATTATTAAACATTATATTTATTTACCTCAACTGGCTTGAATAATGGAGAAATATGCCGAATTATTGTTGCTTTGTCTTACTATTGCCGGGGAATGCATATTTTCCTAATAAGATTTCTTGACGTGGTTCAACCTGAAGAGTGATGGGTTATGTCAGGTTTACTTGCCCAAGACGTGCTATCAACTGTAACTATATTTTCATTGGGTGGGTATACACTTCTCCATATATCTGCTCAACTCGTGTTTTATTATCAAATAGTGAAACAGACAGAAGTAATTTTTCAACACTCCACTGATTTTGCTTGATGCAAATATTTTATAATAAAGAAAAAGTGAAGGATAAACAAAAACATAAAAAATTTCTTAAAGCCTTTTCAGTATTATTATAAACAAAAGCATTGACACTAGAAGAAATTGAGAAGGAAAGAAAATATTGGTTATATTACAGGAGATACTTTCATTAATGCTAAGTGCTTCAAGACCAACAAACTATGCACCATTTGACTGTTCACATTTTTAGTACATCACTTCACGTTTATTATACAAAGCAAAAACTTCCAGGCAAATTACCCTGATTACAATTTTATTTCTAAAGAAAGACAACTGTAAAAATCAAAAGAAAACAAGACAAATTCAAAGATTCCAATCTAATCAGAATTGGTAAATAATTGTACTGACATATCGTTATTGATTACTGTATATTTGTAAAATATATTGAATTTTTCTTGCAAGAGATGGAACCATCATTCATGCATATAATATTTAGCATCAAAAACCATTAAGTTTGTTTATTTTCTTTTTTGATTATTCAAATGAGTTTCATATAAAATAATAAAATACATGTAGGTAGGAAAATCCATGGCCAGTGTAATTCTTTTATATTCTGGCTTATGACCAATTCTTATCTGAAAAGGAAAAAAAAATTTGTTCAAATGCAGAGAATATAATCTTGTGGCTATGCTGCCTCTCTTACCTGGCTCCTGACAAGTTCTCAAGCAATAAATGAAATTTTTTAATCTATACAATTGGGACAAAAAAAGCTTCTAACTATTTTTTTTTATATATATTCAAATCTGATAAATTGTTACTTAAAAAAAAAAAAAATCCTGTAGAGTGAGTGGCCATGGTTAAATGTAAATAAATGGCAGAACTGCCTAAGAAGCAAATTTCACAAAATTTGCAATAAATAGTTACAATAACAAAAAGGAAAGAACAGGATAAAAAATAATACAAAGAAACCGAACAATATATGCAAGGCAAATGTGATCGGTCCCAACTTGGCAGCTCAGATACAGTTACTTTCTCACCGGCGCAATGTGGCTTCCCTGTGTCTCTTCTACAAATACTTTTACAGCTTCTGCTCCGATGAACTCAGCTCACTGGTGTCCCCTATATATGAATTTACTCGAGTCACATAATTAGCAACTAGGTTCCACCCTTTTACTCTGAAACCAATAAAATGTAAACACTAATTCTACTCCATCATCTTCTTTTCTCACACTCCCCACCTGTGGAATTCCCTTCCATTTACTTGTTTCTTCAACAGCTACTATCTCCAAGAATTTAAATGTAAATAGTCATCTCCTATCTCACGAACCTGCATCCTCTCTCTCTCTCATGCTCATTTCTCTTTCCACTCCACTCTCATCAGTATTCTCATCCTTCTCTTACCCACTTCCTGACACCTCCTATAACCTGCCACTCTTTTTCATAACTTTCCTCCTCTGTAACCCCTTGCAAAACAGTGGCAGTAAAATGCCTTGCTGGGGGTGATACAATTATAAAAAAAAAAAGAAAAATATTAATAAGGCAGAGCAACAGTAATATGGAAAAAAGTTCACAAAGTAAGAATTGGAGTTGACACACAAGAGCAAGTTCAGATAAATGAACATAGTGTTCTTCATGCCAAGACAGACCAAGACTGAGTGGCCTATCTTATTGGCTAAAAAGAAATCCCAGCATACATTTGTATGTTTCTACCTATAAATTGGGAAGGGGAAAGTGTTTTGTATTCATTCCTTACAGATTAAAACCAACAGAACTTTCACATATTAGAGACACACTTTTCAAAAAACCAAAAGAAATTTATTCAATATGTGTCTAATTTTTATTTTGTAATCTTATTTTAGGAATATCTGATAAAAATACATTTAATTTTCATACATAAGAGAATTTCTACTCACTTTTGGAATTCATATTAACATCAACCATAGAGGGTATGTGGCTTTTAGAGTTTCTTTGAATGTTCAATCTGCCTTTCTCAGTTCCTGTCATCCACTTTTCTCATGTATATATCTTCATCTGGATTAATTTTTAATATGTCAGTGAAGCCATTGACATACTTCGAAGCTCAGTTTTATTATGTCTAGGTTACGTGACATCACGTAAAAAGCTTACTTTGATATGTCCGAGTGAACCCAGTACATACTGAGGTCACTACAGATCAATTCCTTTTAGATCAAAAGTTACTGATAAACATTAAATTCAGTTCAAACCTCAGTATGGTATGAATCAAGCAAAGTAAGTTTTGTACTTATTAAAAAAAATAAAATATATGAATTACGATTTGAAATTAAACCTAGCAAACTTCACTTCATATATATATATATATATTTGATATTCAGCATGTACAAGGCATGTTAAATAGAGGATTGCATTTTTTTTTAATCATCTCACCCCATGCAAGGCATTCTACTGCAACTGTTGTGCAGGGGGTTACATTGAGGAAAGTGATGAGAAAGAGGGGTTAGTTATAGGAAATGTCAGGAGGAGGGTAATAGATGGATGAGGATATCGAAGATGTGGGTGGAGTAGATGAAAAAAGAGCTTGAGAGAATGGATGCGAGTTAGTGAGATAGGAGATGTCTATTGACCTTACATTTAAATTCATGGAGATTGTAGCTGTCAGGGCAGCAAGTATATGGAAGGGAATTCTACAGGTGAAAAGTGTGTAAAAAGAAACTGTTAGAGTAGAAATTGCGGTTACATTTTATTAGTTTCACTGTAAAAAGGTGGGACCTAGTTGCCAATCTAGTAGTTTGTGCAAATTCATGCTTTGGGGGCACCAGTGATCTAAGTTCATTGGAGCAGAAGCTATGAAAGTATTTCTAGAAGAGGCACAGAAAAGCCACATAACACCAGTGAGATAGCGATTGCAGCCAAGCTGCCAAGTCAGTATCGATCACATTACAGATTCTCCATTATATTTTGTCAAGAAGCCCAAGGTGAATAGCAGGGGCACCCAACCAGATGTGGCAGCAGTATTCAATACACGGGCAGATGGTAGATTTATATCTGTGCAGGATGGACTTAGACGGGAATCATAAGAAGCATAGTTTATTTGGAGAAGATAAGGTTTAACTCTAAACAGGTTAAGCTTGTAGTGATCAGGGAAGCAACCTAATGGGAGTCTGTTCCACAATGCAATGATTTGTGGAAAGCTGCTGATCTAGTGGAACTTCTTCTCACTAACAGAATATGAAAAAAATGAAGGTGGTAGCATGATGGGTCTTAGCTGTGAAGTTTACAACTGATGAAACTAAAGAATGTAGCTCATCTGAGCACTTTCCATAGAAATAGTTATATAGCAATGAAAAGCTTGCAAATATGGAAAATAATGTGTAACCCACAAAACCAAAAAAACTTTAGAATATTGAATTATCAAAATGTTAAGCATTTATTATTTAATTGAATTACCAACATTTTTTTACCCTCTTCATTACAAAAAAATTGCTTTTAATTGCACTAACAGTTGTGAAATCAAAATGTATTTTTGTATTTAACAAAATTAGTATAGAAAAAAAGCAATATTCTAGGAAAAGTAAAAATATGACAAACTTAAAAATTGCAACAGTATAAACTTTTAAATTTATTGACTCATAACATTTTTTAAATTCTTGAAAATGGAATATTTTATCTACTGATCTCTCTCTCTCGCTCTCTCTCTCTATATATATATATATGTGTGTGTGTGTGTGTGTGTGGTAGATAGGAAATTAAGAATTAAAGGCCGAATTAATAAACATTAACCATTCTCTCTATAGATTCATATATATACACACAAAATTTTATGAAATGGATTAACACTGACATTTTTAACTTATTTTTTAATCATTATTTTTAATGGATACTCATATCTGAATAGATGCTGTTATTTTATAATTAAATAGTATATTAATTTATATCTACAAACTTGAATACTCAAAAAATCTTGTTAAGAAAAAAAGCCAGAGGACACATTTTCCTAACAAGATTTCTCAATTATTCAGGCCAGTAGATATAAATAAATATACTGCTTAATTATAAAAAATGCGGTATCGACTGAAATACAAGTATCCATTACAAATAATGTTTAAACAAATAAATTATATATAGATGTATATATATATATATATATATATATATATATACAGGGCCGTAGCTGATGCTAAAAAAAACACCGGGCACAGAGAAAATTGCCCAGATTTATTAGTTGACAATGTGATGACGTCATCAGTGTCATTCGTTTCCAGAAACTATGATTTTTGCAGATTTTTTCGGCTATTCCAATGGAAATTAGGCACAGAACGTGAACAAAAGCAGGAAATCGGGTTCGGACTTTCTGCATATAACCAGTCTTTTCTCCCAAAATTAATAAATAAATAAGCAAACAGATTTTTACTGTGTTCATTCAGATGTTGCTTTCATTTTTCTTTTTGTCTTTCTTTCTTCGTGAATTGTTTAGTTTGATTTCTGACGAAGACATTTTTCCTTGCCCGGATTTTCACTATGATTGCACGGATCGGCCCAGACCTGTGCCCGGTGTGCCCTGTATGCCCGGTAATCAGATACAGCCATATATATATATATATATATATACACACACAGAGTAAAAGTCATCTCTAAATCTATATATTTTTGGAAATGAAAATTTGAGTAACATGAATGTTCAAAAATATCCAGTAGGATATCAAAAATATGTGCATTGTGGTGTAATGGATATCAATTCAAAATGGGAATAAATTGAACTGGGTTCAAATTGCAGTTAAATTTGTTGCCTTTACTTAAATGCAAATATCCTGGGAAAAGGTATTAATCCATCTCTTCCCCCTCCAGCTGTTGGTTAAATAGCAGGACAGATTAGGTTCTACAGCCTTGGTTGGCAACCAGTCCACTGCAGAAAGAAATGGTAACTTACTGTGAAAATCTTCTGCATAATGAATCATGAATTAAAAGACATGATCACCCAAGCATGTATCATGTATGGCACTTAACTGACTGACTGAATAAATAACCAATAAAAACAAAATGGTTTAAAAATAATGAAAATTTTCTATTTTCATTAATTTTTGTTTCTGGTAAATGTTTTCCTAATTTAGGAAATGATTTCCAAATATATTGAAATAAAATGTGATAATTAGTTTGATATGATTAGATATAAAATATTGATAAATTTTTTTTAAATTCACCCCATTTTTTTATTTTTTTTTTCAACTGAATGCCATTCCAAAAATAGTATGCATACAATTCTTGATATAATTTAAGAAGTATTCAAGAGAAGCTAATCTGGTTTTCTTAGATTTGTTGTGCATGTGTATAACTATTTGCCTTTGTGTGGAGTTTAATGGCTGATGCACTGGTAAAAAGAAAAAGGTATCAAATGTGTTGCCTTTGGAATTGAACACAGGCTGGAAAAGCATGACTTTTTTTTTTTTAATTATTTTGACAGGTGAAGAGGAACTTTATCTGAACATAATCTTGTCAAGAATGTTGGAGCCATCATGAAGAAGCATGTTGAAAATGTATTTGCTCAAAGCATGAGCAAAAGTTGCAAGAAGTTTTTAATGCAGCTGACTGAAGCTGGAATAATTAAAAAGTAAATGTTCAGAAACCTTTTTACCATTTTAAAATTTTGCAAGAAATCAATAAGAAAATCTTGTTATAATGATTTCTTGTTTCTTGTAATATATTCAGGCAGAATTTATCTTATTTATACTTCTGTATAATGTGTCAATTGAAGACATAGGTGAACATGGCTTTCAAACTTCTTGTATAGTTCTAAGTAATGTCCATCTTTTATGCTACCCCTCTTAGTCTGTTCTGCTAGTTTAGTTCTGAAAAAAGTTCTTTAAGGATTACATTTTTTCCTCTATTTCAGACCATTTTACTGGTTTTTGTTATATATTCAAAAATAAATTATCCAGTATCACAATACTTTCAGCTTTCATGAGTCATTATCAAGTAGTTTTGTCTGTTCTATCTCAGTCATCATTTGCAATGAATGCGTCATTGTATTTCCATGTGGGAGAGTGAAAACTGCTCCTAAAAATTGAACCATTAGGGATTAATCTCTCTCATCTCATCTGTCTCTGAAGAGGGAAGAAATGAATTATTACCTTTCCGGAGGGTATTTGTGCATAAGTGAAATGAATTTGAATTTCAATTGAATATCCATCTTTTCCCCCTCCAGCTGTAGGTTAAATATCATCACAGATTGGGTTCTATAGCCTTGGTTTGCAACCAGTTTACTGCAAAAATAGCAATCTGCTGCAGGAAAATCTTCTGCCCTGTCAGTCATGTCTCTTTTGAGACATGATTGCTCAAGCATGTATCAATGTATGGCACTTAACTGACAATCTAAACTTATTTATAAATGGAACTGTGTCTGTGTGTGTGTGACCATTACCTATAGACTCCGAAACAGCTGAACAGATTTTCTTGAAAATTTACACAGTTGTACTATAAGTGTCTGCGAGTGTTCTTAGCTAGGTCTTGTGTTGAGGTACCCCTGATAAATATCGAGAATAGATAATCGAAAAAATCGGATTATAGAAGGAGTTTTATTTTAGTTTTTGCTTCGGGTTTGGCTCTAAGTAGGTATAATTTTTGTTCTTAGTCTCAGCCATGATGCCATTTACTCAGAGGACTTATTTAGCCTTCAAAATTCAGTTTACGATGAAAAAAACTTATTTCATATCGATACCAGGAAATCAAAATTTGACTTACATCCATTATTTTTCTTTCAGTCTACGGTTTTGCTTTAACTGGAAACAACTATTGCTTTTTAGTCTTTTGTGCCAACGTCCAAAGAGTCTAGGACCAGGGATTAGTTTTAAAGCTTTCATTACACCTGAGCAACACCAGGCTATACTGCTAGTACATTTATTTATCTCTCTCTATACACATATGTATATTATGTGTGTCTCTTTTCCTTAAAAATTGAACAAGTTTACCAACAAGCATTAGAACCAAAAAAAAAAAAAAAGATAAAAACAAATTGGCTCAAAATTATAGGATAAATATAATTTGTAGATATCAATTAGTTAAGTGCCATACATGATACAAGCTTTGGACAAAGACATGACTGACTGGGTAGAAGATTATCCTGCAGTAGGTTACTATTGCTTTTTGCAGTAGACTGGTTGCCAGCCAAGGCTATAGAACCCAATCTGTCCTATTATTTAACCCATAACTGGAAGGAAGAGATGGATTAATACCTTTCCTAAGACTATTTGTGCATAAGTGAATGCAAGGAATTAAAATGGAATTTAAACTCAGCTTCCCAATTTGTTGTTCGAGTCGATATTCACTGCACCATGATGCACATCCAACTTGTAGATATACATAAACTAAAAATCCTGCATAGATATTTTATACAGATAAACATATTGTATGAACTTGAATTTACAGAAAAGCAAACGAGACATATATAGATAATATTTTTGGAGAGAAAAACAACAACAACAACCAATGATCAGATACTTTTTCACTTAGTTAAAATTAAGGCTTCTGAAAGGAAATTGCTTTAATTAAAAACCTCTTAAGTGTTCTGAAAAGATATTTTCATGGGTCAATATTGTTTTAATGTTGGTAAAGACTTGTAGCACATTGAGCAAAGACTAAATTCTACAGAATAGCACATAAAAGTTAAAATTCCTGTGGTGTTCCCTTTTTCACAAATAACTTTGGAAAGATATGAATTTGTCTCTTCTCACCCCAAATAAGGATTGATAGTTGATCTGATTGGTCTATTTGGTATAGAGGGACGCAACTTCAAAATTTAAAAACCAGTTGGGCAGGTTGTTGTCAATTCCTCAATGTAAAAAAAAATTACTTGCTATGGAAACAAAATCAACAACACTGTTTTAAAAAGTTCACTGAAATATTGAACATTTTTGCCAATTTCTGTCTGAAATCAATTGGAAGCAAAATCTTCACAATAGACAGAATAGAAATGTGTCAATTTAAATTGATGGCAGGAAAGTACGGGTTAAAGAAAACTTCAGAAACTAAAGTTTGCTAAAATAGATGAAGCAAAAAAAAAAAAAGGAGGAAAAGAAAAAAAAAAAGCAAATAAAAGAAAAGAAAGTTGAAGGATAAAAAAGAAAACAAAAAGAAAACTAAGGATGGAAAGTGTAACACTGAAATTCAAGGGTGCGTTGGGTTAGTGAAAGAAGCAATTCCAAAGCTAAGCACAGTATTAAGAAACAAGAAAATTTCATAAGAAACAAAGAAAAAAATGGTAAACTTTTGCAATATCAGTCAGTCAGTCAGTTAAGTGCTATACGTGAAACACGCTTGGTTGATCATGTCTCAAAAGAGACATGACTGACTGGGCAGAAGATTATCCCGCAGTAGGTTGGTTGCCATTGCTTTCTGTGGTAGATTGGTTGCCAGCCAAGGCTATAGAACCCAATCCTTCATATTATTTATACCTTTCCCAAGGGTATTTGCGCATAAGTTAATGCAATGAATTCAACTGGACACTCGTCCTATATGGTAGTGAATGCTGGATATATAGAACCCAATCTATATATATAGTCATCTCTGCACAAAAATCTTGAGGCAACAGAAATGTGGTTCTACAGAATGATTTTATTGAACGCATGAGCAACAAGTTTCAGAGAAAATTGAAACAAAATGTACACTTATCAGGAATATTCAGTTCAAATTTCTAGGCCACATAATGAGAAAAGAGTGTTTGGTTGCGAGATATTCAAAGGACAGATTAAAGGCAAGAGGGACAGATGAAGACAACCTACCTAGCAAACTTAAGTCAGCGTAATGGCAAAAACAAGTTTTAGGAAAGATAAAAAGACAAAATTTTGTTTGATCAGATTTTGGGAAGTGAGACAGGCCAATAACTTTTCAACATCTCCTTATGCACAAGTGTATATACAACTGAAGTCAACTGTTTGCACAGAGCAAAATAATTTTCAATTGTATCTTTATCTTGAAAGACTTTTGTGAAATATGCAAACTAAACCGATTAGATAGCTAGACAAAATGAAAAAGAAAACAGTTCAGATATGATTTGCTTCACAATAGAAACAATATAATTATGTCAAAACTTGAGAATGTAGAGTCTAAAGTATTCATACATTACCCATCAATGTATTTCCTTTTGAGGTTTAAGAATCAAAAGTGACATTGTATTCAAAGGAAAATAGTGGAAAATTGCTCTTCCAGGCATGAAAGAGCAAATTCTATTAGAACCATACTGTCCAATTTTTGCAACCTAGGCTGTACTTTATTTTATGATGATCTTTAGAATATAGTTTGATTTTCATATATATATATATATATATATATATATAGTCATCTGCAACAGTATACAACACTTTTTATACTTTTCTTGCTATGCAGCTGATATTTTACAATAGTTGTGAAAAAGTGTAAAAATAAATGTCCTGGTGCTTTTTGGTACCTAGATTTTATGCATTTAAGCACAGAACTAGATTGGCAACTAGGTCTCACCATTTTATAACTGAAATAGTTAGATGAAACTAATTTCTATACTAACAGTTTTTTTTCCTCACTTGAGGAACTTTACTGGCTTTCAGCTTCCTAGTCAAGTTTGACCAACAAAAATTTAAATGTAATGACAATCATTGTCCTCATTCCAGTTCTTTTTATTGTTTTAGTGAAAGCGCAAACACAGTTTACCATAAGAAACGCTAGAGATGTTGTCACTTTACACAAGTTTTAACTGTCCTTTATAACTAATTCCTGACAAATACATTGACCGTCTGTGCAGTCCATAATTTAATTGACAACAACTGGGACATTAAGTAAATTTTCATTATCAAGAATAACAGAACAAAATTTAATCAAAATTGTTGAAGAGAATCCTAGGTAACCAAAAAAAAAAGTTTATGATAGAGCCTAGACATACAACACCTATAATCAAAAAGTCTATTTTAATGAAATAAGTGGGCACTTGCCATAAAAAATAACAGCAAAGTATTTATATCAAAATGCCATCTAAAATGACAGCAACATATATATTGATGCACCTACTATTGAGTATCTTACATTAAGACATCAGGATGTGCATTGTGGTGCAGTGAATATTGACTCTGAATGACAAATTGGGGAGCCGAGTTCAAATTCCAGTTGAATTTCTTGCATTCACTTACGCACAAATACCCTTTGGAAAGGTATTAATCTGTCTCTTCCCTCCAGTTATGGGTTAAATAATATAAAGGATTGGGTTCTATAGACTTGGTTGGCAACCAGTCTGCCACAGAAAGCAATGGCAAACTACTGCGGGATAATCTTCTGCCCAGTCAGTCATGTCTCTTTCGAGATATGATCGCCCAAAGCGTGTATCACATATGGCATTTAACTGACTGACTGACATTAAGACATAAGAAATAAATAAATAAATAAAATGATCCAAACCCCTGAGCATGACAGGAAGAAAATATATATATATTTCCTGTGTGTGTGTGTGTGTGGTGTGTGTGTATATATATATTTTCTTCACTACTCAATGTCATAATTATTGCAAGAAAATTAAATGAAGGACTGTTAAAGAGCAAACACACAGCAAACGCGTTCATAACTGATAGTAATGTTTAATAACTGGTAGGAAAGAGAATGAACTGAGCTCACTCTACCTTACTATTGACGCTCTCCCTGAACTTGACAGCAGGGAATACACACACACGTCTTTACTAGCAGTATAGCCCAGCGTTGCTTGGTGTAATGAGAGATTTAAGACTAATCTATGGTTCTGGAGCTCAAACTCTTTGGACGTTGGCACAAAAGACTAAAAAGCAATAGTTATTTCCAGTTAAAGTGAAACTGTAGACTGAAAGAAAAGTGAATGGATGTAAGTCAAATTTTGAAGTTTGGTGAGAATTGGATAACAATTGTGGATTTGTATAAAGGACATACAGACAGATAAACAGACACACACACACAAACATCTTGCCTTTTATATATATATATATATATATATATATATATATATATATATATATATTCCCGATTTTCTGTACTATTGTAAGAACTGCAACCTTGAATCTTCTGAATATCGTTTCTTATGTCTTTGTCTGTGAGTGTATCAAATTTGATTAAAATTGGACTACTCCTTCTATAACCTGATTTTTTCGATTATCAATTTTTGATATTTATTGGGGGTACCTTGACACAAAATCTAGCTAAGAACACTCGCAGACGCTTATAGTACAACTGTGTAAATTTTCAAGAAAATCGGTTCAGCCATTTTGGAGTCTATAGGTAATGGATACACACACAGACAAAGTTCCATTTATAAATAAGTTTAGATTTCGGTTATAATAGGAAGAATTACCTAAAAGGCAGGAGTTATGCAAGCAAAAAACAATGCTAAAAGAACCCGTCTGAATTTAAAAATGTTAACTGTAGTAAAGCTTTTGAGAATGTGTACTGTCGTCAAACAAATTAGATAGTTTAGTTAAAATGACCAGATGGAAACATTTCTAAAACCTTAAGAAACCTTTCAGCCAGACAGTACCATAAATCATGGTGGAAGTAAGATCATATTGTCAGGTTGTTTTGCTGCCAATTGTACTTGTTGAAATCACTAAAATAAAACTATATGAAAATCTTTGAGAAAAACCGAAATCTTTGACAAAATATTTGAAATTATACTAATAAGACAAAGATACATATTTCTAAGTTATTTTAAAATTACAGAATAATTAGTGCAGAGTTTTGAACTCAGTCACAAAAATATTATCGAAACTGAAGTGAAAAGAGACATGAAGAAAATCATGAAGTCTCAGATTTAATAAAATTTTGAAAGAAAGAAGGAATTCAAAAGGTTTCCTGAATTTTGACAATTGTTGTAAGTTACATGAAACATTTTGTGATTTTGAAAACAAGATGTAAGCAAATACTAAGCTGATAAATAAATACTTATGACTTAATGGCCAATAATGTTAGTCATTTTAAAGTTTTTATTTTAAAAAATAAGTATATCTGAATCTACTTTTGGAAATTGTATACTGTTGTAGAGGAATATCCTATCCTACCCTGGAATGGATATGGTCCAGTCTATAAAAGACTGTGACTAGAGCAAACTAGCAGCATATGTCACTAGTCGGAAGCATACATCACTAGATGGAAGCATATGTCCTAGGCAGAGACATTTTCTACTTGATCGTTATTCCTGTTACTATTCGTTGACTGTTCTTGTACGTCTGTTGGTTTATTGTACTGTGGTAAAATAAATCTCTTATAATCTATCTTCAGTGTTAAGTATTATTCTTGCACTATTCTTTTCCCTGATTATCCCCTCCTGGGATATATCATATACTATGCAACCTGTTTTTATTGTTGTCCTCATCTTTATTGCCATATCCATGACATGCCGTACACTCCAAAATTCATCAGGTGATTGAAATTTTTAACTGATTACTTAATTTCGATCACTGGGGTAGATTGTTCTCATGCCATGAGTCATGCAACTTCCAGATGTCTTAGTTTTCTTTATTTAAGCCATTCCAAAGTGGTATGACATGTGGAATAAGAAGTTTACCTCTGTGATCAAAATAGAGGGTTCAGTTCAAAATTCCAATCACCTGAAGAATGTCGGAGTGTAAAATGGCTGAAACGTCATGAATATAGCATTAAAGATGAGGATAACAGTCAGAACAATATAAATAATTATAATAACATCTCAGAAATATAGACAACCTTTTTAGTTTGCATATTTTAATATTTCAAAATCTAAAAGTAAAAATTATTTTCTGTTCAAAGATTACTAAGAGAAAAGAGATATCACACTTAAAAAGAAAAAAAATACTAGCTAGTATTAGGAAAAATTATTTGACTGAACTAATATTAAAACAAAATGGTATGGAAAAGTTGAATCAGACTCCATGTTACATATGCAATACAATATTTATATGCATACAAGTCTCAGTATGAGGTATTAAAAATAGCTTGTTCATATTGCCAAAGAAGTTAACTCATACTTGGAATAGCAAGAAAAAAAAAAAAGAAAAATTATTTTTCAAAGGAAAGAAAACTCCTGACTTTAATGTCAGTGTTTTACTTGCAATAGTCATGCTGAGTCAGTATCTCATGAGCCATAAGAGATGAAAAAGGAAAGACGAGTTTAGTTTGCATGCTGTCCAAAATGTGTCTGGTGAGCTTTATTCTCTTGATCATGTGGTGTCGTCACACGACATTGTATATAAAAGCAGACATTTTTATATCTGTAGCGACAAAAAAGAAAATGAAGTCTCACCTCAAAGAATTTGTGTTCTCTCTGCTATCTTTTGAAAAAGAAAATCAAAATCAATATTGTGTCAACTTTAGTAGACCTTGAAATATAGCGGTTGTTTGCGTTTTCCTACTAGTCTTGACCAATCAACCTTTCTTACTAGACAGAATTGTAATAGAGATGCTGGCAGGCTTGGATGATTTCAGCATCGACAATATTCCTCTTCTTCTATGTGCCCCATCTTTTAGCTTTGTTTTGTTGTTTTTGTTTGTTTATATTTTCATTCAAAAATGTTTTGTTGGTAATATATTTTTCATTCAAAAATGTTTTGTTGGTAAATACCTTCATAGCATTTTGACCCAGGTTTGGGGGTTAACTATTTACCCATAGCTGGGACCCTAGCAGGTGCTACCACCCCGGGTCAGGGTGGACCTGGGAACAACAGCAATTAAGAGGTGGTTTCATGCTTCTCACAACCTCCTAATCAGAGGCCTTGCTATTGGATGCAGTTTACGGTTATATATGTATTTGGAAAGGATAATAGAATAATACAGAACCAATACTGAGAACAAACAGCCAGCATACAAATAAAAAATGAATTCAGCAAATGTTGAAAAATAGCAGTGTAAGACAAATATGTGTCGTACAACCAGATTTGTTCAACCTTTACATTGAGGTGATTGAGAGAATTAGAACGTTTACTAGGATTTATTATTGGTGTCCACAATCTCAAAATTAGATATGCAGATAATGCAGTGTTGATCACAGATGGAGAAAGGAAACTACAGGAACTTCTACAGAAGGAAAAGAAAACAATGGACTAAACATAAATTGTAGGAAGATGGAATGTATGATTGTCAGCAAAAAGAGCCCAATATGCAAATTTTAAATTGGAGACACCAAAATCAAGTAAGTACAAAAATATAAATATCTATGAAGTGTTTTAACCGAACAGAAAATGCAGCATCAAAATCCAAAGGCACATTGAAATAATAAAATATGCCTTCAAAAGCTAAACAAAGTATTAAAAAACAGGAAAGATTTAATCAGAAACACAAAGAATACTGAACTATTACATAATATTCAACTTCCTATATGGCAGTGAATGCTAGAAAATCTCACATATTAAGAGAATTCAGGTAACAGAGACATGGTTCAACAGAAGGATTCTGATAATCAATTGACTGAACAAAAAACACTTATAAATTTCTAGAGCGCATAATGAGGAAAGATGGCTTAGAAAATTTGCCACTGACAGGTAAGAGCAACAGAGGAAAGTCCTGATTGATCTATCTAACAAGCTTGTGTAAACAGTCTGCCCAACAGACCTCAAAATGCCAACTACAGGATGGGGAAACTAAAATAAAATATGTAAAGAAACTTAAATACCTGGGAAGCATTCTGACAGAGGATTGAAAATGCAATGTTGACATCTGAAGACACATTAGCCTGGCGAAGGATGCATTTCAGAATCTAACCAAATACTAAGAGACAGAAAAATCTCATTAGAACCCGTGAAAAGAGTGCTGGATTGCTATGTGATATCTGTTCTTCTCTATGGCAGTCAATGCTGGACAATTTCAAAGGCTCAAGGCAGCGAAAATATTTTACAGAAGGATGATGAGGATACCATCGACTGAACACATAAGCAATGATGAGGTGTTGAAGAGGATGTAAATGAGAAGAAAACTTAAATTTAACCTCAGGAAGAGAATGCTGAGGTTTTTGGGACATATAATGAGGAAAGAGGGTTTAAAGAAACTAATACTTACAGGACAGATAGATAGAAAAAGAGACAGGGGAAAGCAGTGCAAGACATATTTGATAGGCTTGAGAAAATGGATAACAGAGTGGGGTTTGAGAGAGATACCAAGAGGAAAAGCATTGTGAGTGACAAGAAATAGGACCAAGTGGAAATCCATGGTTGCCAACATACTGAAGGGACATGGTACATAAAGAAGTGAATGACAAAATTTATGAAGATCTCTAAAGTTAGAATGTAGGCATTGATGGGTCACCACAACTTCCTCTTTTTTATAGATAGCATATGGTCAATGAAATACAGATTTTGAAGAGTTAAGAGCTTTTCAGTGTCACTTTAAAATAAAGATATGTAACACTTGAATGTGGATGTGCTTTGTGGGGCAATGGATATCAGCTCGGAATGAGAAATCAGGTAGCCAAGTTCGAATTCCAGTTGAATTTGTTGCATTCACTTATGCGCAAATGCCCTTGGAAAAGGTATTAATCCATCTCTTCCCTCCAGTTATGGATTAAATAACAAGACAGATTGAATTCTATAGACTTGGCTGGCAACCAGTCTACTGCAGAAAGTAATGGCAATCTACTGCGAGATAATCTTCTGCCCAGTCAGTCATGTCTCTTTTAAGACATGATCACCCAAGCATGTATCATGTATGGCACTTAACTGCCTGAACACTTGAACTGAAAAATTGGCAAGAACTAACCACTGTTTTTTAAAATAACAGATTTTCATGAATCTTAATTCTCTGTATTATTCTGAAATAAACACAAGTTTTTCTTGTCAGAGTCTATTTTGCACATTTAAAAAATCTACTGTTTGTCCATGCATTAGATACTGCTGCCATACCTTGTCTGGTGTTCCTGCTAATTATATCAAGGCTCTTGGCAACAATCAAAGAATAATCTGTAATGTAATCAATCTTGACTTGGCATCAACTTCAGTCACTTTCTCACCCATGACATGGCTTCCCTCAGTCTTTTGTATTAATATTTTCATAGCAACTGCTGACAAGACTTTTTTTTTAAACCTTCCTGGTGTCCTGACTACACCAGCATGACACTAGACTGGCATTTAGGTCCCACTCATTTACTGTTGAAATAGCTAAATGCAATCACCGCTTCCACTTCGATTGGAATTTTGGACGGAACTCTTTATTTTGATCACTAGGAGTAGATTATTCTTAAAATAAAGGATTCAGTTCAAAATTCCAATCACCTGAAGAAGATTGAACTAAAATTTCATGAATATGGCAACAAAGATCAGGATAACAGTCTGAACAATATAAATAATATAAAGAAATCAACAAGTAAGAAATTATTCCAACTCAAATTAAAATGAAATCTTCATAACTTAATTTCCAATATTAATTTTTAATAAAATTCATTACCTTGTCCCTTTCATCACACATCAGTGTAATCAACATCATGACACCTTGAAAAGCCTGCTAGAAAACACCTGCTTGTGTCATATTACATGACAATAACACCTCAATAAACTTCCTCTTAGCACCTTTTAACACACTTCCAGATGGCACCCAATATTTGATATGACATTATTAAAGCAATTAAAACTGACATGCCAAAAAACTTATCAAATGCTTACATCTGAAAACCTAGAAAAAATATTTATTTTTTACCTGTTGTTTTATTGTTTATCAATAAATCCCACCTTAAACATTTGTAGCCATTTTCGGATAAAAATGAGATATATTCAGAGATTGCATTGTATATGTTAATCAAGTCAAACTTTAGGGTTTGTTTATGCCCTTAATCTCTGGATAAATACACACCAGAAAAGTGTAAGCCATCAAACTTGAAATTGGAAGGTCAAAAGATACAGATATAATTAAAAAAATATACCACATCAGTGTCACTACTAGTGAAAGACTCTCAATAAGAATTTGTTTTTCTATATTTTTGGGGTGAAATATTTCTATGTTTTTGGGGGTATTGTAATTATTTACATTTTTGTCCTAATCATTGTTGCTATTTTTACAGCATTTCAGCCGTTGTTTGCCCTGACTATTTTCATGTATTCTCAAGTTAACATAGCCCAGTGGATAAAAGCATTGATTGGATCAAATGACTTGATCCAAAAAGTTGGGAGTTCAATACCTGGCTATGGCATGGTGAACAAAACTTAGTTATCTCCATTTGGGTTCACATTCAAAGACATCTGGAAGTGGCATGACTCATGGAACAAGAACAATCTACCCCAGTGATCAAAATAAAGTTCCAAATTCCAAACACCTGAAGAAGGTTGAAGCATACAACAGCCAAAAAGTAGTGATGAGAACAACAGTCCAAACAATGTAAGTGAAAATAAAATTCATTTTTTAAAAAGTTATTAACCCTATAACACAGTCATCGGGTATCTGATACCAACGCACTTTGTTTCATTGATCACGACCATGTTCCTGGGTTAAATTGCTGAATGACAGAAATTACATCAACTTTTACAATTGTTAAATATAGTATTTTAATATCAGTCCTCCTATATGGCAGCAAATGTTAGACAATCCTCACATGAAGAAACTTTAGACAACAAAAATGTGGTTCTCGAGAAGGATACTGAGAATAACATGGTCTGAATATATGAGCAATGACTAGTAACAAAAGAAACAAAAAGAATACTTATACTTATCAGGAAGAGATAGGGGATATTTTTAGGGCCCATGATAAGGAAAGAGGGTTTAGAAAATTTTATACACACATTAGATATTGAAGGCAAGATGTACAGCAGAAAACAACACAATTTACATCGCAAGCATGAGTAAATGGATGGCAGAGCAAAGTTTGAAAGAGATAGCAAAAAACAATTTATTAAGAGCTACAAAGGACAGAAAATTTCAGAGAACAATGGTTGCCAATGTCCTGAAGGGACACAACACAAAAGCACAAGGTGCTGAGAATATTTCCATCAGTTTAATATTTTATCTAAAGACTAGCAGTATAGCCTGGCATTGCTTGGGTGGAATGAAAGCTTTAAAATTAATCCATAGTCCTGGAGCTCAGATTTTTTGGATGTTGGCATGAAAGACTAAAAAGCAAATTTTGATTTCCTGCTATAGATATCAAATAAGTTTTTTTCATTGTAAACTGAATTTTGAAGACTAAATAAGTCCTCTGAGTAAATGGTATCATGGCTGAGACTAAGAACTACGATTATACCATTCTTAGAGTCAAACCCGAAGCAAAAACTAAAATAAAAGGGCTGAAAAAATACAGACATACAGGCAGATAAACAGACACACACACACACACACACAAGCATATGGATTTATATATATATATATATATATATATTATCCATTTTCTGCACTATTTTAAGAACTGCAACCTTGAAACTTCTGAATATCATATTTGTTTTTGTCTATGAGTGTATCAAATTTGATTAAAATCGGACCACTCCTTCTATAACCCAATTTTTTTGATTATCAATATTTATCGGGGGTACCTCAACACAAAATCTAGCTAAGAACATTCGCAACTGTGTAAATTTTCAAGAAAATCGGTTCAGCCATTTCGGAGTCCATAGGTAATGGACACACACACACACAAACAGAGACAAAGTTCCATTTATAAATAAGTTTAGATTTAGATAGATATTGGGTTCAAAGTTTGTTTTTTTTTTATGGAAAAAACATTTGGAAGAAATCTACATAAGACTAGTGTAGAAATATAAAATTTACAATTAGTTCTTCAATGTTCTGTGTCCCTTCAGGCAATCATGGCCTTCCACATTCCCCTTTTTCTCCTGGCTCTGAACCTTCTCCTGTTATCCATCTCAAACCCTGCTCCACCATCATCCTGATCAAGTCCATCAAGCATGTTGCACGTTGCCTTCTTAATACATCACACATGAGTGTCAGATTCCCCAAGCCCTCCTTCCTCATTACATGTCCCAGAAACTTTGGCCGTCTTTTCTTGATGCTAAGTATCAGTTTTCTTTACATTTCCATCCTCTCTAACACCTCGTTGTTGCTCACGTTTGGTCTACGGTATTCTCAGCATCCTTCTGTAGGACCAGACTTTGATTGACTCCTGTCTTTTCCTCATCTTTCCCTCGTTTGCTGCCATCATTTTCTTCTTTGTTTCAGCAAAATTTTCCTGTTTCTCAATACTCTACTCAGCTTCTGGAATGCATCTTTGGCTATGCCAATACATCTTTGGATCTTTGTTAAAACACTTGCCAGCTATTTAAATTCTTGTATCTTCTTGGTTTTAGTATCCCTGGTCTGTAGTTGGCATCTTGGACTCCTCTTTTTACTGAAGACCATTAATTTAGTTTTCTTGTAGTTTATATGTAACTCTTCATTTCCACTTTCTTTAACTGCTTCCTGTAGAAGGTCTTGTAGTTTTTTCCCTGTATCTGCTGTCAGCAATTTATCATCTGCATATCTTATGTTGTTTAGATTGTTGCCACCAATGACAAATCCTGGCAGGACTTCTAGGAGTCTCACTGTATAGGTTGAATAGATCTGGTGAGTAGACACATCCTTGTCTTACAACCCTTTCTATTTTTGTATATCTGCACAACTCATTTCCTGTTTTTATGCAGGCAATTTGCCGCCAGTCCAGGTTCTTGACTACTCTAATATCTTTCCCAAATATATCAAGGTTGCCAAGTGTCACTATCAAGTCTTTGTAGTGTGTATTATCAAATGCCTTTGTGTAGTCTATAAAAAAAAAAGGTACATATTCTTCCACATTTGTTTTGCCTTTTCTGATAACATTCTAAGCATAAATATTGTATTTCTTGTTCCAGTGATCTTGACACAACTGCGCTGTTCTTGTCCTATCTCTGCCCTGATTCTGCTGCACACTATTCATCAGAATTCGAGATGATGCGTTTTATTATGCATCTCATTAAGCTGATTGTTTTGTGGAGTTCATTCATTTTCACCTGGCTTCTTAGGCACTGCCATGAAAATCAATCTGCTTAGGCCCTCTGGCATATCCCCATTATTGTAGATTTCATTCATTATTTCTTTAATTTTGTTTATGTTGGAATCTTCTAAGGCTGCCAGCCTCTATATTACAATGCCATGCTGCTTTGTTGCTATTCAGTTTGGCCAGTGCAGCTTCTAGTTCAGATTTCAATATTTCTGGTCTGTCAATATTTTTACTGACTGCTCTCTTGTTGGAAAACAAATCTCCTACATATTCTTTCCACAATATTCTCTTATCAGCATTCCATTCTTGGATTTTATACTTTCTGTTGAGGAGCATATCTTTTGCCCTGTTAGTTCTTTTTTTTTATGCATATCTCCTTCATTAGTTGGCCTCAATCTATTTCTGCACATTTGCTGTTGAACCGTTCTTCTTTAGGTTGTCTGCATTTGCTCCTGATTTCCTGCTGTAGTTTCCTGTATTTGGTTCCATGTCTTGGCATTGTTTACTGTTTCCTTTGCATCATATTGACAATTTTATCGGTGATCTACTCATTCTTTCTTCTATTGTTTCCCTTTAGGATGATGTCATTTGCTGACATCACTGACACTTTTTTTAGTGTGTCTCATTTCAAGTTTCTGTTTTCAATTTGTCCCTTGAATTTTTTTCCCACACTGTCAGTGTATTTATCCTGCAGGTTGAGGTCATTTGCAAGTCTATTGTATCGCAGCCTGGGTGCTGTACTAGACCTTTTTAATCTCCAAAGTTTCGGCCTTATTTTATATATGACTCAAAAATGGTTGCTTTCACAGTCAGCACTTGGATAAGTTTTGCAATGAACAACTGCACTACTGAATCTCTTGTTTACAGTTAGATAATCGATTTGGTTTTTAGATATCACCTCCTGAACTTTGTTATATCCCTAATTGTCTTGGGTGTTCTTAAAACCAGGTGTTGCTTATTACCTGATCATTTGCTCTGCACCATTGGACACATTTTTCTCCTCAATCATTGCAGTTTACTAATTCAAAGTTGCCAACTGTTACACCTTCCTTCTTTTGCCTACTTTGGCATTCAAGTCTCCCATGATAATTCTAATTTCTTGTGTTTTACACTGAGCCTTGGCACTATCCATTGTGGAGTAGAAATATTCTACTTCCTCCTCAGTGCTTTATATACCAAGACATATTTTTTTATAATCATATCACTCCCAAGCAAGGCAGTTTACTGCCACTGGTGCACAGGGGATTACATAGGAGGTAAGTTATAAGAAAGAGTGACAGGTTATAGAAGGTGTCAGGAAGCGGGTAAGGGAAGGATGAGAATACTAATGACAGTGGTGTGGACGAAGAAAAGAGCATGAGAGAGAGAGAGAGAGGATGCAGGTTAGGGAGAGAGGAGATGTCTATTGACTTTACATTTAAATTCTTGGAGATTGTAGCTAACAGGAAAGCAAGTAAATAGATAAGAATTCCACAGGCAGGAAGTGCAAGAAAAAAAGCTGCTAGAGTAGAAGTTGCATTCCTATATATTTATATTATTGGTACGCCACTGACATGCACACATTAAAATATACTGTATTTATAGGGTAAGAGTGCTCAATTATGGAGTATATTGTTTATATAGTCATTCATTTTGTACTAACCCTGAGGAACTTTGTTTCACAATTTTGACCAAAAAAGAAAAACAAAGTTCTTCAGGGTTAGTGCAAAATGAATGACAATATCAACAATGTACTCAATGACCTGGAATCCTCTAAAAAGTTGATTGCCCCAAGAGATATTACAGTGTAGAGCAACTGAAAATATAATATTTTTCAAGCTAAAATCCATCCTGGTTATACTTTATATATAACATATAATTCTTAAAAAAATATGTGAACAAGTCAGACTATTCTCAAAACAGATTATCTGTAAATAACTTCAATTTTTAAGATAATTCCTGCTGTATTTTTTTTAATTCAAAAGGGGAACATGGCAAACTGAAATCAATTTTGTGACAGAAAATAGTTTGCATTTTATATTTACACTTTTGAATTATAATTGTGTTATCTTATTTTGAATTTGAATTGCAACTAGAGATTTCACTATAAATACCAATATAAAACCTGATTTTTAAAGACAAAGCTAAATTATTTTTCTTTCAGGAAATCAAGAAGTGTTATTTAAACAATCAAAAATGGTGTTAGACTGTCTGTTTATTTTTTTTAGCTAAAATAAAAATTTCATTTTTAGACAAAAATTAAATTATAAACTTTTAAGAAAAAGCATGTTATTTAACACAATTTTGTCGAAACAGTCACTCGTTAGGAAAAAAAATCCACAGTTCAGAGGCAAGCAGGCAAAGAGAGTAACCTACTTAATAAGCTTAAGATTTAGTAAAATTTTATATACAGTAATGATTACTCATTTGTAAATTAAATGTGTATATATATATATGTAGATATATATATATATATATATAAAAACAATCATGTGTCTAGCTTTGAAAAATGTCATTAGAATCAAAGAAAAGTTTCTAATGATTTATGTAATATCAGTCCTCCTAGTGAATGCTAGACAATCTTTTCACAGATGAAGAGACTTGATTCAGCAGGAGATGAGGATATCATGGGCCAAACATGTGAGCAACAACAAAGTTTTAAAGAAAATGGAAATAAAATATCAAGAAGAGAGGTAAAATTTCTAGGACACAATCAGGAAAGAGGGACTCGACTACAGCCACTTCTCCACCACTGAAATGTGGCCTCCCTTTGTCTGTTCTATAAATACTTTCATGGGTTCTGCTCAGATGAACTCAAGTCACTGGTGCCTCCTCAACTCGTGCAACCAGATTGGCAACTGGGTCCCATCCATTCACAGTTAGGTTAGCCAAATGCAGATGACAATTCTACTCCTGCAGCTTCTTCTCTTGCATTCCTGCCTGTGGAACTCGCTCCCATATTCTTGCTTTCCTGACGGCTACAACCTCCAGAAATTTAAATGCAATGTCAATACTCATCTATTAACCACTTGACTCTAGCCCTTCCCCCACCCCGTATATCCTTCCCTTTCTCTCCACCCTTGAAACTGTCATCACACCTGCATTCTCATCTTGCTATTGCTCCTTTCTAATTGGTTTGTACTCCTCTTCTCTCTCTTCTAATTAATCTTTTTTCAGTTATGTAGCCTCCTGCACATCAGTGGCATTTCTGCCTTGCTCAGGGTGAAATGATTAATAAAAAAAAAAAAACTAAAAAAATCTGATGCCTATAGAACAAAAATGATAGAGGAAAACACAACCTACTTAGAGAGCTTGATTAAATGGATGGTGGAACACAGTTTAGATTGTTGGTTGTTTTGTTTTTATGGCAAATCAAACTCAGCAGGTCATTTATTGCCAACTAAACTTTTTTATTCATTTATTGCTGGTAATACAGTTTCCTTTCAACAATTTATTGTTGTTTACATAAGTTTTTGTGTCTAGTAATACATTTTTCTTTTCAAGTATCAAGATTCATTGTAATTTTTTTTTTTTAAGGGCAGGGTCCCCAAGTCCTAACCTTGTTATTTAACCCATAACTGGAGAGAAGGGACGGATTAATACCTTTCCCAAGGGCATCAGTGCTTAAGTGAATGCAGGGTATTCAACCGGAATTCGAACTCGGCTCACTGATTTCTCTTTCCGAGCCGATATCCACTGCACCACAACACACATCTGTCACTATACGCTTACAGCACCTGGTATTCTCAAGTGGTCACCCACCTAAGTACTGACCAGGCTCAACGTTGCTTAACTTTGGTGATCGAGCGAGAACCAGTGTATTCAACATGATAGGCCATAAGCAACATGGTTTAGGAGAAATAAGAAGACAAAATTCATTGAAAGTTTCAAAGGACAGGAAATTATGGACAGCCATAATCACCTACATTTTCTTTTTTGTAATCATTCATCCTAAGCAAAGCAGGATCACTACTGGTTCACAGAGGGTTACAGTGAGAAAAAAAATATAGTACAGGGGATGTCGAAGAAAAGATAAGAGATGAATGGGAATCAAGGTGATAAAAGATGGCAATTGATGTTGCATTTAAAATTTTGGAAAATTCAGGAAAGCAAAAAAATGGAAGGGAGTTTCACAAACAGGAAGTGTGAGGAAAAAACTGTTAGAGTAGAAGAGATTTAACTATTTCAATGGTAAAAAAGTGGGATCTTGATACCAATCCAGTAGTATGAGTAAATACACATGCTTGGAGCACCAGTCTGTCAGAACAGTAGACATGAAAATACTTGTAGAAAAGACAGAGGGAAGCCACATCACATCCGTGAAGGTTAGATGCCAAGTCAAGATCAATTACGTTGTAGATTCTTCTTTGGATTTATTCGATAACCTCAACAGGATTGTTTGTTTGTTTTATTTTATGGCGTATCAACCCATCTTGGGTCATTTAACACTAAATCGAATAATTAAAAATCGAACAAAATGTTAAGAACAATTTCAAGAAGTTTGTACATTTAACAAATTAACATAGATAATAGACTTATACATTTAACAAATTTATATATTTAACACATTTTAAATTAGTAAAATAATTTTATAAAAATGTATATATTTAATTTGGCTGTTTAAATTTTATGGCATACCAACCACCATGGGTTATCTGAAGTCAACTCCAGCCTACATACATTATATGCATATGTATTACATATACAAGATTTGCACCTCAAGAGGAATAGCAGTAGCACCCAACCAGCTATGGCAACAGTATTCAATGCAAAGACAAATGTTAGATTTATAAACTTGCAAAATGGATTCTGATGAGATATGGTACATGGAAGAATCTGACTTTATACTTTGTTTTTAAATGCCAAAACACAAGAATATGATTCACACTCCACCCACGTCTATTGAACAGGTGAAGAGGCTCATCCCTTGCTTCCTGTTTAGGATGCGGTTTCCGGTTTTCTCTTTTCCAATCTTCTCACTTTTTTTTCTTTCTTTTTTTTTCAATTGGAGTAGATAGACTAAACTATCGCCCGGTTCACACTCCACCCACGTCTATTGAACAGGTGAAGAGGCTCATGCCTTGTTTCCTGTTTAGGATGTGTTTTCTGGCTTTCTCTTTTCCATTCTTTTTACCCTTACGTAGCCCCCTGCACATCAGTGGCGTTATCGCCTTGCTTGGGGTGATATGATTAAAAAAAAAAGAAAAAAAAAGTCTATCCTACAAATATATACTTGGAGGAGAAATACGCTATTTGAATAAAACCTTCTCTATACATTTAGTGCATCAATGAAATGAGGACAATTTGAATCCATGAAGATAATATTGTGTCCTAGCTGTAAAGATCTGAACTGGTAGAACTAAGGGTTCTTCTGAGAATTTACTATAGGAACAGAAATAAAATACTCAGTGTCTTGTGATGCTGCATCTGTGCAGTAGACAGTGGAAAGATTTCTCATTGTTTTCCCTAGAGTCTTGAATTCAGATTTGTGCTTCTCTTAGACTGGCTAAGACCCAGAGGCATTAGCACAAATGTAATTTAACTGGCCAAATATACTTTCTCTGCTAACAACTAAATTCTACTTATAATAATATCTAATTCTTAATTACCAAAGAAATTATGATCATAATCCACTTGTCACATGTGTTAGTATTGTTTTTGCAGGTCATTGCTGTAAGACAGAATTGATGACTGGTTTAGTTTCCTAAACAGAGTCAGTATACAGAAATAATTCATACTGACCAGAAGAATATCCACAATCAAAAGTCGATGTTTACTCATGCTTGGTGATTTATGACCGAGCAGTCATTTTGTCAACTGCCTCAGAGAATACTCTGGCTACTTCTTCCTCTCTGAAACTAAAAGTAGAACTGACCGTTCGAAAATCTCACATCATTCTTGATTAAACATAGATTAAATAAAGAGAAAAATGACAGTAGTCACACTTTTCAAGTTAAATATTAGCAGAAAGAATGAAACAAAGAAATAGGAACATAGAAAGTGACACAAACATAGGAAGCATAAGCGAGATTCAGAGAGAAAATTCTCAAAGACAGACATAGGTCGGGAAGGGGGACATATAAAAGTTTAGCAAGAGATATACAGAGATGATATGAATTCTACAAGAGAGTGACATAGTGGGCAGGATACATCTAGAGATTCAGCAAGAAATATACAGAAACAAATACAAATTCAGCAAGAGAGTGAATGAAAGAGCAATAGTCAAAGACAGGCATAGTCGAGCAGGAGATATCTATAGATTCGGCAAGAGATATATAGAGACAAATACGAATTTAACAAGAGGGTGAAAGAAAGAGCAAGAGTCAAAGACAGTCATAGTGGGGTAAGAGATATCTAGAGATTCAAAAAGAGATATAGAGAAACAGCTTTGATTTTTAAACAAGAGTGAAAAAAATCAGGAAGAGTCAAAGATAGAAATAATAATGACTAAAATATCAGAGTATACATTTACTTGTGAATTTTTAAAATCTAAACTTATTTATAAATGGAACTTTGTCTGTGTATGAGTCTGTGTGCATCCATTACCTATAGACTCCGAAATGGCTGAACCGTTTTTCTTGAAAATTTACACAGATGTACTATAAGCGTCTGCGAGTGTTCTTAGCTAGGTTTTGTGTCGAGGTACTCCCGATAAATATCGAAAATCGATAATTGAAAAAATTGGATTATAGAAGGAGTGGTCCAATTTTAATCAAATTTGATATACTCATAGCAAAGCCATAAGAAACGATATTCAGAAGTTTCAAGGTTGCAGTTCTTACAATAGTGCAGAAAATTTGATATCGATACCAGGAAATCAAAATTTGACTGACATCCATTCATTTTTCTTTCCGTCTACGGTTTCGCTTTAACTGGAAACAACTATTGCTTTTTAGTCTTTCATGTCAATGTCCAAAGAGTCTGAGCCATGGATTAGTTTTAAAGCTTTCATTACACCAGAGCAACGCCGAGCTATACTGCTAGTTTACAATTAAAACAAGATATTGTTTTAAAAAAATTAATTTATAAAAACCTATTAGATCATACATAGTACTTGAAATGAACAGTCTGTTTAGACCACATATAAGCAAAAAAAATAAAATAAAATAAGTGTAGGGGAGGATTGCAACAGCAAGGAAATTTTTCATGCCAACAATAAAAATGAAATCTCACCAATGAGCAGAGAAACCAAGCAATATTTCTCAATAGAAATAAGGAAATCAAATACAAAAACCTCTTAACCAATAAGAATTCTGAACTTTGTTTGTCAGTATTCAAAATCAAGTCAACTTGACTCTGTAATCCACAATCTTCCATCTGAGTTTATTTTTGAAGATTTGGCTTTAAAAGATTAATCCGATAGGCTTATTTTTTTCTATTTCACATGTCAAAAAATTTCGTAAGTGTATAAACATTTGTACAATAACAAAATTTGATGCATATTTTTAATCATAGCAATCTTAACAGTACACCATTTATATTCATACAAATATTCATCCAAATCTAAGAACTTTTGACACTGTTTATATTGTCCTCATCTTCATTGTCATATTGAAAATGCTTCAGCTGTTGTCCACTTGTCTTCTTCATATGATATACATATAAATTTAAACCAAAGCCTTCACACTATACACAGAGGTAGATTGTTTGAGTTTCACGTGACATGCCTTTTCTGGATATCTGTGTTTCAGTTAATTGCCTTTAGTAACAAAACTCTTCAAGTATTTCTTTACCTCAGATGTGGCCAGGTATTGAACTCACAGCTCTTTGGGTCAAGTCAATGGATTACTTCAAACAATGCTTTTATCCACTGAGACATGTGTCCTTGGGAAAACACTGTGAATATGAATAAAGAGGAGAACAGTTCGAACAATGTAAATTATTCAAATAAAATATTTACAATACCTCATCACATAAATATAGAGAGATTATCACTTAAGTTAGTTTCTTTTCATCTCTTGTCTAACAATTTTTCATAAAAAATCATATATATAACATAAAAAAAATTGAATTTGCTAAGATTGCATGGCCATTTCAATGAGTTTGTTTGAGTTTGAGTTTTGTTTAATGGCATATCAACCTCTGCGGGCTACTTAATGCCAAGAAGGTGGAGTTTTAAGGTATTTTTTTAATGTTTGGTTATAGTGAGAAGGTTGATTTAGTCAGATTTTAATGAAAAGTTTTTGTTTTCATTCGTTTTTATTTTAGAAAACTGAAAATGTTTTCTAGTTTTGTATTTAAAAATGTTTTGCTGAGAATGTTTTTTTTTCCTTCAAAAATGTGTTATAGTAATAATTTTTCCTTCAAAAATGTACTGTTGGTAATATTTTTCTTTCAAAAACCTATATTTTTCTATAGAAGTCTATTTTCATGTATATATTTCTATGAAAGTGTATTTTTATACTTTCATAGTGTTTTGATCCCAGTTTGGGGGTTAACTATTTGTCCATAGCTGGGACCCTAACAGGTGCTACCGCTTCTGGTCAGGGTGGACCTGGGAACAACAGCAATTAAGAGGTGGTTTCATGCTCCTCACAACATCCCAATCAGAGGCCTTGCTACCGGATACAGTTTACCGTCATGCCCAAAATCCCCTTTCAATGAGTGAAACTTACACTTGCATAATTGGCAATCATAACCATTATAGTAAAATACAATAATTTTACAGAGTGTGTGTATATATAAAGAAAACAGAAGTAAGGGTAGCAAAAAGAAAAGGAAAAATTAGGAGAGGAAGAAAGGAAAGAGGAAAGGGAGAAAGAGAAAGATAAAAAGTGTTTCAGATCATCAGACAGAAGGGAATGCTGTCGAATGGAGGTGAGAGAAGTTGAGATAGTTACATTAAAACATAGGGCATAGGGAAATATTTTCTGAAATTTGATAGGATCTCCTTTCAGATTTTACCTTCAAGCCACTTCCTTTTGGATTTACAGATATATATATATATATATATATATATATATATAGTTTGTCACTTCATTGATCAGGTTTCTGCTCAGTTGAATGACAAACTTCTTTGTACTAAAACTATCAATGATCTATCTCTACCCCAATATTGAGCACTTTATGATAAAAACCTGCTTGCCAAAATACCTTTTATCAGTAAAACTACTGAAAAACCAACAATCTTGGCACTAAACATTATCTCTCACACACACAAATTTCAATACCAGTGAAGAGGACATTGATCAGCTAATAACAATCATTAAATATCTGATTAGTAGTGTGTATCTATATCAGAATATTTTTGCTTTCCACAATCTAAAATAATTGTTTCTGCTCCACTGCAACTTGTATACCAAGAAAACAAATTGAATCCAGTTAAATTTTATTCATGTGATTTATAGCCTCCACTCAAACATGAATTCTGACATTAAAAGTTAATGAAGCATGAAATATTAGGATTTTCTCTATGATAATGTCAATAAACACCATTTCCATTACAATTATATACCCACATACATAGCATATTAAAACATGAAAAAACTGTATTTTCTACCCCATAACGAAATATTTAAAAAAATGCCAAAACTTTACCCCACAAAAACACTGTTTAAGAGTCTAATAGTCAGAAATTAACATTATATGAAATTTGTCTATATTTCTGAGATGAGGTAGTATTTACAGTATTTACATTATTCAAATGATTGTCCTCATCTTTGTTGCCATTTGTATGACGTTTCAGCTGTTGTATGCTCCAGCCTTCTTCAGGTGTTAGGAATTTTGAACTGAACCCTTTATTACAATCACTCGGGTATATCATTCCTTACAATTTCTTGATTTCTTGCATAAAGCCACCCAGTGGATATAGATGTTGGTTAGTTCCTGACTTGACTGTTAGGTTTGTGAGTTCAATACCAGGCTACAGCAGCAGTGAACAAGTAACTTGCAGGGTTAGAGGGAGATAAATCATGACTTCCAATCGAGGAATTCAGCCCTTTTATTTTAGTTTTTGCTTCGGGTTTGGCTCTAAGTAGGTATAATTTTAGTTCTTAGTCTCAGCCATGATACCATTTATTCAGAGGACTTATTTAGCCTTCAAAATTCAGTTTACAATGAAAAAAACTTATTTGATATCGATAACAGGAAATCAAAATTTGACTTACATCCATTATTTTTCTTTAAGTCTATGGTTTAACTTTAACTGGAAACAACTATTACTTTTTAGTTTTTCGTGCCAATGTCCAAAGAGTCTGAGCTCCAGGACCATGAATTAGTTTCAAATCTTTCATTATACCCAAGCAACGCCAGGCTATACTGCTAGTGTTACATGTATTAGGTCTGGCCTGAGCACTTCAGATAAAATTCACCAAATAAAAACTGGCATCTATTTCAAGCACAGGTATCCAGTAAAGAACGTAGTTTGAACTAATAAAAATACAAGATTAAAATTCAGTTCAGAACTTTACTATGCTTTCTCATGTCAGCTATACAGCTGATGATTGTGTTTGGCAAAAAAAAAATAGACTGTCACCTTTGGTATTAACTTTCATGTCAACAAACGTGTGTGTGTAATATATATACACACACACACACACACACACACACGAGTGGGCCGGTTGTCAAAATATATGTCATATAATGACAGCAACATATGATGTACCCACTATTGAGTATCTTACATTAAGACATAAGAACAACAAAACAAAATGATCCAAATGACAGGAGAGGTAATTATATATATATACACACACACAACTGTTTTTAGAGAGGATATATATTCTTCACTACTTGACAACATAATTATTGCAAAATAAAAATAAATAAATTAAATAATGAATTTTTAAAGAGCAACATGTGGCAAGAGCTTTCATAACTGGTGGTAAAGTTTAATAACTAGAAGTAAAAAGAATGAACTGAGCTGACAATGCCTTGCTATTATTGTCTGTCTGTCAGTCTCTCTCTCTCTCTCTCTCTCTATGAGCATGACAAGAGGGGAATCATATATATATATATATATAATATACAACAGTCTTTATTATAATAGAGGATGTTCTCTGTTGATGTTAAACTCTGTAGAACAGTTCTACACTCTCTCAAACATATCTTAAAATTTGACACTTATTGTTCTTAAAAATGACCAGGATAAAGCTAATAAAACCTTCCTCCATAATGCAGATAACAATAATATTCCTGATAGTGACTGTCAAAATTCTTTAACAAAATTTAGAACTTCATGGAGTTTCTCCTCAACTTTGCCATTGCTTATTACTTAGTAAAAGAGATGTTTTGAAAAATATTCTTCTTCATGTGCCGTGTCCCTTCAGGACGTAGGCGATCATGGACTTCCACTTGGCTTCATCTCTTGATGCTCTCATTAATTTTCTCTTGGTATATCTTCCAAGCCCTGCTCCGTTAACCATTTGCTCAGACCTAACAAGTACATCTCGCACTGCTTTTCCCTGTTTCTTCTTCTATTTATCTGACCTATGAGTATCAAGTTCTCCAGGCCTTCCTTCCTCATTACATGTCCCAGGTGTAATATAATAATCTGGCCCCACCCGAAGAAGGAAGTGAGGAAGCGGGGGCGTTTTCCGGCCGTTGAAAGGAACGGATGGTTGTTTGACCTTATTTCCGGCAGTAGCGGAAATGGCCACAAGAGGCAAACAGAACAGGTGGCTCTGAGAATTTACATAGGCGTCGTGTAGGCGTCGTGGATCGAGGCAAAACCCGGAAGAAACAAGTTCCGGTTTTGGAAGATATAAAAAGACCTCGAAAACAAGGATTCGCCAGAAGTCGAAGAAGAAGCTAGAAGAGTCACAGCCAGTCAGTCAGAGTCAGTCAGTCAGTCAGTAGTCTCGACAGGCAGTCTAGGCAGAGAGACGTAGAGGAGAACAGATACGACGACACCCCCCTGTCACCCTGTCAACCCTTAGAGGCGCGCTCCCTCAACTCTCTGTTCACTAGGCCACACGGTCCATCGGTCATCAATAAAAATATAACTCATATTTTTATATATACCCGTGTTTGTTTGTGGCCTTGTACCAGACAGTTAAATATATAACACCAGGAACCTCATTTGTCTCTTCCTGATATTTATTATCAGTTTTCTTCTCGTTTGCATCCTTTCCAACACCTTTCCATTATTGTTGCATACTTGCTCTGTCTATAGTATCCTCAGCATCCTTCTGTGAAACCACATTTCTGCTGTCTCAAGCCTCTCCTTCATTTTTGATGAGATCGTCCAGCATTCACTTCCATTGAAAAATATAATAAGCATAAAAACAGAAATTTCCATTTGAATGTAAAAAAAAAAAATCTTGCCTATGCACACATTAAATTAGGTATGACTACTACTTCACTTTCTTTTATTAGATAATGTAGGACTCCTTAGGAATTGCTTTTATAAATAGAATATATTAAGGATGTCATATTCCAAAGAAAAATAAAATTTGAGGAATAATAAATTTTAAAAAACTTTTTTTTGTTAATTATGATGATTTATAAAGATTCAAACATCTTTCAAATTTCTCCCAGTCACTGCTTGCATTCAGTTAATAAGTAAATACTATTTCCTGAAAACTGAAAAGTTTAATACAAATCATTTTGCAATAAGATTTTTAAAATAGTTTTTAATTATTTTGTTTGAAGAATTGTCAATTTTTTAAAACTATGAGATGTCATTAGAGACATATACTTAAAAGATCATGTATTTAAAAAGATGTTCCCTTTACAAAATGTTCATTTACGTTTCATCAATTTATGTCAATTCTGTTTAATCATAGCTTGTCACAACATCTGGCTGTTATCAATCAATTTATGTGTTAGAAACATGACCTTTGTGATTAATATTTTTTTTTAATTCTGAATTTCATGCTATAAACAAGTAATACTTGTTTCAAATCAGATTAATTTAACTTTAAATTTGCTAATTTTCCAATAGTAATGTGTCACAGATGTATATTTTATTTTTGCAAGATATTTAAAACTGAGAATCAATTTTTGTTTACAAACTTGTCAATCTGTCAAAATGGACGATAAAATGATAATTGAAAACACTCAAAAAGTTGAGATTCTAATCAATATAATTTCTATTTGAAATACACAAGAGTATTTTGCTTAGTGGAAATAGTAAATTTAATCATGTAGCTTTCAATTAAAGCTAAAACGAAAGCTTCAAGAAAACTTATTTTTAAAAATTCAATTTAGAACGGAGGTATTGAAAATGAGTAGAGTTACCAACATTAAACTAAAGTATTTTAGGATTTAAATTTTTTACATTTAATTTTTTTATGTTTTCCTGGTTTTTATATTTGTGTTTGATACTCATTGAAGTATATGCTATAGTTATATATTTACTTTTAAAAAGTTCTTAATACAAAAGTAGAGCATAGATATATAGTTATTATTATCATAACATACTGCAACTCAATTGCTATAAAGTTTCAGTGTTTAATGAGCCATCATCAGGCAGTGAAATGTGGTTAATTTACTTGATTAGATAGATAGATAGATAGATAGATAGATAGATAGATAGATAGATAGATAAGGAGGGAGATAGCTAGACAGGGAGATAGATAGACAGACAGACAGGGAGATAGATAGACAGACAGACAGGGAGATAGATAGACAGACAGACAGGGAGGGAGATAGCTAGACAGCAGATAGACAGACAGGGAGATAGATAGACAGACAGACAGGGAGGGAGATAGCTAGACAGCAGATAGACAGACAGGGAGATAGATAGACAGACAGACAGGGAGATAGATAGACAGACAGACAGGGAGATAGATAGACAGACAGACAGGGAGGGAGATAGCTAGACAGACAGACAGGGAGATAGATAGACAGACAGACAGGGAGGGAGATAGCTAGACAGGGAGATAGATAGACAGACAGACAGGGAGGGAGATAGCTAGACAGCAGATAGACAGACAGAAGGAGATAGATAGACAGACAGACAGGGAGGGAGATAGCTAGACAGACAGGGAGATAGATAGACAGACAGACAGGGAGGAGATAGACAGATAGACAGACAGGGAGATAGATAGACAGACAGACAGGGAGGGAGATAGCTAGACAGCAGATAGACAGACAGGGAGATAGATAGACAGACAGACAGGGAGGGAGATAGCTAGACAGCAGATAGACAGACAGGGAGATAGATAGACAGACAGACAGGGAGATAGATAGACAGACAGACAGGGAGATAGATAGACAGACAGACAGAGAAGGAGGGAGATAGCTAAGACAGACAGATAGACAGACAGAGGGAGATAGATAGACAGACAGACAGGGAGATAGATAGACAGACAGACAGGGAGGAGACAGCTAGACAGACAGACAGGGAGGGAGATGGCTAGACAGACAGACAGGGAGATAGATAGACAGACAGACAGGGAGGGAGATGGTTGACAGCTAGATAGACAGACAGGGAGATAGATAGACAGCAGATAGACAGACAGGGAGATAGATAGACAGACAGACAGGGAGGGAGATAGCTAGACAGACAGACAGGGAGGGAGATAGCTAGACAGACAGACAGGGAGGGAGATAGCTAGACAGACAGACAGGGAGATAGATAGACAGACAGACAGGGAGGGAGATAGATAGACAGCAGATAGACAGACAGGGAGATAGATAGACAGATAGACAGACAGGGAGATAGATAGACAGACAGACAGGGAGATAGATAGATATAGAGATTTAAAAAGCTAAAATAAAAAATAAAAAAGGTCATCAAATTAGATTGGGTGGGGTTATTACATTTTAAAAGAATTTTGTGTGGAGACCAATGCAAAAAATGTCTGTCAATGTGTAGCCATAGATGACTGTCAAAAGTTTAAATCTGAAAGAAATAAGACAGTATCTGATGTATAAAAAGTGAAAAATTTTAAAAAAAATAAGAGATAAGAATAATAAAAAAATAAAAAATTTCCTTAAAGGGTTTTGTTGATATATAAAAAAGCACAACTATTTGAGATAAAAACAAAAGTGAAATTTTAGAAGCATATGTACCAGATAAAGGTGACAGTGGTGAAAAGTAGCACTTAAATAAGTTAGGTTTAAAGTATATATGATTAATTAAAAAGGATAGTTTATAGTTAAGAGCAAATAGTAAACATATTGAGATAATTTTATATATATATATATATATATATATATATATATATATATATATAAGAGTATGGATAATCCTAATTAGTAATTAGTGATTTCATTACATTACAATGGTTTAATAAGTTGGGTTTTGGGAATTTAATTATATGGGTTTTTTTCTTGTAAGCAAAGGAAACATATTTCATGTAATGTTTTACATGTTCTAGCTTTAGTTAATATTTTCCTTTTAACTGTTAGATTTTTATTTGCATGTTTCAATTGTATTTGAAGAGAGAAGTAGAATTACTATAGATTTTATTATTGAATGATAGATTATGCTGATAAATTAATGTCTTAGTACTCTTCTTACTGCTTGGTAAGATTAAAATTTTTAATAGTGAAGATGGTAGCTTGATATATGATGAAATTGGTAAGGCATATACTTTGCATAAAACATACAAGTTAGAGTCATGACAGTTGCAAAAATTTGTTTTATTATCATTATTTATAATAAGTTGGTTATGGTTAAAATGAAATAACCTCCCCACCCCACTTAATTCATCTAATTTAATGGCCTTTTTATTTTTAGTTTAATTTTATTTTAAATGTCCTTATATATATATATATATATATATATATATATATATATATATATAAGTAAATTAACCACATTTCACTGGTTGATGATGTATTAAACACCAAAACTTTATAGCTATTGAGTTGCAGTATACTATTATCATAATAATAACACTCACAAGAAATATATATATAAAACTAGCAGTATAGCCCGACGTTGCTCAGGTGTTATGAGAGCTTTAAAATTAATCCATGGTCATGGAGCTCAGACTCAGCTTAAAGAATATTTGTGTGAAGTTTGGTGAAAATCGGATAAAAATTGTGGATTTGTATAAAAACATACAGACAGATAAACAGACACACACATAAACAACTTGCCTTTTACATATATATTATTTCTGCACTATTATAAGAACTGCAACCTTGAAACTTCTGAATATCGTTTCTTATGTCTTTGTCTATGAGTGTATCAAATTTGATTAAAATTGGACCACTCCTTCTATAACCCGATTTTTTCGATTATATTGGGGGTACCTCAACACAAAACATAGCTAAAACACTCACAGACGCTTATAGTACAACTGTGTAAATGTTCAAGAAAATTAGTTCAACCGTTTTGGAGTCTATAGGTAACAGATATACACACACACACACACAGACAAAGTTCCATCTATAAATAAGTTTAGGTTACATACGCAAGTAAGACAATAATTGCTAGTACACTATACTGCTTGAGTTTTTACCATTAGGTATCATCCGTTTTAATGATACCTAACAGTGGTAACTCAGGTATTATAGTGGACAAGCAATTTTTGCCTTTTTGTATGTACTTTGTTCTACATTTTCTTCAACAACTTATGTATTGAGCACTTTTGCTACCTTGAAGCAGCTAGTTTGTGCCATCTTTATATATATATATATATATATATAGCATGTGATAAATAAATTCTCACCATTTTATGTTTTTAATTTTGAGCATATACCTTGTTTGTTTTTGATATTGTTGACAGCACATTGTAATATAGTAGGTCATTTGTGTCCCATGATGCAATTCATTGCCAGAAATTTTAAAACCACATGTTGTAAAACTTAGCATTTGTACCAGAAGCTTCAATAGAAACATTGCTGAGGATTCAGAAACAGTTGATGTGTCTAATGGTGACTATGAAGGTGACTGGAGAAATCACTATTGATGGCAATGTTATGCCTCTATTCATCTCCCCACAGGACATCAGACTCAAATAAGTTTACATCATCTGTCTTGAGAAGGTAGTACTGCCTTGGGCCAAGAGAGTGGCTGCTGAAAGAACCTATGTCTGACAACAGGACTGCACCATGCCACACAAGCAGGAGAACCCAATCATATCTGTCAGACAATTTCTGCTACCACATCAACTTGGTTATTATAGGTGAGTTGCATTTGCAAATGAATCAAACTTCTTCTTCTTCTTCTATGTGTCCTGTCCCTTCAGGACGTAGGCGATCATGGATCTCCACGTCTCCCTATTCCTTGTGGCTCTTAGTATGTTTGTTCCTGTTGCTCCTGGCAACCCCCGTTCCGTCATCCACCTGATCAGACTCTGCAGATATGTTATCCGCTGCCTTCCTCTGTCTCTCCTTCCTTCTATCTGACCAGTCAGTATCAGGTTCTCCAGGCTCTCCTTCCTCATTGCATGTCCCAGGAACTTCAGTTGTCTCTTCCTGATGCTCAGCATCAATTTCCTTTTTGTTGCCATTCTTTCTAACACTTCGTCGTTGCTTGTATGCTCAGTCCACGATATCCGTAGCATCCTTCTGTAGAACCACATTTTGGCCGCTTCCAGTTTTTTCCTCATTTTCCATGATATTGTCCAGCATTCACAGCCGTACTGAAGCACTGACATCACGTAGCAGTCTAGCAAACTATCAAACTCAAAAGAAAAGTAGACTCCTAGTATACCATCTCCTACACCAATGTAAAGGGTTCTACATTCTAACTTTCTAGTCGTAGAACTTCTTCAATCTAAACAAGACCTGTTTCTGTCTGAAACAGGTATCAATGTCTCAATCCCATTTCAGGAGCTCACAATCCTGGGCTACTCACCTATTATTACAAAATACAACCACCTAAATTTCCAGAGTCATGAACTCAGTGCCTACATCAAGAATAGGCTTTCCTACTGCTGGGACACAAAAACAAGGGCCCTAATTTCCCATATATGCATGGCACTTATTTGTAGCACCACTTTCATCTTTGCTCTGTATCCTTTTACAGATGAAGGGTTGGTAATCTTTGATTAAATATCAGAAAAGACAATATCTTCCCATAATTTCCTTTGGCCAACTTTCACATATGTGATGACATTTTTTTATAATTGTTTCACCCCATGCAAGGCAGTACCACCACTGATGTGCAGAGGGCTACATAAGAGTAAAGGTTTAGATAGAAGGAGAGTAAAAAGAAAGATGGACCAGTTACAGGGGGTGTCAGAGAAAGGGCAAGAGAAGGATGGGAACACAGGTGTGAAGACAGTTGCAAAGGGAGAGAGAAAGGAAAAGAACAAGATATACAGGGTGATGTAGAACAAACTGGAATCAAGAGATAGGTATTGACATTGCATTTAAATTCCTGGAGATTATAGCTATCAGGAAGGCCAGTATATGCAATGTTAACCAGAAATAGTGGTTAGTGCACTCTAACAAAACTAATGAAGAAGGCAGATATTGCAGAGACTTCTTCATCACTTATGAACTGGCCCATTGAAGAGCACCTCCTGAGTCCCAGATGCAACAGGACAACTGAACTGCCTTGATTCTTCTCTAACATCCTTCCCTGAGAAATGCTCAGCAAAAGTTTTAACCACCATTGGCATGTCTGATCTTTTCCTAATCAGTGTACAGATTGACTCCAAACCAATGACAATGATATTCTCTGATTTACCATTCCATAGAATGTTTGTTTTGCTATGAGCAAGAAGACTGTGACAGTTTTTAGTCCTACATATTGTATATTCCTCTCCTAACCTTCTTCAAATATACTAACTCCAAAACTGATGCCTTAATTTCAGAATGGAGCCTTTCTGGAATTGAATGTTTTATGCCCCCTCCCCACAAAAAAATTCTGTAAAAACCAAACAATCAGCTATAGTTCACCAGAACCACTACTTCAAAATCTATCAGAAGGAATGGTATAGTCTGACCCTTATTTCTTCCAGATCTATCACTGTAAAAGAGTTCTGGAAAATTCTAAGTACAGCTAAGCGTGAGTTGTCCAGGCCAAGGTTGAAAAGAAACCAACTGGATCTCGTGAGTTCTGGAAGATTTCCCAACCAAATTATGACCGTAGACAAAACAGCTATGCTCACTATTATAAAAAGACACAATGTCATATCCCCTACAACAAAAGTGAGATGACAAAGTCCATCTCCTCCCCAACTTCCCCCATCTCACTGAGCACAATGTTGGTAGTATACTCATTTCAGTTAATGAAGTCTTTAGACTTGTTAAAAACTTTGGCCTCATAAAAACTACTGGCCTGGCCAAGATAAAATTCCAGTGATCATCCTTAACAATATCAACCCAGAATTAAACCTGATTCTAGCAACATTATCTAACCACTGCTTAAAGAAATCTTTCCTCAACTTGTAGAAGGTGACAAATGATGTCTGGTCTTCAAGAACATGGGCAACCAATCCTCTCTATCCCAATACAGACCCATGAGTATCCTTAGTAAATTTTTTGAGGTCATCATCAACATGTATTATAATTTTACTTTATATTTTTTTTTAAACAGGTACTGATTAAACAATGAAAAATTCTGTTTTTCTTACAAGAAAAAAATGATTAGTCATGAACATGCATATTAGTATTTTTCATTTTTGCTAAGAAATTGAAAGCAAAAGAACTAATTTCTAGATTGGTTCGGGAATCTAATGTGTCTAGCTGTCCCCTAATAAGAATTAAAACTGAATTTTACGATCAGTAAAATTGTGAGAAATCTGAATTATTAAAATTATATCTGATCATGCATATTGAAGCCATACTTCTAGAAGCAATTCTCTAACATGGTTATTTTTATTAATAAGTTAAGCTTGAATGAAATATCTGAAAGAATAAACATGGCATCGAAATTTTAATGAGTATCTTTGTTTGACTATCTTTGAATATTATACATTGTTTTGTTGTGGTAAGTTATATAATTGTTGCAATTTTGTTTGTATTAAATTTCTATCAAATGCTCTTACATGCAATTATTACTGTTGCAATTATGAATCCTTCCCAAATATCAGATAAGATTAGGAAGAAGTTATAAACAAAGGCAATTGTTGTATGCATAGCACACACACACAGAGGGTTCTATGGATGAATTGTCATGTAAATAAAACAGAAATGAAAATAACTGACATCTCATTTTAATGGATATATTTACCAAAAATATACCTTGAAATACTAGAGTAAATTTATTTAATAAAATCTCCATTGATTTTAACCACACTCTCTGGACAACTTTGGAAACTCCTGCTTATCTTCTGAACAGTCTCTTTGTTTCAACTGGTAAATGCTGCCATAATCTTTGCCTTCAGTTCATCTTTGGCATTACAAGAAGTTTTTTTAGTCCCTCACACAACTTTTTTTTATTGATTCACACTGCACAAGGCTCAGTGGCCTCTCAAGGTAGAGGGTTACATTAAGGGTTAGTTTATATGGATAGAAGAGTAAGATAGAAGTGGATTCTAGATTGGAACAGGTCAAAATTGTAATGATTGGAGGAAACATCCTGTGGTTTATGGGAAGAATCTGTTTGAAGGGAACGTACTTCTCACCGATAGAATATGGAGGAAGTGAAGGTTGTTTGCTATGATGTAAGATGAAAGTCAGGCCTAATATAACCAGGTGATGCAGTTGGTCCAAAAACTTTCAATGATAGTTGTGATAGAGCTGAGAGAGACTCACTACATCATGTCTGTGAGAAAGAGTTTAGGGTGTGGAAAATAATTCTACAACAAGGCCTCAGAGACACTTCTGAATGCTGTTAAGACTGGAAAGTGAGGTCTAGGCAGTTCTTGCACAACTAAGGTAACAGTACTCTATTATTAGCTCTTCTAAATGTCAAGGATAGCACGAGAAGCCAGGTGCTTACTAGAGCCGTGTAAGGAGTTGATCATTTTACCTACATCTTTAGCAATGGATCATTTATAGAAATTCTACTTGTGGTCAGATTTGAGTGAAGCACAATATCCTCTCAAGACTCAGGGTTTCTTTTTTAGGTCATATGTTCATCATGACTGGTGGTAGTTTGGGGTCTGATTGGTAGTGATGGAATATAATCAGTTTTGTTTTCCAGGTACTGTGTGATGCAGTAGATATCAACTTGAAATATTAAATTGAGGAGCTGAGTTTGAATTCCAGTTAAATTCCTTGCATTCACTTACACACAAATAAATACCCTTGGGAACATCTATTGTACAGGTGTAGAGGCTCATCCCTTGTTCCCTGTTTAGGATGTGGTTTCCAGCTATTTTCCAATCTTTTCACTTTTCTTTAATTTTTTTATTTTTATTTTTTTCAGTTGGAGTAGATAGACTAAACTATTGCCCATTTCACACACCACCCACGTCTATTGTACAGGTGTAGAGGCTCATCCCTTGTTCCCTGTTTAGTATGTGGTTTCTGGTTTTCTTTTTTCCAACTCTTTTCACTCTTACCTAGCCCCCTGCACATCAGTGGTATTATCGCCTTGCTCAGGGTGATATGATAAAAAAAAAGGTATTAATCCATCTCTTCCCTCCACTTATGGGTTAAATAATAGGACAGATTGGTTTCTATAGCCTTGGTTGGCAACCAGTCTACCGCAGAAAGCAATGGCAACCTACTGCTGGATAACCTTTTGCCCAGTCAGTCATGTATCTTTCAAGATATGATCGCACAAAGCATGTATCATGTATGGCACTTAACTGACTGATTAAATGTAACCAGCCAGTTTTACTCCCACTGGGAAGATCAGAAGAGAGGTCAGCTGCCAACCTCTGATCAAGACATTTGGATGTGCACCCGTATATTGTACCATCAGCATATGGGTTTACAAATAATTGGAGTATATTCTTAGGCAGAACATTTATGTAAATCAGAAAGAGTTGTTCCAAAAACTGACCCTTTGGGAATACCTATATTGACCTGCCAGTGATTCCGTAGCTAGAGAGCTTGTGTAGTAAACCTTTATACCATACCTTGTCAAAGGCCTTCATGATATCCAATGCTATGGTTTTTGTGGCATGTGTACCATCTAGGACCTTACTAATTCTGTGTGTAATGGTAGTTAGAATGTCAGCAGTAGATCAGGCTGATTGAAACCCACACAAGAGGTTGTTCCTTTTCAGGTGCTCAATATCCTTCTTGTTGATAATGACCTCAAAAAATTTACTAAGAAGACTAATGGGTCTGTACCGGAATGGAGATTGGTTGCCTACGTTGTTGAAAGCCCCACACTGCTTACCACCTTCTAAAAGTTGGGGAAAGATTTCATTTTCAAGCAGTGGTTAAATAATTTTGCTAGAATCAGGTTTAATTCTGGGTTGATATTGTTAAGGACAACTACTAAAATTTTATCCTGTCCAGTAGCTTTTTGGGGGCTGAGGTGTTTGATAAGTCTAACAAGGTCTTTTACTGAAATGAATATGTGAAAGTTTTATATGCACCACTTAACCAAAATTAAGGTCTTTTCTGTTAATTCACCCTCAAGAATGTAAAGTTAACCATTACAAATTTTAATTAAAAAATAAAATGAATTTAAAAAAAAGTTTTTGTTTAGTGTTTCTTTTTAATTAAATTTTTGCCACTTTTGAAATCATAAATTTGAAATGAAAATTTGTTTAGCCTGACATGATAGAACTGCTTCCACATTATTGGATAATTCAAAGCTGTATTTTACCTGGGACTACAATTATGTTGAGTTGTTGGAAAGGATCTTTGAAGGATGATCCTAATTATATTTATCCAACTGTAAATCACAATATGAATTTCACTGACCCATCAAAATTACCTGGCAAAACACCAAAATATAAAATAAGCCTGTTTAAAACTCATCACGGCATGATAGACTTATTCAAGAGAGTTCCTATAAAGACTTAAGGCATAAAATAACAATGAATGCATTTTAGAACAAATTGTAAAAAACATTTCTGAATTTGCACAGAAGATTTTAAACAAAAAGATTACAAAACAATCTTTAATTTTTTTAAAAATGAAGCTGTTTTTATTTAGCAAAAAAAAACTAACTTTTTTGATAAGTTTCATCTTCAGATCAAGGTTTTTAACACATCACTCAATAAATCTTGGGCCTAACTAATAAAACAACTTCTAAGTAAAATTCAACTTTATTCATTGACATTAGTCTCCTTCTAGGGTGATACACTGATTCCAATGCTTCTCTAACAGTTCGATGCCTTTTTTCTATCGGATGATTTGTCTTTGGCCTAAAAATACGCCTCAGTTTCTGATATCACTTTTTTCATTGGTGCTAAATCTCTTTCCCTGGAGCATTCATTCGAGGTCTTCAAACAGCCAATAGTTGCTGGGGGCCAGATCTGGAGAATAAGGTGAATTCAGAAGCAATTTTGAAATTTGAATTACAATCGACTTGTGACAAGATGCATTGTCTTGGTGAAAGATCACTTTTTGTTTTTCATTTGTGGCCATTTTTTGGCAATTTCATTCTTCAAATGTACCAATAAGATTATATACAATTCGCTATTGATGGTTCTTTTTTCTCAAGGTATTCAATGAACAAAATGCCTTGCACATTTCAAAATACAGAAACCAAGATATTGCCTGCTGATGTTTGTGTCTTTGGTCAATTTGGACAGCTTTCACTTGCTGTTATTCACTCATCTGACTGCCAATTTGACTCTGGAGGGAAGTGGCGGATTCATGTTTCATCCATTGTCACATATTTATGCAAAAACACCTTGTTACATTGAATCAGTAGCAAACAGTTTTTGTTTTTGATCAAATGTGAGCAAACGCAGCACTCACTTTGAACACAGCTATCTCATTGACAAATGTTCATGCAAAATGGTGAATACACTGCCTTCTTATATTTTCAACCCCTCTGCTATCTCACACAACTTTGGTCAAAATGAGTTTGTGGATTTTTTATTTTTTTTTATGTTTTCTGAGACAACTGCTGATTTTGGGCGACCTGAGTGTTCAGCATCATTTGTGTCTGCACTACCATGTTTAAAATCAGCATGCCACTTCTTAACCATTGTTTCCAATGGAGCAGAGTTTGAATAACACTTATTAAGCCATTGTTATGTGTGAACAGTATTTTTCCCATCAGAAAACAATGCTTTATCAACACACGAAATTCAAATTTTTCTATTGTTTTGAAAATTTTTGACAGTAGCTTCACTTAAATAACTGTAATTTGTAAGCTAATAATCTGATTAGGCCCCGATTTTGTCATGTGCCATTTGAAGATTAGTACTTCATAAAAATCATATGGATTTTTTATTAGTGGTGTTATCTATATATCAGGCCTAGGACTTATTGAATGGTGTGTTATACCACTTACAAAGTTAAATGATCCCATTTTAATAAAATAGACAAAAAGGCTTATGCACATTTAAAGTAGCTCTCACTTTTAGGTGACCCTCATCTAGAAGTTTGGATAAAAATAAGCAGAGTTCAAATTAGTAAAAAGCTAATTTCTAAAATGATGGCTAATATAAAAATTGAATCACATTTGGTCTCACTAATGTAGATTTTGTTTAAATAAAATTCTTTGATGATTCAGTAGTGAAAAATATCAAATCATATGTTTTACAAATTGTATGCATAATACATTTTAAGAGAAATGCATTTCTATTAATTTCACTTAATCTTTGATTGCACCAACTCCTAATCAGTTTTTAGTTATTTTATTTTCTTCAGTTAATAACTGCTTTTAGGCTGTAACAGTAAAATTTTGTTAAAATATTTCTTTAAATAGTTAAATTTTGCTAATAAGTCTTGAACTAGTTTACTTGTAGTACAAATCTGATGTTCATTTAAGTGAACGACTAGAGTAGTTTTAAAATAACCTATGTGGACAAGAAATACATTCTTATACTTATTAGGGTATTTTAGAGAAGAACTAGGTTAGAAGACAAGATGATATAATTTGATCAAAAGGCAAAGTGATAAGGTTGCATTGATAAGAGTTTGAACCACATAACAATAATCAAATAACTGAACATTTGAAAATCAATGAAAATTTAGTTCCAAATAATATTGAACAGTAGATGTTTGTTTCAACCAAAACATTTAAAAACAAAATTTATTGAAAAATATTGGAGTAAGCAAAGACAGTTATTTAGTGTTTGTTTGCACAAAAGAAATATCCAAGCCCAAAAGAAAATTTACAAGATATAAAACAAAAATTTATATTTTCATACCAAGGAAAATTTATTTTTCTGTTTTGAAAACAAAGTACATCTCCATTGTACAATATCAAGTGCGAATAATACCACCCGATAAGAAAACCAACTATTATATATCCTTTATCAGCTTTCATTTTGCCAATCAATATTTTGACACTAAAATTAATATTAACCAACCAATGTTGATACAGTTTGCAAGAGGTACTTATAAGCAATAACTTATTGAGATTATAGCTTTTAATATCTACTATTAGAAAAAAAAATTGTCAAGATTTTATACGTGTAGTGAGTAGCCATGGTTAAATTAAAAATAACAGAACTGTCCAAAAGATAGAATTGATAAAGTTTTCAATAAAAAAAAAAATAATAATATAAAGCAAGTAAACAATACAGGCAAAGCAAAGAAACAGTCAGTTAAGTCCCATACATGATACACACTTTGGGCGATCATGTCTCGTAAGAGACATGACTGACTGAACAAAAGATTATCTCACAGTAAGTTGCCATTGCTTTCTGCGGTAGACTGGTTGCCAGCCAAGGCTATAGAACCCAATCTGTCCTATTATTTAACCCATAGCTGAAGGGAAGAGACGGATTAATACCTTTCCCAAGAATGGAATTCAAACTCGGATCAACAATTTGTCTTTCTGAGTTGATATCCAGTGCACCACAAATGGCAAAATGTCCGCAAACCAAGAATTTACATAAATTTGTGGAAGTTGCCATATATCTTAATTTAACTTTCAGATCGGCTGTAGTGACTCTCTCACCAGCGTGAAGTATCTTCCCTGTGCCTCTACTATAAATACTTTCACGTCTTCTGCTCCGATGAACTTAGATCACTGGTGCCACCTAGGTATGAATTTGCATGAGATACTAGATTAGCAACTAGGTCCCACCCTTTTACAGTGAAACAGGTAAGATGTAACTGCAATTTCTATTCCAACATCTTCTTTTCTCGCACTTCTCGCCTGTGGAATTCCCTTCTGTATACTTGCTTCTCCAACAGCTACAATCTCCAGGAGTTTAAATGTAAGGTCAATAGACACGTCCTAACACACTAACTCACTCTCATTCTCTGAAACACTCTTCCCATCTACCCAACCCTCATCCTCAGTATCCTTACCCATCTATCACCCTCCTTCTGACATTTCCTACATCTAACCACTATTTCTCATCACTTTCCCCTATGTAACCCCCTAACCACTCTTTCTCATCCCTTTCCTCTATGTAACCCCCTGCGCAACAGTGGCAGTGAAATGCCTTGTTTGGGGTGAAATGATTAAAAAAAAAAAATCCAGGATAAAAGTATATTTTGTCAAAATTTTATCAACCTTATGTGTTACCCCATTTCAGGTTGTACAATAAAACCTGATCAAGATTGTTTGCAACCCCTCCTAAACAACTTGTTCTGACAAACAATGCTCCCTTATGACAAGTAATCAGTTTTTTCTCCCATTACTCTAAGTGGGTACACCAATTTTCCCCAGAAAAGACATCCACGAGTAATAATTTGAAAATTTCCACCAGAACAATACATTGTGGAGGCTTTTAAAAATATTAAGCAAGACCTCATAAAAGCTGTGATCTTTACCATTGAAAATAATTGTTGTTGTTGAAACTGGTGCCCTGGCAAAAGCCATTGCCACAACACTCAGTTTTTTTTCTAGGATATTATTTGTTGAGAAAGCATTTTCAATTAATAACAGATCAAAAATCTATATCATTTATGTTCAAAAGAAGAGAAGCAGGAAAAATAAAAAACTCAAGATGGCACCACAAACTTTCTTGCTATTCTCATATCAATTATCATTCAAGGAAGTAAAACTATGCTGCTAATAATTTATCTAGATCAACACTGTTCAGCCACTAATCTAAACAAATTAGCAGATATTCATGATTCCTTGTGTCACTCTGGAATAACATGTATGGTTCATTTTGTACCAAGTAGAAAGAGTCCTTATTCAATTGACATAAAAAAATGACAAAAACCTGTTCCGTGTGTCCTGAAATAAAACCCTAATTTTATTTCAAGGATGAAAATCATATCATAAAGTCTATGCAGTCCTTTGATAGACTTAACATTGATTTTAAAGGAACCCTAGCAACAAATAATAAAAATTGATATGTTTACTGTAATTAATGAATTTAGCAGATTTCTGTTTCTATTTCCCTACAAGGACTTGACCTCTCACTGAGTTATTGACTGTTTGCAAAATATTTTCTGTCTATTTGGAATTCCAGCATATATTCATTCTGACAGGTCAATCATTTCTTTATAAATAACTCATATTTTTGAATACATAAAGTGTGGCTTGGAGTCATTCAACTATTTATCTATGTTGGAACAGTCTGACAGAACATTACAATGGAATTATTTGGCAAAACATATCTGACTTTGCCTTTGTTATGGTTGATTGTACTCCCACAGACACTTCACTGCATCCAGATTATGCTGTGTACAACTGTTAATGAAATCACACATGAGAGAATGGTTCATCACCAACAAAGAACAGCAGATGATCATTCACTCCCTCATGGTTGTCTCAAGTTTTTTGATGAGACATCATGTGTCAAAGTAAGTTTGAAACACTGTTAGATGAAGTTGAATTACTTGAGATTAACTGTAATTATGCTCATGTATGCTTACAAAATGAATGTGAAACTACAGTTTCACTAAGAGACTTAATGATGAGTCACAAAGCTTTCTACTTTATTAATGTCTCAAGTGTCATTCCGTTAACTAGATTTCTTTGAAACATTTTTGTCAACATGGGAAAGTCAGCTATTCATAAAGTAAAAAAATAGCCCCATCTTGCTTGAATATATTCTTTAAACCATTCAAAAACTTGTTTTTCTGCATTTATTTTATACCGTCAAATCTAAGGAAGCCTATAATTTGACTGATGACAATATTATCCCAAGTATTACTCCACCTATCTTGTCTCTAAGTCATATTCATTGACTTTCTCTGAATGACAAAGTTTAGCCCAAGCTTTAAATTCATCGAATGTAGCTCTACATTAATCACTAAAAGTTAGTAAGGAAATCAATTTCCATAAACTTCTTCATCTAACTTGTACACTTTTCTTTGTGATATTTACTTAATGACAGTTTGGTTATTTGGGGTTTTTAAAATGTTCATAATATTATTTGTTTGAGTTTTGTTTAATGGCATATCAATCTGTGGATTATTTAATGGTGGGGTTTTAAGGTATTTGTTTTAATGTTCAGTTATAGTGAGAATGTTGATTTAGTCAGATTTTGATGAAAAAGTTTTTTTTTGTTAGAAGACTGAAGATGTCTTTTAGTTTTGTATTAAAAAATGTATTGCTGATAATTTCTTCTTTCAAAAATGTATCATGGTAATAATTTTTTTTCCTTCAAAAATGCATATTTTTTCTATAAAAGTCTAGTTTTATAATTTCATAGTGTTTTGATCCAAGTTTGGGGGTTAACTATTTGCCCATAACTGGGACCCTAACAGATATGATCACTCCAGGTCAGGGTGGACCTGGAAACAACAGCAATTAAGAGGTGGTTCCATGCACCTCACAACATCTCAATCAAAGACCTTGTTGCCAGATGTAGTTTACCATCATACCCAGGACCTAATATTATTTGTGATTACATTTATAAACCCAGTTTCAAGTACGTTTCTGTTGATTAATCCATTTTTGTTTATATCATTGCATTTCTTTAAACATTTAATTATTTTAACAATATTGTTAAATTTTTTGCAGTTTCCAATAATGTTCCTTTAACTTTATGTCTGTTTCCCCTTGAGTTTGTCATTTTCTTACAACATATGGGCTTTATATATCTGAAAAGAAAAAGTAAATATCAATAACTATGCTATTTTTTATATCTGTTTAAAAAACATCCATGAGTGATATAATCAAATCTCAAATATATTGCCAAAGATATTTCTAATAAGAAATACCAGAACCTGAAATTAACAAGTGTTTTCTAATAAGAGATACCAGAACCTGAAATTAACAAGTGTTTTCTAATAAGAGATACCAGAACCTGGAATTAACGTGTTTTCTAACAAGAGATACCAGAACCTGAAATTAACAAGTGTTTTCTAACAAGAGATACCAGAACCTGAAATTAAAAGTGTTTTCTAACAAGAGATACCAGAACCTGAAATTAACAATTGTTTGTTAATAAGAGATACCAGAACCTGAAATTAATCTAATACTTCCTGGAAAGTCTACTATCATTTGTTGGCTAAAATAAATTTTATTGTAAAAACATTGACTAGCTTCATAAAATTTGTTGTAGTGTAATGCCTGCAATTCAGTTGTCTAAGTCTTACGCAATCATAATCAATATTATCTATAAATAGAATTTTCTGTTTCTGACTTTAAAGACTTGGAGACGAGGAATATATTTTTCATGGAATTCAAAGATCTATGGTTCACTTTTAAATTGGAAATTTAGGTTGAAATTTGATTTTGCATAGAATATAATTGAAATATTTAGATTTAAGCAATTACCTCTACTAAAAGAGCAACCTACATTCTAATTAGCTCAAACAAAAAATATTCCACTTACAAGATAACTTCAGAAGGTCAGATTTTATGTCTATTTTTTCACTTGCATTTGCCAGTTTTTTAGTTCTATCTTTATTCTGCTGCTTTCAATTTTGCAGTAAAGATTAAAACAATGAAAAGTACAAACTAATGACATTCTAAAATTATCTCCAAAAAATATCTTATATGTTGTTCATATCACTTTAACAAGGAAGTATGTAATTTTTTTTTCCAATCTTTTTATTTTATATGTTTTTGATGATTTAGTAACATTTAATTGTTGCACTCCTGATTTAGTGTGAATGAAATATAATCCTAACAAAAAAACATTCTCAAATGTTTTAAAAATGAAAATCCATATTTGCAAGTAAAAATTCACCAAAATATTAAGAATCTATATTTACTAAAATTCACACAAAATTCTTCTAAAGCAAGGCCTGGGGTGACCTTCATAATTGCCCCAAATATGCATGACTCAGGTGTGCTATTTATAAGCATGGGGTGTACATTTACTCACCTTGATAAACAAGCCAAAAACATATTGTAAAAAAAAAAATATTCCAAAGTATCTCCAATATTACCTGCAAATATGAAATATGAATAGCTCCTTGATTTTTTGTAATTCTTCTTTCTGAGGTTATTGCAAGGTAAGCTAAACAAATTGATTTATAATTTGAAAGATTTACTAAAAACTTTGATTTCAAATATATAAATTTGAGTGAAGCATTATTTGGGATGAATTAACAGGAAAGATCCAGATTCAATATTTACACCATAAGCAACAAACAAAAACTCATTGAATTTTGAGTAATATGCTAATAAATAATAGAAAATAATTGTGACAGTTTTTGCTTGAAAAAAAGTGAAGGTTAAAAGAGTCAATTACTTGTCAAATTGTTTTTGGACATAGCCATGTTAAATAGCCTTTCCCTTCCTCTTATAATCTGATCTTTTAAAACTTACTTTTACTTAAAGTGTTCAAATAAAATATCAAAAATGAAACTCAGAAGAGCAAGTCATTGCTTCAAATAACAAGAGTACTCTAGAAAAATCGCATAAATACTAGCAAGAAGTAACTGAGAGGGTTTATATTGAGATCCAGGGTTGAGTTCATTTTAATCTGCAGGTGGAACAAGCCTACTGATGCGGCTAATTAGAATCCAGAATTGAGTTGGAAGGGGGAGACAACCAATATTAGCAAGGATTGGCTAACCTTCAATGTCCCTTCCTGTAGCATTCATATTGTTATGTAAGTCTCAGTGTCATAGAAGGCAAATGAAGTGTCTTCTTTGATTTAACCACTTTCCAGTTAAAACTGAAAAACTATTTGCTTCATCTTTTTCCTGTTTTGGATAAAATCTATCAGCCAACATTTACTAGTGTTCATTTTCCAGTATCTATAGCGAGTAGGCAATTAGAGTATAAAATAACATTTATATATATATACACACACATTTCAGTTAATGTTTTACAAAATAAGTAATGCTTGAAATAAAAGTCCAACGGAGGTAAAAGAGTTCATGGCAAAATAATAAGCTGAAGGAGATTAAGGCTTAGAAATGTGAAAGCTCTTGTGGGTAAAGAATGTCCATTTAGAAGTTGCCACCTCAAAGGTCAGTAGGTCAGCAAGTTGGTTTGTGTGGAAGGTCTTTGAAGGTGTCCATAAGTACTTTTGAGAACAGGGAGAAAGTAAAAGGTCAGAATAGTACTTATGAGACAAGGAAAGAAGAAAGAGGCAAGCATAGTAGCTGCTAGACTTAGGTCAAGATAGAAACTAATTACACTCTTTTCCTCAAGTCCTGACTGTCTGACCAAGTGTTTGTGTCTTGCTTTTTATATTGGCATTTTGGATCAAACTCAGCTAGTTTTGAATTTCATCCTTGTATTTGGTTTCAGGCTTCTCATTGGCTGGTAAATAAAAAAATGGTAATTTGATATTTGATTAATTTTTATTTTTCAACCAGAACATCTGCCCGAATCCACTTGCTGCAGGGGTGATTTTTATTCATTCGTTTTCTGGTCGGCATAAAGCCAACATCCGGTTTGCTCGATTTTGCTGGGTCGGTGGTACCACCGTATATCATCCTCCTCCTCTTCCTCTTTCTTAAGTATCTGATTTCTCATGCTATTCTTTACCTTTATAAGAGCCAGATCATTGAGTTCAAAAGCATCTCCAAATTCTTGATAGAGAAGAATTAATTTTTCACCCTCCAACCTCTCTCTTACGGGTGAGATGTGGTGAGACTTTCACTGCTCTATCAACACTACCATGGAAAGTGTTCAGATAAACTACATTCCTTGGTTCCACCAAATTAAACCTTCACAGCTAGGACTTACCATACCACTTACATAGCAAACCACTCACATTGCCTCTATATTTCATTGGTGCGAACTTCAACTCAAACTCCTCCTTCTCTGTGGAACAGACTCCCAGGAGGATGTTTTCCCAATCATTACAATTTTAACCTGTTCAGAGTTAACTGTTATCTTCCCATTCCATCCATATAAACAATCTCTTAACATAACCCCTCTACCTCAAGTGGCTTCCGGGCCTTGTACAGGGTGAACCTGACTGTAAAAAAAATCTCTCCCATGACCTGCTGTGGTCATAAGGCCAAATCTATGTACCTGGCTGACTCCTGCTGAATGTTCGATTGCATATTTTTCTGGGTCTCTGTAAAGGATTTTCTAGTCTACTTAATGATGTTGTCAATTCATTTTTTTATGCTGTCTATTTATTCCTCTTTTGTCTAAGGTAGGTCCTTGTTAGATGGCAGTAGAAAGATCGTTACCTCTTACAACATTTCCACACCATTTCAACTTTCTCTTTCTTGACAGTTAATATATAGTCTTGCCTGTTCCTTATAGGATGATGTTTCACCCTACTTAGTGGCAATTGTGGAACTCTGAAAGTTGGTAGGGGCCACTTTGGAGCCAAAATTTTTCTGAGGAGGAGGTGGGCAAACTCAAGCAGTGTCTTCATTTTCAAACTACACCACTCTCGTATGATAGGAATGAGTTTGAATATGAGTATGTTACTTCACTAAATTAAACAAAATAACTTTTCATTCATAGTACTGGATTTCTAATCTATTCTAGTTTTCTTTTCCACTTTGAAGCTGTTGGAACACAAGCAAGCTTAATTTCAAGACAAAATCAAAGGGTTAATACTAAGATAAATACCAGTAGAACAGTGTGATTTGTTTGCTCTGATTTTTTTTCTCAACAAAACTTTTTTGAAGCACAAAAACAAATGCGAGAAAAAAATAAATGCGAAAATAAAATAACGCAATGAAATCAATCAAAATTCTGTGGGCACCACAGCTGTACAAAAATCAGCTAAAAAATTAATTTATCTTTTCAGCAAAGTCAGACAATACGATCAAGAAGCTCCTTTGAAATAAGAAAATAATCTAAATAATATCATTTTTTTCATGACCCTGAAACAAAACATCAGATAGGGAAGATGGATTGATCCAAACCCAATTTAACATACATGTTATATTACTTCAATTTTACTTTCGATTTTAATTTAAGAGACTGATCAGTTTCATAAATTTTTTTAAGCTTATAAAAGTGATGGTGGCAAACCCAGCTAGCCATAAATTTTCAGGAATGGTGTCTCCCTCCCCCCATAGAATTGCCACTGTTCCTGCATTATTAGTGATGCAGTCTACATAAAGGGATGTCTAGGATGTTTCTGTAGCATCTGGTGTTTAATACTTGATTCTTTTTTGTGATTCTGTGTAAATGTCCAAGATTTGCAGTCAATATCTGGCTATTTGGAGAAACTAAAATAAAACAAAGAAATTTAAATACCTGGGAAACATACTAACAGAGGAAGGAAAATTCAATGGCATGGCCAAGGACACATTTCAAAAGCTAACCAAAGTACTGAGAGACAGGAAAACCTCATTGGAAACTAAGAAGAGAGTGCTGGATTGCTTTGTGATGTCTGTTCTTTTGTATGGCAGTGAATGTTGGATGATCTCATCAAAGATGAAGGAGAGGCTTGAGGCAGCAGAAATGTAGTTTTACAAAAGATGCTGAGGATACCATGGACTGATCATGTGACTAATGACAAGGTGATGGAAAGGATGGAAATGAAGAAAAAACTCATAATTAACATTAGGAAGAGACAGATGAGGTTCCTGGGACATGTAGTGAGAAAGGAGGGCCTGGAGAATTGAATACATGTTTCATCTTTCTCTAAAGTTGTAAAAGAGACAAACGAATTAGTGAGACAGATTCTGTGATTGGTAAATTTTTTTTTTCTAATCATATCACCTCGAGCAAGACGGTAATGCCACTGATGCACAGGGGGCTACGTAAGAGTGAAAAGATTGAAAAAGAGAAAGCCGGAAACCACATCTTAAACAGGGAACAAGGAATGAGCCTCTTCACCTGTTCAATAGACTTGGGTGGAGTGTGAGCCGGGCGATAGTTTAGTCTATCTACTCCAATTGAAAAAGAAAAAAAAAAGAGTGAAAAGATTGGAAAAGAGAAAGCCGGAAACCACATCTTAAACAGGGAACAAGGAATGAGCCTCTTCACCTATTCAATAGACGTGGGTGTAGTGTGAACCGGGCGATAGTTTAGTCTATTTACTCCAACTGAAGAAGAAAAAAAAGTGAAAAAGAAAAGAGTGAAAGGATTGGGAAAGAGAAAGCCGGAAACCACATCCTAAACAGGGAACAAGGGATGAACCTCTTCACCTGTTCAATAGACGTGGGTGGAGTGTGAACTGGTATAAGACAATTTGGAAAAAGTGTTATTTCAACTAAATCTACCTTGACAATTCCCATTAGTCATATTAATTTTGGATTTTAAAAAGAGTAACTCCATTGTTTTTCAAATGCAATTTTAATAAAATTCATAATTTTTATTTATCTCTTCATTTGTGAACTGAGACCTTCAAGATAAAAATTTTGACCTTGAAAATATCATTTTATTAAATAATTCAGATAGTTTACTCAGAGGAAGATGCATTGAAAGTGCAATGATCTATGAATACCCTATGGCATCATCAATCCATCAATTCTTACTCAACTGATGCTAAAATAATTAGGGAAATTAAATATCTTTAAAGAAAATAAATAAATAACTAGAAAAATCTCATTTCCAAAATGATACAGTTAAAGTTTAAAACAAAATACACCCAGTATTCATATTGTTACCATTAATCATGTTTTGTCTCACCAATGCAAATTTGGTTGAAATAAAATTAATATTTCTGCTGACGTGGTTTGATCAACAAAGCATGTCAAGATAAGAGTTTTCCAAACTGTCTCATAAATCTACCATTAATTCAAATGTCAATAATGTAAATAACGATAACTCCTCATCCCAGAAATTCAGACAGTAAATATCTTCTCTCTGCAGTATATATATTGTAAGCATGGAATCAAGTATCAATTATTTTATTCTATACTAGATTTACTAATTGCAGCCAGGATTTTAATGAAGAGATTCTTGGCAATTATCAAGCAAAATCTCTTTAATTAGACTCTTTCAATGATTAATGTTTTTTACAGTAAATGCTAAATCTATTTTGTATTTTCTAGAGATCATTTAAGCATGTTAATATACTTGTCATTGTTCATCACTTACAATTTTCATAATATGTATCCAAAGATGGCAGACTTAGAATTTCATGTAGAAAATAAATCTGCATAGAATATTTGAAAAATAATCATTATCTAGATTCAAAATTTAAAAAAAAAAATTCCTTTTTTTTTTTCAACAGTTATGATAGATGCTAGAGAAAAATTATTTTACTTAATTTTGTGGGGAAATGAAGGCATTCAAATACAAATGGAAAATCATTCATAGCTATATGAAGAATTTCCTCAGGTCAAAGACAAAAGAAGAAAAGCAACACAACAGCAGTATTAAATTCAAAAGAGTTCCTGATTGGACAGTAGTTAGCCAATCAGAATCCTGTTTCAAGCTCAAGGTTTGAGTTTTGAATTGTAAAGGGTTAGCTCCTTTTAATATCATTTTCAAATTCTCAAGATGAATTCATCTTGTATGTATAAACATTTAAGGAAAAGAATACAAATTGTTCTGCTACCCTGAAGAAGTAGGGAGATAGTTAATGTTTATTAAATTGGCCTTGTGTCAAACATAACCCAACTTCCTACAACTTAGGATTATTCGCTATCATCAGAAGGTTGGAGATTGGAATGTGTGGAAGAATAAATGTATACCTTTTGTATGTTTAAAATAGAAGTTTATTAATGGAAAAGAATAACATGAATTGTTAGAGGGTAGAGTTCATTGAGAAACAGTATTAAGAAGTTAAGGGTATTAAGAGTGATTTTATGTGTACTTAGGCAGGAACTTATGTATATATATTTGTAGGTAGGTAGGAGCATTTATTGTTGCATTGGATTGTCTTTGATGTTATCGCTCAGTGTGAATGGTGAAAAGGAAGAACGTGAGAACTGAGAGAGAAAGAGAAAATAATAATAATGATCACTTGACAGTTGTCAAGGGTATGTGTTAATTGCTCCTCATCTCAACTCTCTGGCCACAGTTGATTTTGCTCTGTCTTTTATTTCGTTTTGTGGAGCTCTAGACGGTCATTTGGGAATTCACTCCTGGATGTGATTCTGGCCTTTCTATTTTGTTTTTAGATGTTTTCTAGTTTTCTATTGGCCGAAAAACATTTCACATCGAGGTGTGAAATTTTGAGAGTTTTGTGTGTGCTAAGCAAAGTTTGTAAATTCAAGAAAATTCATTTATTTCTAACAGAATCAATGAGTCAGTGATTAGCATTTGAATTTTAAAACCTAGAACTTGTTTTGTTCACTACAACATTATATGTACATCTTGGCTTATTCTATTTTGAGTTAAGTCATTCTTGATTATACATCGTTTGTCATAAAAAGTATGGAAAAATAGATATCAAATTTAAGTCATTTTATTTGACTTTATGTTTGTCCACCACAAATATAGTAGCAATCCCTAGAAAAGTGTTAAAAGCATATAAATCATGTTATTGTACAATAAAAAAGAATAAAAGTATATAAAATCATATTAAGATACATACATCTCAGTAAAATTATCATAACTCCTATAGAACGAAATATGAAAATATCTGTATTTCTTGAAGTAAAATCCCAAGTAGGCATATACACTGATGACACTACAGTTTACTCTTGCCTCGATCAAAAGTCTGCCAAGGCTAACAAATCAAACCTCACTGCTGAGCTTGAAAAGGACATCCAATCCGTAATGGACTGGGGTAAGAAATGGCTTGTGAATTTTAATGCTTCCAAAGCAAAGCTGCTATCTATTAACGATCACAGAGAATTAGCATGATTAGTCTCCCTGAGAGCAAAACACTGCACCTCCTCGGGTTAACTCTCACAACAGACCTCAAGTGGAATGACTATATTGAACCCATAGCTAAATCTGCTGCTAAGAAGGTCGGTTGTCTGTGTAAGGCCAGGTAGTTTTTATTGTCTGAAACCATCCTGCACAGATATAAATCTACCATCCGCCCTTGCATTGAATACTTCTGCCATATCTGGTCATGTGCCCCTGCTATCCATTTAGGGGTCCTTGACAAAACCCAATAAAGAATCTGTAATGTGATCGACCCTGACCTGGCAGCTCAGATACAGTCACTTTCTCACCGGCGCAATATGGCTTCTCTATGTCTCTTCTACAAGTATTTTCACAGCTTCTGCTCCAATAAACTTAGCTCTCTGGTTCCCCTATGCATGAATTTACTCAAGCCACAAGTTTAGCAACTAGGTCCCACTTCCTGCCTGTGGAATTCCCTTCCATTTATTTGTTTTCCCAACAGCTACAATCTCCAGGAGTTTAAGCGTAAAGTCAATAGTCATCTCTTATCTTGCTAACTTGCATCCTCTATCTCATGCTCCTTTCTCCCTCCACTCCACTTTCAGTATCTTAATCCTTCTCTTACCCACTTCCTGACATGCCTTGTAGCCTGTCACTCTTTTTCATAACTTTTCTCCCATGTAACCCCCTGCACACCAGTGGCTGTAGACTGCCTTGCTTAGGGCAGTATGATTATAAAAAAAAACAAAAAAAACACAGGTCAAGGAACTCTCGACTAGTTTCTTATTAAAAAGCGTATCAAACAACAGCCAGAATCAACTGTTGATGCTGACAATCCACATCCATCTATGTCCGTGATGTAAATATTGGTAAATTTAACATATATTAGTTTATTTTCTATTGCAAAATAATTTTAAGAACTCTGTTATTCAACAGTACAAAATCATTTTATCTCTTAGAGAAAATGACATTCACAAATAAAGAGTCCATGATGTACCATAAAGATTGCCAAACTGTAAACATCTATATTTACAAGTATGTATGTACAGGTATTCGTAAATTTAGATTGCTTTTACCTGTGCTTTTTTTTCTTTACTATATTAAAAACTAAATTTTATTTGTTTTTAAGCTTAAAATAAGTTTTTACCATCTATTATTAAAAATGTATTTATAAATAAAACTAGCAGTATAGCCTGGCGTTGCTCGGGTGTAATGAAAGCTTTAAAACTAATCCATGGTCCTGGAGCTCAGACTCTTTAGACGTTGGCACGAAAGACTAAAAAGCAATAATTGTTTCCAGTTAAAGTGAAACCGTAGATTGAAAGAAAAATGAATGGATGTAAGTCAAATTTTGATTTCCCGGTATCGATTTATATATGTATATATATTATCGATTTTCTGCACTATTGTAAAAACTACAACCTTGAAACTTCTGAATATTGTTTCTTATGTCATTGTCTATAAGTGTATAAAAAAATTTGATTAAAATCGGACCACTCCTTCTATAACACAATTTTTTCGATTATTGATTTTCAATATTTATTGGGGGGTACCTCAACACAAAACCTAGCTAAGAACACTCGCAGACGCTTATAGCACAACTGTGTAAATTTTCAAGAAAATTGGTTTAGCCATTTCGGAGTCTATAGGTAATGGATACACACACACACTGTAATTTAGCCTGAGTGACAAGTAAGTTTGGAGTTTGGAGACAAATTTGACTTATGTCATTTTTTGGCCTGTCGCCTTATAGGAAGCTCAATTAGGCTGATTAAATTTGCCTTGTGCCAAACATAACTGAACTCCCAAAAATTTACTTCAGATCAGAAGGTTAAAAGGAATAAAAATGCTTTGTTTGTATGTTTAAATTTACAGAACAGAATTAGCCACTTGGCAATAAATACTAAAAATAGTATGAAATACATCATTGTTTTTTAAAAACTGGGGTGGTCTAATAACTATGGCAGATAGTGTGTATAATCCTTTGTACAATAAAGATGGAAGCTGATGATGGTTCACCTGAAATAGGCCCATACTTCTGATTCACCATGAAATAACGTGTCTGCCTTAATTTTTCTTATATTTGCTCTCTATATGTATTTATATGCATGGATGTTTAGAACTCTCTTAGAGAGTTATCCTACCACTGTATGTACAGGATACTTCTTTGGATTCTTCTATACCCACACTGCATGCTGAGATATATATATATATTGATTGTTTAATTACTTAGTTTTTGGTCATAATAAGATTAGACCAGTGCACAGTTTTACTAAAAAGTGTTCAATACAATTATATTGTAGAACTTTTTAATATTTTCCATTTGTAAACGAGTTATTACGTGACCTAGGTTTCTACCATGAGTAGTATCTTCAGGCAATTTTCAATAATTGAAAATTTTATTGAAAATCGCCTGAAGACATCACTCATAGTAAAAACCTAGGTCACAAATGGAATATATATATATATATATATATATAAGATGGCATGTCCAGTTGGTTAGAATATTCAACTTCTGACCATGAAATAAAAGTTTGAATTTCACTATATTTTCAGATTAGAGAGGTGATGCCAGTGTGTAACACCACTGAAAAGGTAAAACAAGTTTTGACCCTAGCCTTGTCAATGGAACAGTGTGGATGGAAGTATTTGAAAGTCATTAATGGTTGTGCTAGCACAAACTAACAAATCTTTGTGACTGAGGATCTGAGCTTATTGGTCATGTTCAAACTGCCATTATATACTATGATCACTATTAATATTTCTTATTTATTCACATGAAACAATTTTCGTCTACTAAATGTTATTTTCTATATTGTTATTACCATTGGCAATATATTTTTAAATAACTTTTCATTTCATGTGTTAACTGTCTAGAGCAGCTTAGAATATAGCTCATCATAAATATCACTACCACCACTGCTGAAACACATTTCTTCTTTCTTAACTGTGCTCACACGCACTGTTTCGTCTCCATAAATGTTCAGCAAATTTTGATGAATGTTCAATTTATTTCTAAAAGAAAGAATTGAAGGATTTCAGTACAATTTCATGTCAGACATAATTTTGGCAGACTCCTATTTGTAACAAAGCAAAATTCTTATGGTTTATTGGCATCTTCTGGCATACTGTCAACAGTAACCATTTATCTTGTAAGACAATATAGGAGACATTATTGTTTTTAATCAACCCTTATATATTTCTTTATAAGTTTTTTAAATATTTATAACAATGTCTGTGTTTGAATAAATGCACACACATGTGTATAAGCATGTGTGTGTATGTGTGTACTGATATAATTCTAATATGTGTTAGCAGACATAAACACACAGAGGTCTTCATTTGTTAATTAATATACGTACACGTATATTCCCTATTCTACTTTAAATCACACCCATTACTCATATTTTGCTGATGTATGTACACATGAAAGTTTAAAATAAGGTTAAACAAAAAATGAAAAACTGTCATGTCTACATATATTCCCTATTCTACTTTAAACCACATCCATTACTCATATTTTGCTGATGTATGTACACATGAAAGAAGTTTAAAATAAAGCTGAACAAAAAATGAAAAACTGTCATGTCCACATATTGTGTTAATATCTCTTCATTGTCTTCAGTAGACTTTGTTTGTGTTTTTTTATTTCTCTGTATATCGACATCGGATTGTATGTGCGAGTAAAAGAGCCAATTTCTCAAACTCAAACAGAAGGCAGAAATAATGATTTTAAAAGACCAAGTGGATAAAACCAAGAAAACAGTTTCTTGAATGAACAAATCATTTGCCAAAGTGAATTTATTTTATTGCTATTCTTTATTAATGCCAAATTAATTGGGTTTTATCAACTATTAAGATCTGACTTTATATGAAAACAACATGCCCAGAGTAAAATTGGCTGCTTTTGTCAATAGTAATTACAAGAGAGAAAGTGAAAGTAAGAAATACATAGCTCTTGAATACACAGTTAAAATACTAACTAATTTGTAGCATTTATGCAATTCTAATTTTGTATGTCATGAAACTTTTTTTCTTATATTGATAAACAGAGTTTCTTCAAAAAACATGGAACTGATAACATAGATACTTAAACTTACTTTCTAAATTCTAATTTACAAAGTCTCAGTAACACTTTCTCTATCTAATACAGTCGGATATTTTTTGAACTTTCATTGCTCATTTAATTACATGATTATTGCAAGAGAAAAACAAATAAACAAATAATTTTAGTAATAGTAATTAAGTTACTTTTATTGAGTTTCTTATGCACTTACTTCACAGCTTGAGCACATGATTTACAAACGGAAAAAATAATAATTCCTTTTCTGGTGATTGGAGTTCATCTGCACTTTCATAAAAGTAATAAGTTAATGACTAAGTGTTGGCTGGTAATTGATGAAATACCAAGTTTCTTGCACTCTTTTAAAAGCAAATTAAACATGGTAATAAATTTACAATTGACCTCATTGAAATTCATTTGAAATTCATCCTCTTTTAAGTTTAAATTAACAGATAATAAGTGAGAGTAATTCACTTTTTTAACATTAAGACCCATTTATTATCATGTATAAGTGAACAGCTGAAACAAACAGAGGAGGCCACAAATATGGTGCTTTTGTTACAGGCATTTTTTTTTCCATTAAAATAAATATTCTGCAAACAATATTCTTTAACTGATAAGTCATGAGTCAATGGGACAAAATAGAGAGAGAAATGGACAAGAGATCTCCTTTATTCTATATCTTTTACGCCTTTACATTTCCTTTACTCTATAATGCTATAGATAAAAAGAGATGTACTATATTATAATTATAATTCTATAATTATGATATAATAGTTAAATGTAACAACCTCTTCTACTCTAAAAGTTTCTTTTCTTGCACTTTCTCTTTTTGTGGAACTCTTTTCCATTTGCTTACTTCTTTGATAGCTACAATCTCCAAAAGTTTAAATGCAATGTCAATTGCCATCTTTTATCTGCTCAATTCCAATTCAACTCTTATCTTTTTTTCGACATCCCCTGTACTATTTTTTCTCTCACTGTAACCCTTGCACACCAGTGGCTTTTTTTGCCATGCTTGGGGTGAAATGATTGTATAAAAGATATATACCTGGCTGGTAGATAAATAGAAAAGAGTAAAAGCAATAGTAGATAAAGCTATGTTTTCTTCTACTGTTTCAAAAGGTGTGATAAAATAGATATAATGTAAGAAGAAAGAAAAGAGTGATCCTGTCAACAAAAAAAAGTGTATACAATTCTTACAACTTCTTTCTAGGAAAGGTTAATAAAGACACATGTAAACAGTAAGATAAATTTGTGGCAAACTTCGCAGATATCCTCGAAATTCACCACAAACATTTCTATTCTCAATTCGACACAACATGAAAAGAATGCTGGTTGCAGAAAATAGAAAATGACAACAATATGACATCTGAAACAACAAAATAAAATATATATTAATAACATACAGTTGAAAGTTGATACAAGAAGCAATACATTTAGCAGGTAAAAAGGAAAATAGTAATTTCTTCCCATTGGTTGATTAACACACAATTTGTAGCTGATAGTAACAAAGTTGATAATAAGATTTGCTTGTTTGTATTAATGTTCAAATGTTCGGTTGTCTTTGTTGTAATAGAAGTCAGGTTAAGGAATAATTAACCTGTCAAAGTTCTGAGAGTTCAGAATAGTTATTTTTGTAAGTTGGGCATATGTTCATTCATGCATATTTTATGTGTGAGTAGATTAGTTACATAAAGTACTGTTGAGGTGAAATTCAACTAACCAAACTGTTCCCACTGTTGAAACTCAAAATCCGAGTCGTTTATATATGTATCAAAATTCTAAAATGACTTGGCGGGAAAATTCCAATTTAATTAACTTGTTGTTGATTGGTCCCTGTCAACCAATCAGCTATTGTTTTACACAAGAGATTGTTCGTGACTATTTTAACATAACTAATAAAAACCTAAAAATAAACGTTTCCGTTACACCCAATGGTGTGCAGGGCAGCATTTTTGCTGTTTCCGTAATAAACTGTTTTTTATGGGGCAAAGTTGTTAGCCCTGCGCCCAACCCCAAACCTGGAGGAAGTCTAACGGAATTGTCTTATGCAAATTAATAATGGTATAGAATACAGTGAGTAGTAGTATATACCTGGGCGTATGTGTTGAGTTACATATAAATGAATGTGTGTTGGTAGGCAAATGAAAGATATGCAGATCCAACAAGTTTGATGTGGACTGATTAAATTATCTTATGATTGTGAGGGGATCAAGTTTTGGCATTTCTTTAACATTTGGGACTAAATTGCTTTGTTTTATTTTATTTCATTTTTTGTCAACAATACTGGAACCATGTACAGAAGATGCATTTACACTTTTCTTTTATTGCCATGAAATAAAATATCACAATAATCAACAGATATCTCATATCAGCCAATGAATGTGTACAAAAATATCACAATCAAAACATAACCCATATCATTCAATCAATGGATACCTCATGATGACAAGTGGGTACTTTTTTATCTGTGAACTTTTTACTTGGATTCAATTTGGTGAACATCTAATAACAACTCTATCAACCAAGAAGGGAATACTAGTTTAAAATAATACAAGAATATTGAAAGTTACTCATCTCAGAAATGAAATACTAAATAACTTAATAGTAAGTTCTTTAACTATGATAAGTGGTACAAACCAGCCATTATAATCAAATGTCAAAAACTATCTGACATTTGAATATAAAAGGCTCCAAAATCATACTACCAATGTACTTTGGGACAGTGGCATAGTGTATAAGGGAGTTGATCATACATGTGTTACTGTCATCTAGTAAATATGAATTCAGTCCTTGTATCTGGTAGTGAAATTCAACAAGAACAAACACTGACTGATATCACAAGGATAAAATATCACAGTAATCAACAGATATCCTATATGATCCAATCAACAGATACCTGATAACTCAGAGAGTACTTTGTGTCTATAATAACATCTATATCAAATAAGATGAGAACAATGGTTCAAAATAATCCAAGAATGTGGACAATTACTAATCTCAGAAATGAAATACTAAACTATGTAATAAAACATCTCGATATTTTTAGACATAGTCAACTTTGGTACAAATCCAAATTCCTGGAGAACATGATGGGGAATTAACTCATAAGTAATAATTTTTTAGATTAGTATTAATGCAACAGATATCAGCTAGGAATGATAATCAGAGAGCCAAATTCAAATTCCGGTTGAATTATGTACATTAATACCTTGGGCTATCTCTTCTCCTTCCATCTATGGGTTAAATATCAGGACAGATTGAGTTCTATAATCTTGGTTGGTAAACAATCTACCACAGAAAGAAATAGCAACCTACTGTGGGAAAATCTGCTTAGTCAGTCATGGATTTAAAGAGAGACATGTTTATCACATACAGTACTTAACTGACTGATTAGTAATACTAATTAATTCTATTCACAATTAGTATAACTGAGCAAAATTCAAATAATTGTTGTAAAATTTCAAACTGCAATTCATTTGCATTTTTGTAATGGTATTTTTCCATGTAAAAGTGTCAATGTAAGTCCTTTTTTGTGAATGTATTTTTTCATACTATACTCTTTATTTGAAATGATTGTGGAAATGAACAAGTACCTGAAATAGAGAAAATTAATTCTTTTATATATTTGCAAGCTAGTTATTTAAATTTTAAATATTACAGCAATGATTATTTATTTGGTTTGAGAGTTTTCTCTTGGCTTTTTATACAACCATGACAAATAATCACAATTAAATTAGACTTCATTCATAGTTATCATGAGTGTTTTTCTCTCACAGAATATTCCAAGTGTGCCAACTTAAATAACAATTATGAATGATAATAAAATATATAACTAAAAAGTATAGAATTTGTATTTTGTAACTTTTAGTTCAGAAGGATGCTTAACATTTCTTGGTCTAAATCACTTTAGAATATGCAAACTTTTTTGAAAGGTTTTCTTGGCTGGACTAAGAACTTTTTAGTTCACCTTCATAAGACAAAACATTTTTTTTGCTCATTTATTCATGCAAGTTCACAGATTTCCATCCAGAAATTCTAAAAATCAATATTTAACTCGCTAACAGTTATTATTAAGTTCTGTTCCCAATAAGTATTATTTAGGATCTTGCAATACAAAATATCTTTGTGAAACAAACAGGATTTAATATGGCTGCTGATAAGAGTTGGATGAAACAAATCCAATAATATTATCAAATCAACTGCAACATTAGTGAATCAATCACCCTTATAATAAAGGATACTTTATCCCTAACATTATAATAGTTTGAGGAATAAATGATTATTAAAAATATCTATCTAAACTTATTTATAAATGGAACTTTGTCTGTGTGTGTGTGTGTGCATCTTTTAACCTATAGACTCCGAAATGGCAGAACCAATTTTCTTGAAAATTTGAACAGTTGTACTATAATTGTCTGCAAGTGTTCTTAGCTAGGTTTTGTGTTGAGGTCCCCTCGATAAATATCGAAAATCGATAATTGAAAAAATCAGGTTATAGAAGGAGTGGTCCGATTTTAATCAAATTTGACACACTCATAGACAAAGACATCAGAAACGATATTCAGAAGTTTCAAGGTTGCAATTCTTACAATAAGACAGAAACTCGATAATATATATATATATAAAAGGCAAGATGTTTGTGTGTGTCTGTTTATCTGTCTGTATGTCCTTTATACAAATCCACAATTTTTATCCGATTCTCACCAAACTTCACACAAATATTATTTGGGCTGAGTCTGAGCTCCAGGACCATGGACTAGTTTTAAAGCTTTCATTACACCCAAGCAATGCCAGGCTATACTGCTAGTTTTACAATAACTGAAGAATTTTATGTCACACATTTATTCACCAAACTGAATCCAAGTAAAAAGATCACAGATAAAAAATCACAGGGAAGAAAAAGAAAAAGAACAAGTTTAGCCCAAAGTAAACAAAAAGCCAGCAGACAAAATCCCAGCCTCTCATCCTAAAAGTTCTGATTTTTTTAAATGCCACTCAGTATAGCACAAGGACAAAAAGAGGGGATACCCAGTGAGGATCCAACTCACTATTTAGTTGTAATAAATTCCAGTGAGACAAGCTTGCTAACCATTACACCACATTGAAGTGCCTTATCCCAAAAGTTGAAAAAATACCAGTCTCATATCAGTTAAGTGTCACATATGTTACACATTTGGGCAATCATGTCTCAAAAGAGACATCTCTGACTGGGCAGAAGATTTCCCTGCAGTAGGTTGCCATTACTTTCTGTGGTAAACTGGTTGCCAACCAAGGCTATAAACCCAATTTTTCCTGCTATTTAACCTATAGCTGGAGGGAGAAGCAACAAATTAATACCTTTCCCTCAGTCTCATATACATAAATAAAGTATCTTTGTTTTTACAACAGCAAAGTGTTTATGGAATTGACAGGTGGGAAGACAGATACTGAGGAAGAGCAATGTACAACAAAAATAATTACAGAAACTATATTTAAATTTACATGCGAAAAACCTCTAATAAAAGGATTTATAAAAATATACCATAATTATTGATGGAAAGTGTGAACAAATGATAAAAATAACAGTAATTAATATCACAAGATTATGAAGCATTATGGAAAGTATAAATTACAGAAATAAAAATTACATTCTTGAAAATGAATATCAAATGAATTTAAATATATGTTATATCATGAATCCTGTAACTCACTGGGGTAGTTGAGATACTACACATACTGTGGCTATTGCAGCAGTTGTGTAGCTAGGGAAAGTTAGCATAATAAAACTCATCCATTTTAAATTCAGAGTTTTTTTCTCCTAAACTGGTTGCCATCCAAGGACAGAAAGCCTAGTTTACACTGTTTAATAGAAACATTAAGTGCTACCAAAAAAACATTTTTAAAAATTTCATAAAATCAAATGTGAGGTTTTTTTACAAACATTTTTCAAAAAAGAAACATTTTAAAAAATATCATTCATCTGTTAGTAAGTCCTGAAAGTTTCATTAAAATCCAACAAATATCTGATTTTTAAGGAATTTCTAATTCGATGTGTTTTGCACTGCTAAATTTTGTCATCTTAATTTATGGTATAACAACTGATGACAGAAAGAAAACTTTAACCAAAATTTGAAGAATCTAAAAGGAATTAAAAAAATGAAAAAACGGTTTCATTTTTTCTTTTTAACAGAACAATTTTTATAATAAAACTTTGTTTTTAATAAGTATGCTCATTTTTAGGGAATCTTTGGAGATACCTCTCTATGTTTGTTATTAAACCCCTCACTATCTTCCAATGGATTCATACGTTTCTAAGGTTATTTGTGGGAAAGTGAACACAGATGGTTTGGCTGGAATTTGAACTAGGCTTAATTTCTGCTCCAATAACCACTATGCCATCTATATTCTCCAAATATGGATATAAATATTCTAAATATATAACTGAATGCTATGATGATATTTACTGTTGGAATTATCATTGGATTCCTTTTCTACATTCATTTTCTATTTTTCATTAAAATACTTTCATATTTAGAATATAGTATAACAGGAAAAGGAAAATCAGTATTTTCATGATAAATATGCAGAAGGATATATAGGGTTTATAATAGCAGTTGTTATGCATAAAACCAGTAATTTCCATTTGTGTGGTGACAAATCTAATCTACAAAGCAGAAGAAACTGTGTCAGAGACAAACAAAGAATTAAATTCACTCAAAAAACATTGTTCATTCGAAAAATTACGGTAGAATCTTCCTTGGGACATAATTCATTTAATAAAAACATGGAAGAAGTCAGGCATAATCTTCTTAAAGTTTTTGTTTACTTTCACACACAAATAAATAACGTTATTTCATTTATAGATTTAGTTTGTCCTAATTCATTTTGTGGTTATCTTTAAGATTTTTTCATCTACATAGAATTTAATTTCTTTTTCACCTTCTGAGTTCCAGTTTATTATTTACTCTCTTAAGTCTTCAACAAAGTACATTTGGTTCTAGTTTGGTTATGGCTGGGAATAAAGTCAGAGAAAAAAAACACAATTTTGACTTAAATAGTCATAGGAAAAATGTCAAAATTAATTTATGGATTGCCAGTCTTCTATTTCTGTTGGGTACTTCATGAGTTTATGGGTCCTCTTGGTTTGCAACAGTAATTCAAAGTAAATCGATCCAATCTAAAAAAAAAAACAAAAAAAAAACGTTTTTTTAACAATGCTACAATCAAATTATTCAATATATTTCATGGTTAAATAGTCCCATAAGATTCAACTTTATGTGAAGAAAGCCTCAAGAAGGGTGTTTTTCCTTAAGTTTGTGCCAAAACGTAAACAAACCACAGAGATAGAATACAAATATTTAAATTAGAAAGAAAATGTTTTCTAACAATGCTACGATCACATATTCAGTATATTTCATTCATAGTTAAACTCAACTTTATGTGAAGAAAGTTTCAATTTGATATCAAAATTAGAATTAAAAGTTTCTTAAATTTTTAAGAAATTTTTTCTGTCTCCCTTACACTGGTGATATTAAAAGTTGGTGTCTAATAAAAACAAAGATATATTTGACATAAGAGTAAGATTATCATTATAATATAATAAGTTTAAGCCTTGAAAGAGATAAATAGCTGCAGAGAAGAAACGTTGTAGTATCACACAGCAATCTAAGAGAAGTAGCAACAGCTGAATAGCAACTAAACCTATGCTTTCAAACAGGAATTATTTTTCTACCATTTTTCATTGCTTCCTGATTAAAGTCATCAAATTTAATGAAAAGTGTTCCTCTACATCTGCTTATGACTAAGCAATTCGAGGTTAAGGCAACTGCTGCTGAGCTTTTGTTTTCCCCAATGTCTGACTGCATGAATTTAAGCATTGGCATCTCGATTGGCATCTCGGTTTATAAATATAAAAAGTTTGCTTGATACTTCAGTATTTGTCTATATTTACTTAGTACATTATTTTGCTACAGTTTTAAATGCAAATGTACTTGATTTTATCATTCAGACTTTACTGAATCATAAGCATACACATTCATACATGATTTTCTCATGCACATATTTTATTTAAAAAAAGAAAATCATCCATGTTTGATACTTGTATACATTATTTCACTACAATTTTGTATTTTTTTTTGTCATTCACACACATACTAAAGTTACTGACATATAAACACACTTTACTTGTCTATAGTTTAAATATGCTTGACACATGTATTATTTTTGCATACATACATTTATACATTTAAAATAAACATTGATTTTATTACATGTAGCCCATACACATATAAACAGGCAGAGGTTTTTCCTGCATTTAAAAATGATCATCTATTGCTTTATTACACATGACACATATCTGATCAATGAAATCAAACCTCAATCAACATACTATCACTTGATTAAAAATTAGAGACATTTTTTTACTATCTGTCCTTTACTTATTCTTCTGCCCAGTCAGTCATGACTCATTTGAGACATGATCGCCCAAACGTGTATCACATATGGTACTTAACTGACTGAATGTGTAATGGCATGAAATTAGAGTTTAAGTTTGAGTTTTGTTTAACAGAAACATATCAACCTCTGTGGGTTATTTTATACCAAAAGGTATGAAATATATAACATATCTATATATGCTATATATTTTATAATAATATATTATATATATATATATTTATATTTTATACATAAAATAATATATCTATTATATAGCATATCAACCTCTTTGGGTTATTTTATACCAAAAAAAGTAGATTTTGGGGGTATTTTTTTTTATCAGGTTTTGATGAAAAAGTTTTTTGTTTTTTTGTTTTTCTTAGAAAACTCAAGATGTCTTCTGGTCTTGTATTTTTGAAAGATCTATTAAAATGAAAGAAAAAGATTTGGTTCATTCTGTTTTACAGCATATCAACACCTCACTGGGTTATTTAATGCCAACAAGATTTTTACAATAGATTCATATGAATAGAATATGTATTCTTTGTAAGAAACCAGTTTGTAGATCAGGTTTTGTTGGCAAATTTTTGTAAAGAGGGTTTTCTCGTGAGTCAGATGTATTACTTGTAATATAAATATTTCATCAAAAATATATTGTTGGTAATAATTTTTCCTTCAGAAATGTATTGCTGATAATATTTTCTTCTCTAAAAAAGGACTGCTGGAATTTTCACTATAAAAATCTATTTTTATAGTGTTTTGACCCTAGTTTGAGGGTTAACTATTTGCTCATAGCTGGGATACCATCCTGGGTTAGGTTTGATCTGGGAACAACAACAATTGAGATGTAGTTCCATGCTCTTCAAAATTTCCCTATTAGAAGCCTTGTTACTGGATGCAGTTTATAATCAAACCCAGGACACATGGAATTAGATTTCCAATTCTGGTTAGGTTTGTTACATTTACTTACATGCAAATATCATTGGGAAAGGTATGAATCCATCTCGTTTTCTCTCCTAGCTACAGGTCAATAATTAGTAAGAGTTCTATCACTAAATCATTATTATCACAAAATATATTATTTTTTTAATAAAAAAAATTTCTTACAATTTTTCTGGATTTAAATAAACTGCAAAGGGTTGACAAACCATAGAAGATGAATCAATTGATTAAAACAATGTTTTCAGTATTTGTCTATACTTTTGAGATGAGGTGGTATTTACACTAATTACATTATTTGAACTATTGACCTCATCATTGCTGCCATGTTTAAAGGACACATGGCCTAGTGGATATAGACACTGATGAGTACCAGTGACTTGACTCAAAAAGTTGTGAGTTCAATAGCAAACCACAGCAATGGTGATCAAATAACTTAGAGAGTTAAGTTAAAGGGAGATAACTCATGGGTATCAGAAGTGACTTCGCACAAGGAATGAGAATGATATACCTCACTGATCATAATATAAGGGTTCAGTTTGAAATTCCTAGCACCTGAAGAAGGCCAGAGTGTACAATGGCCAAAACGTTGTAAACATGGCAGCAAAGATGAGGATAATAGTCCAAATAATGTAAATAATATTTATAGTTATATGTTTGTGAATGTGTATAATGAGTATTAGTAAGTAACAGTCAAAAAATGTCCTCGCTAATCATTAAATTTACTTATTAATTAAAACCATACTAACAATAGATAGAGTATTTATTTTTAGATTGAGTATTTGTTTATTTTTAGCAAAATAGAGTGGTAAACAAGGATAGTAAAGTATTTTTGGATCTTGTCAAGATACAAGAATACTTCAAATATCATCATGATTTGAGATTTCATTTAATCGTCATATAATAATTCTACTTGCTAGTTACTTAGTTTCTTCGTCTGTTATGCTACTGAAGAAAGGTAAGACACTTACTCTCTTCACGAGCTTTTCCTTTCCCTCTATCTTTTTACTCTCTTCAGCCTTTCTCTCACCTATGCCAAATGGAAGGGTAGTAGAGAGTGAGAGAGTAAGGGGAGAGAGCCTATAGCATTACCGTATCAGTAGCAGCTTAAGCTGGTGGTTGCAGCACTAATTGTGTGTGCATATGTATGTGTACTGTACAATATAGTAAAAATAGGTAGGTTTGTTGTCATATCCTGTGACCTAATAACAAAATTTCTGGCCTCTACATCCTTGGCCATTACTCAGTTGATCATTTCTGTTTACAATGAACACAAGAGCCATGATTTTACAGTAATAAAAAAAATGTCTCTTTCAAAATCTCTCACAAAACAGCATACAGTATTTTGGTTATAGTCTGTGCATACACTGCTTAATATAAGATTACAGTAAAGTAGCTTCTATGGACATTACTTTTATAGATATTTTAATAAAATTACACTCTTTGTTATTGTTATTTTATTATCCAATACCTTTATGTTTGAAGATGTACTATCATTTGCAGTATGACAAAGTAAAATTTTTCCAGGAAATCATAATTTTCCTTCCGTGGAAATTCCAAGGTTCAGCAAGTTCCTAATAAATCTAGAACAGTCACTTTTTTGGTTGAACACAACATGCATATCAAACTCTTAATATAACTATTGTCTCTACATCCCCCCACACATACACACCCACAGAGTGTGTGTTTTTAGATTTATTCAACTAAGGAGCCAATGACCTCCAGGCTTACCTCTACTAACAAACATGTTCTGCATCATGAAAGAATTAATTCTTTGATCATGAAATCCAACATTGAGTTTCATTTCATCAGGATTTCTCTGAGGCTTAAACCTGAGGCAATGAGTTTACCAATAGGATCAACAAAGCAAATTCAAAGATCTTTGTTGGCTTCATTCTTGCTTTAATTAGTCCTTGTCAGAAAGTTAGTTTTACAATTAAAAAAATATAAAAAGAACATGAATATTAAACATAAAAAATTGTCACAGTAAGTCTATTTATAAATTTATTTAAACAAAAAGATGCAATACATTTTTCAGATGACCAATAAAAGATTTTTGTTGCATCAGATTGGAAGAGAATGAGGGATTTGATCACACACGCACACACACACACGTTTCTGATTGCAATAATGTTATTTTTTGTGAGTACATGTCCTTGAGAAGCTATCCTAGTTTCTTTAATTTGAAAAGTCAAATTAATGTTTACTGGTTGGGTGATTGATAGTCTTATTAACAAAATATACCCAAGATAGAAATCAAATTTATTTTTTAACCTGGGAAACTTACTTTCAAATCAAGGCAACATATGTATATATATTCACAGATATAAGGTAGGATGGATAAATTGTGGTCTTAAATTACTTGATAGTGAAAATAATGCTGCATCTCATTTTTACAGATGTATTTAACCAAAATGACTCAAAAATATCTTGAAATGCTAGAGAGTAAATTTACTGAAAAAAATTGCCATTAGCTTGAATAACAGCCTCCAGGTGATTCTGGAATCTTCTGCATCTCTTCTGGACGGCCTCCTTGTCTAAGTTGGTGAATTCTGCCATAATCCTTGCTTTCAGTTAATCTCCAATGTTACAAGGAGCTTTCTTGGTCTATTCCTCAACTGCAGGCTTACAACTATATCACGTTGAATACACCAGTTCTCGTTCGATCACTGAAGTTAAGCAACGTTGAGCCTGGTTAGTACTTAGATGGGTGACCACTTGGGAATACCAGGTGCTGTAAGTGTTTAGTGATGGATGTGCATTGTGGTGCAGTGGATTTTGGCCTTGGAAAGAGAAATCAATGAGCCGAGTTTGAATTCCAGTTGAATACCCTGCATTCACTTCAGCACTGGTACCCTTGGGAAAGATATTAATCCATCCCTTCCCTCCAGTTATGGGTTAAATAACAAGGGTAGGACTTGAGGACCCTGCCCTTAAAAACAAATCCCAATGAATTTTGATACTTGAAAAGAAAAATGTTGTAAAAATAAAATAACCTTACCCCAAATCATTGGTTATGACCTTAAAATGATCCCATAAGGATTGATAGGTCATTAAACCTCGAAATAAACAAACAAATATATATATATATATATATATATATATATATATATATTTTTATTGCAAGTGTTTAAAATAAAACATAGTTGACTGCAGCACAAGAATTGTTGTGTTTCATACTATTTATTAGCACTTCATCAGGCAATGAAATATTTTTCTGTAGTGAACATAAAAATATTTCACTGCCTGATAAGCTGTTGCAGTCAACTATGTTTTATTATAAACACTTATAATAAAACATTGCCTTTCTAAATATCAAGCACTCTTTATAAAAGTAAATTACTGCAAACAGTGGCCTGTTAACCCATTTCTTTGTACTACTCTTAAAGTGTATATATATATATATATATATATATATATATATATGAACATATACTGTTAAATATAACAGACAATAAGTGTCTATTATGTTTAATCATGAGCCATTCTAAACATCATATTTTGGCTTTAATTTCAGGTGAAAATAAACATAACGCTATTGATTTATACTATTGCAACCAAATGCATAATAATTACAAACAAGATGAAACAACACTCAAAAACATAATACATAGAAATGTTAAACCAATAAATAATAATAATCAAATTAAGCTCATTATATATTATAAAAAATTTAAAACAATTGACCTTATAGTCTCTAATAACCCTACAACCATTTATTTATTTTGGTGATTACTCATGCAGTGACCTTTTATGGTTTTAACATTATGTATATTACATTTTTCTACATTATTGTCCAGATAATGTATTACTCAGACTCTCTGAATATTGGTGCACAAAGTTTATATAATGGATGAGCATTGTTGTACAACAGATATCGCCTATAAATGAGAACTCATAAAGCTGAGTTCAAATTCAAGTTGAATTCATTGCATTCACTTGTGCACCAATAAATTTGGAAAAGTTATTAATTCATCTCTTCTCCCACCAGATATGGGTTGAATAGAAGGAAAGATTAGGTTCTACAGCCTTACTTGGCAACCAGTCTACCACAGAAATTTCTACTGCTTCAAAATCTTCAGCCTTGTCAGTCACGGATTGAAAGAGACATGATCACCCAAGCATGCATCATATATGGCACTGTACTGACTGAATGAAAAGCATTATATCTAGAAATAAATGTCTGTTTCACGGTTTGTAAATGTCGTGGACCCAGGATAGGTCCAGGAGAAAACTCAAACTCCGGAATTAGTGGAACATATATATTAAATGAAAAACAAATGCAACCAACTATTTGACCAGGGTGACTCAACCCAACTCAACAATGAGAGGCATATTCTCCCGGTATTCATAATAGGAAGAGTTCATTATAGTCCAAAAAAGGTAGGTTCCATCAAAGTAAATTAAAAATCATAAAGTTAAGGAGAAATTCCTGTCAAATATAGTAATTTTGAGCTGATAGAAATTGAACTTTATATGTTGTCTTTAAAAATTTGTGAACCATTGAACTATTAATCACAAGTTTGGATTATCTTCTGCAAGAAATTATTTCTCTGAACTTAAGTCTTTTGCTAAAATTCCTTATCTTTTTCTTTCTTTTTCTTGAGCTACAAGAATGTTGCACCACTATGCAGCATACCATTTAATTCCAGATATTTTCATTACTTGTAGAGATGTTGGTTTATGTGAATTTCTTCTTTGATCCATTTTTAGATGACAAATTGAATTTATAAAGACGGATGATAAAACACGTAGAAACGTATGTGTCTGCACCTTCATCACCAGAAGCTAGCTAAATCAACGTAAACACAATGGCATTTCCTGCCAAACTTCTTTTTGGCTACCAAAAAGAAATTGCATAGGATTTTCTTACATCAAATTATATCATGGCTGACCAATAAACTTTATTGCATTTCATGAGGAAAGTAATAACACCTGAGAATTCTCCAAAAAGTTCACATGTTTATGGTAAATTACCAGAAAAATGCTCTTTGTCAGGTAATTGCATCATACAAGAAGTCTGTATGTAATGATTTGGCTTCTACTGCGTTATGGTATCGCATAGGACATGGAAAAGTGAATCTTATTCTTTTTTGTCAAAAATGAGAATTTTTCATGGATTTGCTTTTAACAGTGCCTACAGGTTTTAATGAAAAAATATCTATAATTTGTGCTTCTTGTTGAAGAAAATGCATGACTGAACAGGAAGCAAAACTCATTTCTAACTTTTTTAAGTTATTCCTGTTTTCAAAAGTATCTCCAATTATATCTGATCCTCTCAAAAGAAGCAGCTGTATAAATATAAGCAACACTATTGACAGATATTTTAAAAAATGGCTCAATTTCTAAATAAACAAGTCAAACTAAATTTTATTTGCGTACCTACTAACAGTTCTTTCATCCCCAAGCCTTCATGAATTTGGCACATGGCAGCTTTTTCAGGCAATGTATTTTGAGATCACTGTCAACTAGAGACATTTTGTATCCTTGTCTTGTTCTTTCTTTGTGACAGTAAATAGCAAAAATGGTATTAGTGGAAAGTGTCTGCTTGTCAAAGTTCTAGCACACATTTACACAGAGGATCCTTTGATTGACAATGACGTTCACATGTAACTGGTAAAGAGAATTGTAATAGTTACATATGCCCTCACAGGCATGTTTATTCATATTTAGATATACAACCAAAATAGATGTAGCTACCAACAACATGCCTCGATATCTGCTTATTGTGTTTTTTATGTATTTTAACTTATATTTCTCCAACATAACTTTATGCAAACAATTGCTTTTTTTCTTTACAAGCTTTCAAATGATGCACTAAAATGTGTTAGAAAGTAACCAATTGAATCTATCACTTCAGTTCTTTGTTTTCACTATTTGTTTTTTCTTTTTAAACATCACCTTTAGTTATCTGCCCTTGTGCAATTACCATATATACTCAAAGATAGGTTGCACTTTCTTTTACCAAAATTTCAATAAAAGTCAGAGATGCAACTTGTCTACTTGACATCATAGAAAATCTGAAGTCGACTGTGGCATATCAGTCGTCCAGGTAAGTACCTTGGGCTCAAGCTTAAGTAAGAAAATTAATTTTTTCTGACATTTTGATTTTATGCAATCACCTCTTCTGAAAATAATGCATCACACATCAAATAAAAGTGCTCAATCTGCATTGATAATATTTACCATTTATAATCAAATTCACAATGAAAGACTGTCATTTTCAAGTGATTTTAAGAGTGAAATGATTTCCGGTATCCAAGTCTTTTACCAGACAGATCAGCACGGCACTTGATAGGTAAATATCATGTAATTATTGTCAATCATAATTTCTCTTACAGGTATTTAGTGTGGAATAGTCATTTACCAGTATAGCAAAACTCAATTCGCCACAATTTTTTCTGGTAACTGTAGTTGGCAAAATTTTAATAAATATATTTAAGCAACTTTTGAAATAAAGGTAAATATTTCAAAATATTTAACAAATATTAGTAATATTTATGTTAAAAAAGATCCATGTAACTATCCATATTACGGTGTGATCTATCTGTGATTCAACTGCAAATACCTACTTTAACAACCCCAAACTAAGGACGTGACCTACCTATTGGTACAACCTACATGTCAGTATATACACTAAGTTAGAATGTTGTTGAGAGATGATTCTATCATTTATATTTTTGTTTCATTTGAATAGCAAAACTACTTACAATTTCAGATTAACCAAATAATCAAGGCCAATTATAGAAAATAAAAGATTATTTGTCAATTCAGTAGAAAATGTTTCATGATGATTTCTGTCAAATCAGACATGCTTCTTTCATTTATATTCTGACTTTATTACTTCACAGAAAGCAAGGTAACAAAGCCACTAACACACAAGGGGTTATGAGTGTAACAAAAAATAAGAAAAAATTATTTGGAAAAAAATAGAAGAACAGAATTTAAAAAAACAAAAGAATGACTGACACAACATTTAAATTTTTGAAGATCAAATTTGATCAAAAAAACAAGGACCTGGAAAAGAATTCTACAAGTGCAAGAAAAAACTTTTAGAACAGAATTCATAGTTACATCTTGGCATTTAACCTGATAATGATGAGATCTTGTTACCAATCTAGTAATGCACTTAAATTCATAGAGTCTAGGCACAAGAGAAGAGAGTACATCAGAACATTTCCCATGGAAGTATTTTTAGAAAAGGCACAGGAAAGCAATATTATGATAGTGGGAAAGTGACTGAAGTAAAATGCATATTCAGTTTTTTAAAATACAATTTAATAAAATTAATAATCATTTAAAAGCTTCCAAAATAAAGGAAATTTCTGTCTATATTCCTGAGAAAGGTTCATGAGGAAAAGAGGTGGCTTGGAAATTTTGGTGATAGACTGAAGGCAAGAGGGATAGTAGCAAACAGCACATAATCTGTCTAGGGAGCTTAACTAAATGGGTGGCAGAACAAGCTTATGGGGAAATAACAAAAGAGTGAAATTTATCAACAAAGCAAAGGAAATTGTGGTGAGCCATGAACACTGGCATCCTGAAAGGATATGCCACATGGAGAAGTAAACTATAAGCTGAAACTATATATCTCTCTTAGGGATTTCATGTTGAAATGTTCATTCAACATTTTTGAATTTTGAAAATTTATTTTAATATATATATATATATATATATATATATAGTCATCTGCAAACAGATCTGTTTCACTGTATCACAGCTCATCAGTATGATTAGACATCCGATTGCTTTTTATCCAGGATTGAAACCCAACTGAATTGGTATCAGTTGGCGATTCTACCTCTGAGCTATGGGCGCTTGGTCGAAGGAGGCAGACTTTTTAGCATGTATATTATCATTATACACGCCCAATAGCCATATACATATATATATATATATATATATGTATATATATATATATATATATATGGCTATTGGGCATGCATAATGATAATATATATGTGTGTGTATATGCACATATATATATATATATATATATATATATGTGTGTGTGTGTTTAAATTTATTTGTTTAAACATTATTTTTAATGGATAATTGTATTTGAGTAGAACATCTGTTTTTTTCTATAGATAAGATAATAGATTATAGTTATCCACCAGCCAAAATGTTCAAAATATCTTGTTAGGAAAACATCTCTGTTCCGGCAGGATTCAAACCTGCATACTTCCATCCACCAGGTAGATGCCACTATTAGATCTGGCATGTCTTACCACTCAACCACAGAAGATATCATGACAGACAAGGTCTGAATTAGGCCTTAAATACATGTTCTCTTAAATTTCTTATAATTTTGTAATACTGTCTTTGGTTGGTTGCATTTGTTTACATTAGGATATGGTCCAGTGTGGTGATAGATGTTCTAAAAGAAATCAGGTTTCACATACATTCAACTTTTAAAAACAATATTAGCATAATTTATGGCATTCCAAATTCAAGGAAAGATGACATGTTCAACAAAAGTTTCAAGAAGCTAATGGATGACAAGCCTACCTGAGAAACTGTAAATATTTCCTTCTTTATTAATAAGTTATTCTTTCTTTCTTAATTAATGGGCTATCCTTTCTTTTTTTATTAATAGGTCATCTTTTCTTCCTTTATTAATGGACTATCTTTTGTTCCTTTAATAATGGGCTATCCCTTTTTCCTTTATTAACAGGTTACCTTTTCAATCTTTATTAATAGGTTATCCTTTCTTATTTTATTAATGGGCTATTCTTTCTTTATTAATGGGCTCTCCTTTTTTAATTAATGGATTATCCTTTCTTTCTTTATCAATGGGCTATCCTTTCTTCCTTTATTCATAGACTATTCTTTCTTCTTTCATTAACGGACTATCTTTTCTTCATTTATTAACGGGTTTTCCTTCCATTCTTTATTAATGGGTTATCCTTTCTTCCTTTATTAATGGGTTATCTTTTCTTTTTTTTATTAATGGGTTATCTTTTCTTATGTTATTAATGGTTTATCTATTCTTTCTTTATTAATGGGTATTCCTTTCTTCTTTTATTAGTAGGCTATTCTTTCTTCCTTTATTAATGGGCTATCCTTTCTTTCTCTATTAATGAGTTATCCTTTCCTTCTGTATCATCAGTGATACCATTGTTCTTCCTTTTTCCCATATGTCTACTTTTTATTATTGAAATTTATATTATAATTATAGTTTTTCTTTTTTATTACTTTTTCCTTTTATCCTTCTATCATTCTTTATTTTATTCTCTTACTTCATTTTCTCTTAATTTCATTCATAATGACTTCTTATGTCCTCTTTTTCCAACTTCCAATTCCTGATATATTTTATTCATTTTCTTTCCTTTTTCTCTTGTTCTTTCTCTTCACATTTCATTTAAATTTGCAACTTATTTATCCAAGATTCCCAAATATGTGCACAGAAATGAAACAATATATGTAACAGAAACAGTTTTATCAAACAAGTTTTAATAATGCAAATCTTTTCATCATTTATCACTTACTAAATTGTATGCATGCCCCATACCTGTGGCATTTATTTCTTGATAATAATTTTATGAATACCAATGATTTATAACAATATGAACCTCCTCTGGCTTTGAACAAATTATGAACTCTACTTAAGAGACTTGAGAGTATATATGTTATGGCAATAATTTTATTAAATAAATCAGTTACTTTCAGCCATGAAAACTTTGAATTACTTCATTCAAAACACAAAGTTGACAAAAGTTCATTCTCGGATAATTTGATGTTATACTTTAGATTATGATGCTGACTTTCATATAGAAAGTTTCACTTGATATTTGTTCTGTGGTATAATAAGTAACATCCCAATACTGAAAATGCTTGCTTTGTCGTCAGTGTAAATCATATACCCGCATGAAAAGGCTGGTGTTTTATTCGATTTCACACTAAAGATTCTTCACTAAAAACTCTCAAGAATGGTATTAATATTTCCCACTGAAGTTTAACCAAAACAATAAAAATATAATGTCATGGAAATAGCTTTTCAGATTATCAGTGAAACAATTATAAGCCCATGTTATTTTAAACACATTCCTCCAATGTGCATAATAAAAAAAAAAAAGGCACGGTCCACCAGGGGACGGACGTGAAATCAAGCTCTCCTATCATTCTGAAGACGAGATTCTGATCTCCAAATATTAATGAATAATAAATAGGTAATACCCAACATCTTCTTCACCTTCCTTTATTATACTAAATGCATTGTAATATTCTTCAAATACCCACTCATACATACAAAAAAAGGGTTTTATGAAAAACTATACTTCTTTTTCTATAGGCAATGTCCCTTCAGAACATTGGTGATCATAACTCTCCACAACTTCCTGTTCTATATAACTCTTAATAAATTTTGTCTTTTTTTATCTCTCTTAAAACTTGTTCTGCCATTCATTCACTCAAAATTGCTGGGTAAATTTTACACTGTTTTACTCTGCCCCTCTTGCCTTCAATCTGTCCTGTGAAAATAACATTTTTCAAGACCCCTATCCTCATTATGCCACCTAGAAATTTCAACAATCTCTTTCTAATGTCCTTTGTGTTTCCATTATCTCTAATCTTTTACACTATGTCAGATTGGCAAAATAAAATTAGTTTTAAAAATCCAATGTTTGGGCAATTTACAACTCATACTTGTATTTATATGAATGAAATATGTAGTGAGTTTCAGCTTCCAGAGGTGACAGTCTGTTTCATGCTAAATGCAATCATCAGGCTTGATGATTGCATTTAGCAATCTGTCAGCTCTGGGTGTTGACTTCCATGTCCACTTTTAAATTTACATACACTCTGTCCCTGATATCTAGTTTTTTAACCCAGAAATCGCACTTCCCGCCTGTGGAACTTGCTTCCATATTCTTGCTTTCCTGATGGCTACGACCTCCAGGAATTTAAGTGCAATGTCAATACTCATCTATTAACCACTTGACTCTAGTTCTTTCACCACCCCGTATATCCTTTCCTTTCTCTCCAACTTTGCAACTGTCATCACACCTGTTTTCCCATCCTTCTCTTGCTCCTTTCTAACTGGTTCATCTTCCTCTTCACTCTCTTCTACTTAATGTTTTTACTCTTATGTAGCCCCCTGCACATCAGTGGCATTACTGCCTTGCTCGGGGTGATACGATTAAAAAAAAATCTTTAAACTATATTTTATTATATATATATATATATATATATATATATATATATTTAACTCTTAGCTAAAAAGTTCATAGGCTAACCAAGATAGACACACCAGATGATAGACTAAAAGTCATCCAATTCTACCAAAATACAACACCTATATATATAATTGAACACTGATATTTATGATGTTGATTACGGAAATGATGATTTTGATCAGAAAAAATATGCTAACAAACAAAAAGTAGAATGTGAATATTGATGGAAAAAATGGAGCTTCATTAAGAGGAAATGGGCAGCGAAAAGAAGGCATAATTAAAACATGAAAAAGGTCAAGGCATTTCCTGATGTCTTCAGTTATTAACAGTGTACAAAATCACATTATGGTCTTATGTCAATGAAAGTAACATAAATATCAAGAGAAAGTGTGTTAGAAAGAGAATTAAAAACTTTTAAAATATTGGTATTTATTTTTTCAATTCCAAAAGTATTATATAAGTTGATATATCTTCTCACATTTTCTCAGAAAAGTATCTTGAAAAGTGAATATTCTACTTACCAAACTTTACAGGGTTTGAGAATATTTTCTATTCCATTAAGCATATAAAATGAATAAGCCAGGTATGAAACTTACCTGCAAAGAAAATACAAAAATAAAATTGTTAGTTAAATTTTAGCCAAAAAGAACATCATAAAATTAAGCAAAATATTACTTGGAAAAGAAAAGTTATATAAAATACATATACAAACTGTTGTGGATCCTGGGAATGGGAACCAAACAAAATAAAAGAACAACAACCTGAATTTGAGATAGAAAAATAAGTATATTAAACGCAAAGATACAAACTTGAACGCAGGTTAGTAATCCAGGAATACAGTTAGTAAGAAGTATATATAAAAGTCTTTGAAGTAAAGCCATAGTATATTTAGTAAGTCCACATTGGAAGCTAATGGGTACTGAGCAATAATCTTCTGGCTTAGTGGAGCTCAAAGCTACTATGAACTACTGACACTGTATTCTCCGTGAAACCTCGGTATCTTTCAATATCTGTCGGTATCGTACAGTTCTCTCAGATCGTAGCAGGAGTATATGTATACTCTAGATGAGTCTATTATCATGTAAAAAGGGGGAGACCCCACAACATAAACATACATATACACAGCCACTTTTAATTTTCTCTAAGTTTAAAAAATCTAATGAAAGATATTCTGGCTTATTTGCACTTTTAATAAGTAAGACATTTCACATAATATGTATACATTTTAAGAGATTACACATCATTTTTATGATATGTTGTCTTATTAATTTTATCCGATTTTTCAATGTCACATTAGGATTTAGATTATTAAAACCAAAATCATTATTACAATTAAAAGTTATGATTACTGAACATGTGAAAAGTTTACACAGATGCGTGTTTGAAACAAAAAATTGGAAACTGTTGTTGCACAGAAAACAACATCATTTACATTATTTATATTAGTTGAACTGTTGTCCTCATCTTTTTTGTCTTATTTACAACATTTCTATGTTGAAATTTTAAACAAAACCTTTTATTGCATCTCCTGGGAGTAGATTATTTTAGTTCCACAGACCATACCTTTCATTATTCTCTTATATATAACTCTCCAGGTATTGAGCTTACAACTCTTCGGGTCAAGTCAGTGGATTATTTCAACCAATACTTTTATTCCCTGGGACATGCAGCCTTGAAAACATCAATGTCTGAATGTTTGGGACTTATAAACCTAATTTCTCAGTAAAAAGTTTCTTTTTACCAGAGCTCATATTACAATTTCTTGTTACTATTGTTTTTCTCTGGCACCCTGAAATACTGATACTGTTATTGTATTTATGTTTATGCTTGGCTGATTGAGGAAAGTTTTGTGCTGATTTCTTAATTTTTTCATATTTTTCAGTGGTGTTCTCTATTATTTCAACCTCATCCCACAAGGTGTGACTATCTCCCTTTTCCCTTCATATATGGTCAGGCACAGCTGATTTTTCTATTCCCCCTTGTGTTACCACTTTATATCATCTGAAGAAGGCTAGAGCATAACACTGACAAAACACCATGAATATGACAATAAAGTTGAGGACAACAGTTTGAACAATGCAAATAGTTACCATAGTTCATCTCAGAAATATAAACAGATCTATGCATCATGTTCTGAGAAAAAAAAATTTAGAAAGTTTTCATCTATTGATTTTGTGATCCATTTTATTCATCACTTGTTAGTTTAGTTGATTTTGTTTAGCAGTATATCAACCTCTATGGGTTGTTTAATGCCAAAATCTACAGACTGTGTACATAATTCTATGTTTTCACCTGCAATTTTATACTTTCATGGTAAAGTTATGTTTTTATTATTTTTAGATATATATTTTATAGATCATAAAATTTATTGTTGATAATTTTATTATAAAAATATATTTTTCTATATTTTTTAGGATTGTCATTTTTCTATAAAAATCTATTGATGACTTTTTTAGGGGTGGGGTGAATACTTGCCCTTAGCTGGGACCCTAATAGGTGCTAATCAGTGACCTTGCTACTAGATGTAGTTTATTGTCAAAAGTATTGTATTACACAAACTCAGAAGTTATCGATTAAAATCATTCAAATCGATAAACAAATCCAGATCCCGCTCACTCTTGTTGGACAAACACCTTGATTGACCATGTCTTCAGGTGTGTATCTGTACTTACCACACTTAGCCAATTGTGTTATTTTTTTTATTTTTTTTTTGTTTATAATCATTTCACCCCAAGCAAGGCATTCCACTGCCACTCTTGCACAGGGGGTTACATAGGGGGGAAAGTGGTGAGAAAAGATGGTTAGATATAGGAAATGTCAGAAGGAGCGTGATAGATGGGTAAGGATACCAAGAATGAGGGTTGGGTAGATGGTGGGAGTGTTGGGAGAATAGATGCAAGTTAGTGTGATAGGAGGTGTCTATTGACCTTACATTTAAACTCCTGGAGATTGTAGCTGTCGGGAAAGCAAACATGTGGAAGGGAATTCCACAGGCGGGAAGTGCAAGAAAGGAAGCTGTTAGAGTAGAAATTACAGTTATATCTTATCTGTTTCACTGTAAAAGGGTGGGACCTAGTTGCTATTCTAGTATCTCATGTAAATTCGTACCTAGGCGGCACCAGTGATCTAAGTTCATCAGAGCAGAAGCCGTGTTGGTGCGATTATTTAAATGAAAGTTGGGTGGATGGCTATTGATTCTGAGGAGTTCATCTACCTTTTAATAAAAATGAAAATCATTACTAGGTAGTAAGATATCTTATGATAATGCAGCTAATGTCGTTTCAGTTAAAGAAAGAAGCATGCTGTAAATGGATGTGTATAAAAAAGGGTATTGATTTATAGATTATCAATTTTTTTACAACTTTCCTTAGTTTTCTCTTTATCAATTTCTTTATAAACTGTTATAATAATTCAGATATCTTCTCTACCAGCTCCACAACTTCATTTTCTGCACTTGTTTGAAATGTGTAAACAAATCTGTATAGAAAACAGTCAGTGGTGGGATTCAAGTCTAGAGAAACGTCAGGGAGCCAAGTTTTCTGGACAGTATTTTTAGTGTTTTTTTTTTCTTTTTAATTTTATTTCTTAATGCAATGTTTTCAAAATCAACTTTCTTAGCAAACAATTTGTAATATTACCAAAGTCTGAGTTACTCAGTTAAGTGCCATACATAATACATGCTTGGGTGAGCACGTCTCAAATATACAGGGTGTCCATAAAGTTCATGTGAACTTTAAAAATTTATAATTTTATTTGTATTTGCGATAGAAATGATATTTGTAAAAAGGATTAGAAAGAAGTAAATCTATATTTTTTAAGGTTTTATTGAAATTTTATTTAAGTTTCTACATGTCCTGCATCATTAGCAATACAAAGGGTAATACGATTTTGCAGATCATGGAAAACATTTGCCAACTGATTTACAGTAATGGCTGAAATCCTATTAGTTATTTTAGCTTTCAAATCTTCTAATGAACTAAATTTGGTTTTGTTTTTACATGTCCCAATAAAAAGAAATCTAATGGAGTCAAATCTGGCAAATGTGGAGGCTAATAACCCTTCCAATCCATCTGTTGGGAAACCCCTGATTTCGAAACTAACACACAGAGTAAAGTGACAAAGAGCTCCATCTTGTTGAAACATTAAACTTCATAACATTTTTTACAGATAATTTCTATCACAAATAAAAATAAAGTTATAAATTTTTTTAAATGCACATGGACTTTATGGACACCTTGTACATCTAAAAATAATTAAAAATTAACTTTACCCTGAAAGTATAAAATTGTGTACAAAATATCTGCAGTTGAAAACAGAATTATGTACACAGTATGTAGATTTTGGCATTAAACAACCCATAGAGGTTGATATACTGCTAAACAAAATCAACTAAACCAACTTGTGATGAATAAAATGGATTACAAAATCAATAGATGATTGGCTGATCATGTCTTGAAAGAGACATCATTGACTGGGTAGAAGATCTTCCTGTAGTAGGTTTTTGCGGCAGACTGGTTGCCAACCCAATCCTGCTATTCAGTTCTTTTATCCAGATCAGTCATGATAAATGCTTGGAAGATCATGTCCCTTTTGATCCATGACCAAAAGATTTTCTCACTGTAGGTTGCCATTTCTTTCTGCAGTAGACTGGTTGCCAACCAAGGCTATAGAACCCAATCTGTCTTGCTATTCAGTTCTTTTATCTAGATCAGTCGGTTAAGTGATAGACGTGACAAATGCTTGGAAGATCATGTCCCTTTTGATCCATGACCAAAAGATTTTCTCACTGTAGGTTGCCATTTCTTTCTGCAGTAGACTGGTTGCCAACCAAGGCTATATAACTTAATCTCTCCTGCTATTTAACCTATAGCTGGAGGAAGTAGAGGCAGATTCATATCTTTCTGATGTAATGAATATGTATACACCTTGGTTCATCCTCACTGAAATGTGATTGGCTGGTGTCAGCCCTGAGTACAAACAAAGGCAAGGACGTCCAGAGTGAGTGAGAGAGAGAGATAGAGACAGAGATCTAGAAATTTTCCACCAGAGGTCTATTGGTCTAATATTATTGACTATGCCTACATCTCAGGATACTGCATGCAATGATTATGTCTACGTACTAGATTGACCTACCCAGTTAAACTCCTCAACTACCTTGTATTGATATCTATCCTTTTTCGGGACATATGACTTTCCCAAAGGTATTTGCGTGTCAGTGAATACAATGAATTCAACTGGAATTTGAACTCAGCTCCTTGATTTCATGTTCCATGTTCATATCCACTGCACCAAAACACACAACCTCAGACCTCAATGCACATTCTTTACATGAGTTACTTCACAAAGTATTAAACAATTTATATCTGCCTCATGTTATGATATTTTCTAATATTAAATGATGAAAAATGAAAATTTAACTAATAAACTTATCCATATATTCATCTTGTGAAACTGTTCTTAATAAATTGATTTTTTTTTGTATTAAAACCATAAAGATTTTAGAAAGTACTGAATGACCCTTAAAAGAAATAGAAAAACAAACTGTCAAGCAAAAAGAAATTGTTTGCTTTTATGGTTCTTGATTTTGAAACTATATGAAAAATTTTAAAGGTGAGCAGTTTTCTGTTAGACAAATTCAGTGAAGTCACTAAGTAAACACCAAAAACAATTCTTTTTATAGAGTTCAATATAAGTTGAGTCAGATGGAGAATGGAACAATGAAAAAGAAGGTCAGTGAGGTAGAAAAAAGATGATGTTTAGAAAGAAAGTTGAGAATTTAAGAAAAATAAAAACATGAAAATGAAAGAGACCACGAAAACATGGACAAATGAAATAAGATGGAAAAGAATAAAAAAGAGAGAAAAGAAGAAGGAAACAAGAGTATAAACAGAAAGTGTTAAACAAATCAGAGACAAGAATATAAGTATCAAAACAAAATAGCAAAAAGAATAGAATGAACAGTGTGAAATAAATGGAGACAAGAAGGAAGAGTCTCAAAACAGAATAGGAAGAAGAATAAAAAGTATGTAAAATAATAGAAACGAGAATGAAAGTACCAAAACAAAATGGAGACAAGAAAGAAAAAATGGAGACAAAATGAAAAAGTATCACAACAAAATGGAGACAAGGAAAAATATCAGATTAAAATGGAGACAAAAAAAATATATATCTAAACAAAATGGAGACAAGAAGGAAAAATATCATAAAATGGAGACAAAAAGGAAAAATATCACAACAAAATGGAGACAAAAAGGAAAAATATCACAACAAAATGGAGACAAAAAGGAAAAATATCACAACAAAATGGAGACAAAAAGGAAAAATATCACAACAAAATGGAGACAAAAAGGAAAAATATCAGATTAAAATGGAGACAAAAAGGAAAAATATCAAAACAAAATGGAGACAAAAAGGAAAAATATCAAAACAAAATGGAGACAAAAAGGAAAAAGTATCACAACAAAATGAAGACAAGAATAAAAAAAATATCACAACAAAATGGAGATAAGAAGAAAAAATATCAGATTAAAATAAAGACAAGAAAGAAAAGTATCACAACAAAATGGAGACAAGAAATAAAAATATCACACTAAAAAATTGTGACAAGAGTTCGAGTTCAATTTCGAGGTTTGTTTCATGGTATATCAATCTCTGTGGGTTATTTAATGCCAAAAACGGTGGGGTTTTAAGGTATTTTTTATAATGTTCAGTTATACTGAAAAGGTTGATTTAGTCAGATTTTAATAAAAATTTTGTTTTTATTCAATATTTTAGAAAACTGAAAATGTCTTCTAGTTTTGTATTCAAAAATGTTTTGCTGAGAATAATGTTTTTCCTTCAAAGATTTGTTATGGTTATAATTTTTTCTTCAAAAATGTATTATCAGTAATATTTTTCCTTCAAAAATGTGTATTTTTATACTTTCATCGTGTTTTGACCCCACTTTGGGGGTTAACTATTTGCCCATGGCTGGGACTTTATAAGATGCTACCACTCCGGGTCAGAGTGGACCTGGGAACAGCAATTTAGTGGTGACAAGAGGGAAAGTATCAAAATAAAATAGCAACAAGAATGGAAACTATATGCATAAATTGAAGACATGAATTAAAATAATAAAAAGTAGACAAAAAAGTATGAGAAGTAGAATGAAAAGTATAAAAAATGGGGACGTGTATGAAAAATATCAATACAAAATAGAGACAGGAAGGAAAAGTATTAAAACAAAATGGAGATTAAAGAAAAAGCATAAAATTAAATTAGAATCAATATTAAAAAATATCAAAATAGTTTAGTGCAAATAATGGCAAGTATGACAAGATGGAGGCAACAATTAAAAATACCATAACAAAATGAAAACACGAAGGAAAAATATCAAAACAAACAGAGACAACAAAGAAAAATAGAAAAACAGAATAGTGAGAAGAATGAAATATATGAAAAAATGACAAAAAAAGGAAAAATATCAATACAAAATAAAACCAAGAAGGAAAAGTACCAAAAGAAAATGGAGACAAGAATTTAAAGTATCAAAATAAAAAGAATGAAAAATATGAAAAAATGGAACCAAGAAAAAACTATATCAAAACAGAAAAAGACAAGAATGAAAAGTATAACAAAATGGAGACAAGAATGAAAAATATCAAATCAATATGGAAACAATTATGAATATCTGAAGAAGTTGCAAACAGAAATTAGGAGAAAAGTAACATATTACAGAAAAATGAGAAACTTATGAAGAAAAAGAAAATGGAAAGAATATGTCAGTTTATGCGTTTTTAGAAAAACAAAAGAGAAATATGAAGAATGGCACCAAAAAACATTCAATGGTTGAAAACAGAAACAGACATGAACAACGACCAAGTATTTTAAAACGTACAAAGGATAACAAGATGTAAAAGAGAAAGAAAAGTTTAATGTGAAGATTAGAAATAAAGAAAAAAAAAAGTAATAAAATAAAGACGTTAGAGGATAAAGAAGCGAGCGATGAAAAAAGTGAAAACTTTCAAAATATAAAGAAGGAAGAATTAGAAAAGATATTGGAAAAAGATGCGCCGAAAGAGATGAATCAAAGTAGAAGAAGCTGGACATAGAAGAACAAAAACATCTTGAAATAGAAAACAATGCGAAATAAAAATAGAAATAGACGAAGGAATCATTAATCTGGAGTGGGACAGTGGTTAAGTGCACGACACTATGGCACACTTGCAAGTCCCTTTGTTGGTAATCCACTTCAGCTGCCATGCTGAGCCTTAACATTCTGCAACTATTTGAGAGGAGGAAGTTGAACACGCACAAATCCAAATATTAGAGCAAACATTTTTTTCACTCCAAAGAATTCAAAGCTGATTTAAGCCTCACATTCTCTGCAAGGCAACTTGCAAGTTTTAACAGAAGTTACTAAGTCAACTGCCATATAAAAGTGGGATAGAGTTTTGGCTACACCTGGAAATTTGAACTCTGTGTCAGCTGTTAATGCCTTAAGCAATGTTTTCACTTCCATTATCAAGGTCAGAATATTTGCATCACTGTACAGGGTGCGATGTATAAATTGTCGTCTAAACTTATTTATGGAACTTTGTCTCTCTGTGTATGTGTGTGTGTCCGTTACCTATAAACTCCAAAACTGCTGAACTGATTTTCTTGAAAATTTACACAGTTGTACTATAAGCATCTGTAAGTGTTTTTAGCTCGGTTTTGTGTTGAGGTATCCCCAAGAAATATCGAAAATCGATAATTGAAAAAAATCGGGTTATAGAAGGAGTGGTTCGTTTTTAATCAAATTTGATACACTCATAGACAAAGGCATAAGAAACGATATTCAAAAGTTTCAAGGTTGCAGTTCTTACAATAGTGCAGAAAATCAATAATATATATATAAAAGGCAAGATGTTTGTGTGTGTCTGTTTATCTGTCTGTATATCTGTATTTTTTCAGCCCTTTTATTTTAGTTTTTGCTTCGAGTTTGACTCTAAGAATGGTATAATTGTAGTTCTTAGTCTCAGCCATGAATAAATCTCAGAGAACTTATTTAGCCTTCAAAATTCAGTTTACGATGAAGAACTTATTTGATATCGATACCAGGAAATCAAAATTTGACTTACATCTATTCATTTTTCTTTCAGTCTACGGTTTCACTTTAACTGGAAACAACTCTTGCTTTTTAGTCTTTTGTGCCAATGTCCAAAGAGTCTGAGCTCCAAGACCATGGATTAGTTTTGAAGCTTTCATTACACCCGAGCAATGCCAGGCTATACTGCTAGTGCAAAAATGAAAATAATACTAACACCTCATTTTAACAGATATATTTACCAAAATTAAACAAAAATATCTTGAAATACTAAAGGGTAAATATTTTCAATAAAATTGCCATTGGCTTCAACCACAGCTTCTAGACAACTTTGGAATCTCCTGTGTATCTTCTGGATGGTCTCCTTGTATAAGTTGCTGAATGGTGCCATAATCCTTACCTTCAATTCATCTTTGAGGTTACAAAAAGTTTTGCTAGTTTCTCACTCAACTGTACCCACATATAACAATCAAGGGTTTTGGCAGTCTGGAGAATTAGGTGACCGGTTGTAAGTGGTGACGTAATTGCAGAAATTGTTTGACAGCTATAAATGGGTTCTCTTGTTTGTGTGGCTTGGTGCAGAGTCCTTTTGCCAAATATAGGGTCTTCCAGCAACCATTTTCTTAACCCAGGGTAACACTACCTGCTCAAGGCACTTAAGAGAAACTTCTATATACATTCTAAGGCCCTCACGAACAAATTCAGGAGTTCCTTTCTTATCAGAATAAGTTTTCTAGGCTTAATCACAGCCAGTTGTATATTTTTAATATAACCATTCTTCTTCTTCATCTTTTTCTTCTATATGCATTCTCCTTTCAGGATATTGGCAGCTATGGCTCTCCCCAATTTTCTATCATTTGTAGCTTAGTAAATTTTTTTATTGGCAATATATTTTGTTGAGATGTGCATTTTGGTGCAGTGGATATCAGCTCCGACCAAGAAATCGGAAAGCCAAGTTTGAATTCCAGTTGAATTCCTTGCATTCACTTACGTGCAAATACCCTTGGGAAAGGTATTAATCCATCTATTCCTTCTAGTTAGGGGTTAAATAACAGAATAGATTGGGTTCTATAGCCTTGGCTGGCAACCAGTCTACCATGGAAAGCAATGGCAACCTACTGTGGGATAATCTTCTGCCCAGTCAGTCATATCTCTTTCAAGACATGATCGCCCAAGTGTGTATCACCTATGGTACTTAACTGACTGATTTTGTTGAGAAAAAGCCAAGTATTCTTGTTATTAGTGAAAAAATGCCATTTATAAAAATATTCCAAGGTAATGATCACAAAAACACAATGGAACAAATAAGAATGAAAACACAGTCTGTCATTTAAGTGCTATACATGATACACACTTAGGTGATCATGTCTCTTTTGAAACATGACTGGCTAAACAGAAGATTTTCGTATCGTAGGTTTGCCATTTCTTTCTGTTGTAGACTGGTTGCCAACCAAGGCTACAGAACCCAATTTATCCTATTTAATCTACAGCTGGATGAAGAAGAGTTGAATTAATATCTTTCCCTAGGTATTTGTGCATAAGTGAATGCAATGAATTTGACTGCAATCCGAGGTCGTTCAGCATCTCACGGCCCATGGGCTCCTATCGGACAAACAGTATGGCTTCCACTTCACCAGGTCTACTGTTGATATGCTAATGACCATCACTGAGTATATATACCAGGCTCTCGACAAGAATGGTGAAGCTCGAACTGTCGCCCTGGATATCTCTAAAGCATTCGACAGAGTATGGCATGCCGGCCTTCTACGAAAACTGCAAAGCTACGGTATTACTGGACTTTTGTTGGACTTAATACAGTCATTCCTCTCCAACCGCACACTGAAGGTGGTTTTAAACGGACATGCCTCCCAGAACTACCCTACAAATGCGGGTGTCCCCCAAGGCTCTATCCTACGCTCTTTCTAATCTACATCAATGATCTCCCCGATGCCATAAGATCACAAGTAGGCATGTACGCCAATGATACCACAGTATACGCTCGTCTCGATCAAAAATCTAGTGTTGATGATAAGGCGAACCTCGCGGCTGAGCTTGAAAAGGACCTCCAATCCATGGTGGATTGGGGTAGGAAATGGCTTGTAAAATTCAATTCTTCCAAAACGAAGCTGCTGTCAATTAACCACCACAGACGACCGCACCTCTCTCCCATTAGCATGGAACAGGCATGCCTCCCAGAGAGTAAAACACTACACCTGCTTGGCCTGACACTCTCAGCGGACCTCAACTGGAATGACTACGTCGAATCCATTGCTAAATCTGCTGCTATGAAAGTTGGCTCTCTGTGCAGGGCCCTGAAATTCTTTCCGCTTGAATCTATCCTGCACTTATACAAATCTACCATCCACCCATGTTTTAAATACTGTTGCCACATCTGGTTGGATGCCCCTACTATTCTCCTTGGGCTCCTTGATAAAATACAGCGAAGAATCTGTAACGTGATTAATACCGACTTAACTGACCGCCTGCAGTCACTCTCTCACCAGCGTGACGTGGCTTCCCTGTGCCTCTTCTATAAATACTTTCATGGCTTCTGCTCTGACGAACTTAAATCACTGGTGCCCTCTAGGTGTGAGTTTGCACAAGATACTAGATTGGCAACTAACTCCCACCCTTTTACAGTGAAACCGATGAAATGTAACCACAATTTCTACTCCAACAGCTTCTTTTCTCGCACTTTCCACCTGTGGAATTCCCTTCCGCATGCTTGCTTCCCCGACGGCTACAATCTCCAGGAGTTTAAATGTAAGGTCAACAGACATCTCTTAACGCACTAACCCTCTCATTCTCTCCAACTCTCTCCCTATGTACATCCTAACTCGTCTATTGCCCTGTGTAACCCCCTGCGCTATAGTGGCAGTGGAATGCCTTGCTTGGGGTGACATGATTAAAAAAAAAACCTCACTCTTCGATTTCTTATTCTGAGGTAATATCCACTGCACCACAACACACATTCTACAGAGTATATATGAAAAGAAAAGAAGAACTTTGAAAATCCATTTTAAATAATGTTTACCTCCATGATATCTAATCAGAGAATGTATCAGGCTTTCTCAAATTTAATGGAGAAAAATCAAGGCAGACACCTTATTTCATGGTAAATCGGAAGTATAGGCCTATTTCGGGTGAACCATCATCAGCTTCCGTCCTTATTGGACAAAAGATTTTACACAAATTCATGTAAAATCCTTTGTACAATAAAGATGGAAGCTGATGATGGTTTGCCTGAAATAGGCTTTATACTTCCGATTTACCATGAAATAAGATGTCTGCTTTGATTTTTCTTATATCTGCTCTATATATATTTATATACATATATATTTAAAGCTCTCTTAAAGAGTTATCCTACCACTGTATATACAGGATACTCTTTTGGATTCTTCTATACCCACACTGCATGCTTTTATATATATATATATATATATATATATATATATATGAGTTAAATAAAAAGAAGACAAGTGGAAAACTGTATTTAACTTGCCTACGTGTTTCATTTTGTGATGGACTTTATCAAGGCAAAAATATGAAATGAGCTTTATTCCAAATTACGTATCTATAAACAAACAGTATTGGCAACTATAAAAATGCTCACAAATCATTCAAAAGGATTAACAGAATATTTTAGTTTCAGAACTCCTTCATGTGTAGTGCAATGTCACAAGATGTTAAAATGAAGGAATTCAACCATTTTCCTTGAACTTTTTTATGTATGTTAGTCTGTTTCAGCATCATTTTCATAAGAAACAGACTAACATACATAATAAAAAGTCAAAGAAAAACAATTGAATATGTTGATAAAAAATATCCATATATATGTTTTTTATTTAGTTGATATAGGAGCATAGTAAAGTTTTTAAAAAATCATTAAGTTTTGTTGCAACTTTTGGTTGCTCCTCTAACATTTGTGAATAGTGTTTTTGAACGGGGCTTAATTTCTAATACCACAGATGTCAATATTAATTATTATTAATGGCGTTAGTATCAATAAATATATGTGTGTGTGTGTAGAGGAAATGAATAATAAAATAGGAAGTCACCTAAGTGATATTTAATTGCAAGGAAGAACTTCTTCAAACTAATAACATTTTTATTGATGGAGACAGTATTATATAGAGAGAGACTGGGAAGGAGAGTTGTGAAATACATTTGTTTATTCACACTTAGCCTGAAATATAAATGTGGATGTATATCATACCTTATATATATATATATATATATATATATATATATATGCAATAATGTGAAGAAAGGACAATAAATGATCACTTAAAAATGGAGTCGTAGTTTAAATATGATTTTGAAACATGGAAAATTCTGTCGCGAAAATGTGAAATTTATTATATCAAAATAATATATATATATATATATATATATATATATATATAAGATGCCAACCTGCAAAATAATAGTAACTTCACTATCAATAACAGTAACTACCAAAAATATTTGTAACTGCCAAAAAAACACAATTTGCTCACTCAATGTATGACTGAATGTATAACCTAGCATCCATTCTGAAGGCGTTCTTAGTTCTTATTTTAGTTCAACTGAAAACAAATGGAAAAGTCAATTTTGTAACCATAAACTGACTTTAAATAATAAATAGAAGAATAACCAACAACAAAACCCTCATTATTACCTGGGATATTATCACAAAAATGGAATAAAAAATAGATGTAACTTATGTCTGTTAAAAGCATTGTCATCTTAAAACACCTGAATTTCAAACATACACACCGTAGTGGGGCCGCTAGAGGGTGTCATCAGTGATGTCTTTATGTGGATCACCAGGGGGTTTCGGGTCTCTCCTCATCATACCCACCTCACCACATCGACCTGACCAGAAATGATCACTTTCTGGTCCACCCTCAATGAGTGCTTTCAGACATTAGAAACAAAATTTATAAAGTTTAGGCCCTGTACAAAGTCTTGCACACACTTCTGATTGGCAACAGTCAAAGCCAGTTTGCATAAAGAGGTAAACCGTACATGAACTCGTCCTAAATTAAAAAAAAAATAATAAAATAATAAAATAAAATAAAAGTATGAAGCTATTTTCTTGTGAAAAAAAAAAACCCAAAAAACCCTTGACTAAGAATTAATTGCGGTTTGTTTAAAAGAAATACAAATCTACAAATGCATATGAATAACCCTAATATATTAAACAAAAGAAATGAATTAATTACCATATGCAAACATAGAAATAAATATCTTCTTAAATACTAAGACCCTGACTAACCTGACCCCACTTTTCAGTTTTTCTTTTTTAGTTATTTATCTCTTTATTTATTTTCATTTTTTATTTATTTTTCTTTCATTTCCTTTTATTATTAACTTATATATATATATGCATACATACATATGATTAAAACATTATATTACTTCCAAATTTTTTCACAAAATAATAGTTAATGAATCCAAAATATCAGTAAATATTATTAAATAAGTTTTAGATAGTTCTTTATATTCTTAACAATGTAATAGTTTTCTTACTTACTATCATTATATATATTTAGAGTTGTTTATTATTATCATTCTTTCTTTCTCACTATTATTATTATTAATTTTAAATTTTATTTAGTAATTTCTTATGTCATTAAAAGATTCTAACCATTAATATTTTTATGATAATTCATATATATGGTTCTTATATTATTATTAATATTATTACTTTATTATTAATATTATTACTTTATTATGTTATTATAATAATTTTAATACATAGTTATACTTATTTCATTAAAAGATACTAACCGCTAATGATATTTAGTAATTTATTATTTCATTTAAGATTCAAACTGTTAACATTATTTTCACTAGAATTTAAACGGAAATATATTTCGTTTCTGGTTCATAGGTGATTCTCGAATGAAAATCGTTCCATCATTTGATTTCTCTCAACGCACACATTCATAACTGTTTTCTTTTATTTTATTTAAAAAGAACTCATTGACATATACAGTTAAACAAACACAAATTTTATCTTCTACATTTTAATATTCATCCATTCCTTTATCACATGTGACATGTATCTGACCAATGAAACCATATCTCAATCAACATAGTGTCTATTGGATTTTTAAATTATTCATCTTTGAAAAATCTCTGAAGAATCTTGTTATAAATTAAACATGTTAGATTAAAGATACTTATTTCCTACTTGTTCTTTATTCATCTATTCTATTCATCTTGTTGGATTCCAATCCATATATTCAACTCATACTTATGTGTATATATATATATATATATATCCATTTATATTTTCTTCTACGTTTTTTCAGTGCCTTCATCAACAGAAAATAAAAATAAGATAAATTAAATAAGCAAAAGTTACCCCTGTTATAACATAAGTTAAATATGACCCCCAAAATATTTCATTTTTTAGTTTCAGTATAAACCACATTAAAATTATACATTTGATAAATGAAAAAATTGACATTCCAGATTTATAATTTCTAACAATCTTAAACAATGTTAGTACCAAAAAACAAAATTAAAATCTAAAAACGGTCAGCTTATAATATGCACCTAATGATTATGTAGGGTATGAAACACCAAGTCATGTTTTAGACATAGGATAATATTTATATTTATTAATATAAACTTAATAGCTCTGTTAGGATAGCACTATTCTATTAACACCTGATAAATATTTAGATATGGGTGTGTACACATATGTATACTTATTTACACCCATACTTATATATATATATATATATATATATATATATATATACACTGAGCCCAGTGGATATAGATAATGGTTGGTTCAAGTGATTTGACCCAAAGAGTTGTGAGTTCAATACCAGGCTACAGCAGTGGTGAACAAGTAACTTTGAGTCAGGTTAGATGGAGAAAAGAGACTTCACACAAGGAATGTGAATGATATATCCCAGTGATTGTAATGAAGAATTCAATTCAAAATTGCTAGCACCTGAAGAAGGCCGGAGCATACAACAGCCGAAACATCATACAAAGATAAGGACAATAGTCTGAATAATATAAATAGTATATATATGTATATATATATATATATGTCTTAAAATGGGGATCATAATTTAATCAGGTACCACCATTCATTCTGATACATAAGTTTTCACATGAATTTTTAGAAAGCTTTCTTGAAGCTTTCATTTTACCTTTAATTGAAAGCAAAATGATTAAATTTATTATTTCCAGTAAGCAACATATGCTGGTCTATTTCTAATAGAAATAATATTGATTGGAATCTCAACATTTTGAGAGTTTTCAAAAGTTATCATTTTTTATAAATTTTTGACAGATTGACAGATTTGTAAACAAAATTAATTCTGGGTTTTCAAAATCTTACAAAAATAAAATATACATCTGTAACACATTATTTTTGGAAAATTAGCAAATCTAAAGTTAAATTAATCTGATTTGAAACAAGTATTACTTGTCTATAACATGAACTTCAGAAAAAATGTATTTGTTAATCATGGAGCTCATATTTTTCTGACAAGTGAAGTAATTGATGACAGCCAGATGTGTTGACAAACTAAGTATGGTTAGCTAGAATTGAAATAAATTTATGAAACCTAAGTGAACATGTCATAAGGTGAGCAACCATTGAAATATATGACCATTTAATGGTATCACAGTTATGACATCTCATATTAAAAAAAAAGGATTTCTACACACACACAAAAAACTATTTTAAAATCTTGGTGAGTGAAGATTTGTATTTAGCTTTTTAAATTTCGATTAGTGTTCAATTAATAGTTTATAACATAATACTAAATGATTGAAAGGAGTTTTAAAAAAATTTTAAACTATAAATTATTATAATTAAAGATTAAAAATTAAAACAATTCTTGTAAAAATTCATTATTCATCAGGAAAATTTTTTTTGTCAGTTTATAATATTTATAATATACATTATTTATAAAAGTAATTAAAAGCGAATCATTAACTCATTTTAGTTTAATCTAAAAAAAATGACATAATTTTTTTTTATTTCACTATTCAGATCAGATTTTTGGAAAAGTGTCAACTGTTTGAAAAAAAAGAAGAAAAATAGGTGATTTACATTCCCAAAACAGTCCTGCATTTAACTAATAAAGAAAACAATGTTTGCAGACAGTTTTTTATTTATTTTTGAATCATGTTGCCCCAAGCAAGGCATTTTACTGCTACTGTTGTGCAGGGGGTTACATAGGAGGAATGTTATGAAGAGTGAGAGGTTGCAGTGGGTGTCAGGAAGAGAGTAGGAGAGAGAAGAGATTACTGATGAGAGTGGGGTGGACGAGGAGCATTGTTATGAGAAGTGAGCGGTTGCAGAGAGTGTCGGAAAGAGAGTACTGATGAGATTGGGGTGGATGTAGAAAAGCATGAGAGAGAGGATGTAAGTTAGTGTAACAGGAGATGACTATTGACTTAACATTTAAATTCTTGGAGATTGTAATTGGCAGGAAAGCAAGTATGCGGAAGAGAATTCCACAGGCGGGAAGTTTGAGAAAAGAAGCTGCTTGAGTAGAATTTGCATTTACAATTTATTGGCTTCACAGTAAAAGGGTGGGACCTAGTTGCTAATTTTTGTGGCTTGAGGAAGTTCATCAAAGCAGAAGCCATGAAAATATATATTCCACTTGAGATCTGGTGTGAGAGTTAATTCAAGGAGGCGCAGTGTTTCGCTTTCAGGGAGAGAAGCCTGATCCATATTAATGGGCAGGAGGAATGATTGTCTGTGGTAGTTATTAGATAACAGCTTCATTTTGGAAGCATTAACCCCAGTCCACAATGGCCTGGAGATCCTTTTCAAGCTCGGCAGCAAGGTTTGCTTTTTCAGCCTCAGTAGATTTTTGATTGAGATGAGAATAAACCATAGTGTCATCAGCATATCTGCCCACTTGGGATCTTATTATGTTAGGGAGATCGTTAATATAGATAAGGAAAAACGTAGGACCGAGAATAGAGCCTTGAGGGATGCCCACATTCATGTGATAGTGTTGAGAGACTTGTCCGTTCATAAATTAATTGGAGGGGAGGCAACAGATGTAAAATATATATATATCTTTACCAAGATTTTATAAAAATTATTTGATTCATTTGTGAATAAGTCATGAAAGTTTTATTATAATTCGTCAATTATTTGATTTTTTTCAAGAATTTCCAATTTCCAGGTATCAATGGGTTGTCCTCTGGGACCTCTTATAGCCAATATTTCTTGTAGGATTTGTTATATATCTAAACAGAGTGAAATACATATGGTTGCAAAACAGATTCAGACAACTCGGCAATGAAATATAATGACAATTCTTTGCGAGAAATATACGCATAAAATATTTATTTCTCTTCGGTGTTCGAACGACGAAGGCAATAACAAGTGGAAGACGAAGAAGTTTAAGAGTTCATCCAAATTAATACGGTTTACAGCAATATATCAACGAACGTAGTTCAAGGAGTTCATACAAGCGATTATAAGTAATATCACAAAAGAACGATACACTTAAGTTCAACTTAGGTTTGAAGCGTCGTGGTAGGGCATCAAAGTCTGTTGAGAGCAGCAGCATGAATCTCCCTTAGCGGGTGAAGGAGGAAGACTGCCTGATTTTCATTTCTTCCCCTTTTTATGTTTTTGGAGTGGCTCAACGAGCAGTCCCTTTTTGTCCTGCGGGAGATTTTGCGATTGGCCGCTAAATTAAATTCAGTGGTCACGCTTCAGTGATCAAGTAGACGGAAGAGATGCATGGAGCAACTTGCGTGGTAACGTGTTTTGTCATTTCAAGACTGGAACTCCTGAAGATCACTTCCGTTTATCAAAGCAGGGTACGATCTTACTTTTTGTTAGAGAACGTAACAGATTTCAGTAGAAACAATTGTTTTTAAGGTCCCATAGTGTTACATACATTGTGTTGATGATACATTTACCTGACCATTAAGTCTTTTACATCACATAACAAGGCAAATAAATTTTTTTCAACATTTAAATAGTCTTCACCCCTCTTTGTAATTTACAATAGAGATGGAAAGTATGTTGCCTTTATTAGATGTTTTGGTCTAGTAAACTTCTAACATCTTTTGTCATTAGCGTATACAGAAAACACACTTTTACTGGGTTATCTTATTTAAGGTTCCTTTGCTTTGCACCCAAGTCTATGAAGATTAACCTTATCAAAACATTTACCCACCGTGTACTTGTGATATTGTGGTTGACTACTGATCATGTCCACCGTTGTTTGACAAAATATAGCGGATTGACCGCCAGTTCACCACATTAATTTAAATTTAAGATTAGAAAACATTACACAAGACTTATGTAAACAAAAATCAATGACAAATAAATTTATTAATACATGTCTTAATAAATTTACAATCATTCAATGTTGATAGAGAAAAAAAGAATGCATTTAAATGAACAATGTAGAAAAAAAGTTGTCTCTCTTTGATCGTAAAATTTAAGTTCAATTAAAAAGGAATAAATGTTCATTAATGGTCTTGACAGCACTTGTTGAATGAGTAAGTCATTGAGGAGAAGTTTGAGTATGAAAGTGTGAAGATATATGTATCTATCAGCATGAGTGAGTTAGAGGGGGCACTATTTCACCTTATAAGGATTCGTCTGGCGACTGAATTCTCACTGAGGAGCTGAGAAGGGTTCACTCCTTATATAGTTACTAAGAGGTTCTCAGTCGCTGCGTGGGAAAACTTGGTTTTCATGTGCGAATGACTTGATTGGCTAAAACTGATCTAATCAGCGAGCGTACTTTGGGGAGACTGGAAAAGGCCTGTTTGATCCAATCTTCTCCCAAAAGTGAACAAAATCAACTACTTGAAAATAACCGGATTTATAAATTGTCACATAGCTGGATTTGAAAAATGTCTCGTAATGAATACACTGGTGATATATTAACCAATCAATGCTTGACAAAATTGGTGTAGTATGTATGGATGTATGTGGGTGTGTGTGTGTGTGTGTGTGCGTATGTAAGAAGGTTCGCACAATATGTTCTGAGTGTAAAACTGGATGCTGAACATTATCTTCATAAAGATTACACCCCCAAAAAAACAGTGTTATTTTGTTTAAAAAATTTTAAAAGTTAAGAAAAAAATTCATGAATTTAAAACATTTGCTCCACGTAAGTGTCCTGTCAAGACTACCTTGGATTGGTTACCGTTGTCAGTTTTTTGCTGATACGATTTCATCATCTATTATGCACTGTTTCAGTTCTGTTGTAAGCGCGTTTCCTCTGTCCATTAGGATGCTTTTCTATTCAGCAACAAAGTTCAGTTATTTATTTATTTATCATTATGTCAGTGTGAAGCTATATGGGCAAAACTATTCAGCGGCTAGAAATAAGTATTGTGTGACATGGTTTTATCTGTAGACGCATACCAATAATATCCGGGCATTTACAGACGAAACACATTAGTCTGCCATTGGCGAACATTTGTTAAATGTGGACACTTGCGGGTCTAACTATTCAGAAGAGTTCTCTTTTCTGCACAGACCCCAGGCTAAACACTATCTTCATATCCTAGAAGCTATCGTGACCAACACACAGCATCCGTCTCTGTAGACAGAACACAAATTTGAATTATTTGGGTTGGCGAATCAGTAACTCATTCTGGTTGAATGTAATTTTCTCACCCTTCCCTCATGTCCATTTTAAAATCTTATTCTTATGGATAGTTTCCCTTCAGTAATTTGATTCCAACGATGTACTTACTTCTGAGTAAATTATTGCAACAATTTTTATAAGAACACATTTAAAAAAAAAATTATATGTGCATGGTGGTCCAGTGAATATCGGCTCGGAACAAGAAATCGGAGAGCCGAGTTCAAATTCCAGTTGAATTAATTGCATTCACTTATGCGCAAATACCCTTGAGAAAGGTATTAATTAATCTGTCTCTTCCTTCCAGTTATGGGTTAAGTAACAGGACAGATTGGGTTCTATAGCCTTGGCTGGCAACCAGTCTACCGCAGAAAGCAATGGCAACCTACTGTGGGATAATCTTCTGCCTAGTCAGTCATGTCTCTTTCGAGACATGATCGCCCAAGCGTGTTTCACGTATGGCACTTAACTGACTGATTATTCAACCACTGGTTTTTTGGGGTTTTTTTTAACTAATATCCTTTAGTGTGTTCTTAACAAATTAATTATTGGTTTTAAATTGATAACTTCAGAAAGTAACTTGGGTATCAACAGCTACAAAAGTATTCTTTGTAAAAATGTTTGAACACATCTCCAATATATTTCATAAACACTTGATTGCTAAAAAAAAAATATTCAGCAAGCAGTTCCAAAATGGGTAATGTTTGGGGTTTTAAAGGGGCTATTTTTTGCCTTAGCTTGCTGGAGCCAGGAGCATGAGAAGTTTCACTATTTAAACCACGCCACTGTCAAAGTCAGTCTGATATGGGAACGGTTAGCTGAGGACCTCGTGGCAATGCCACAGTTTCATTCGACCTCTTCCAATTTTTTTTGTCTTTTTCACTTCAGGCCAACCCGGATATAGGGCATACCACAGTTTGATCTCTTCTTTCAACATCCTTTTCCTCATTTTCACATCATGCCACTAAAGGGAACAACAACAACAACAAAATAGACATATTAAGTTCTACTTCTTAATTTGTTTTGCCTTCTCTCTGTCTCTCAAGCTGTCCTGACCCACTAAAAAGAGGAAGGAACAAAGACTTTACATTCTGCTACTACACAATCATGAACTCTAAACTTCTGCGGACATTTTAATACCTACATTTCCCTACAAACAATTTTAGCTACAAAACTGCATGCATTTTCTCAATGAAAATTTTTCTTTGCACAAATATATTATAGTGTTCAGTTAACAAAATTTCACTTATATTTTCCTTCTTACATTTTGTCATTCTGTAAATAAATCTTTGCTTTAATGTACACAGAAAATGTTTTATCCTTGAACATTTCAACAACCAGCCTTCAACCTTCTGATATTAAAAGTGTAGGGACTTTGGACGTGTTTGGCACAAGGCCAATTTACTAAACATCACCAAAGCCACTACAAGCCTAATACCTTCTCTAACTCACAACCATGTTCAACAAAACCTTGTCTGATAAAATAAAAATACAATGACATACTTGTTCATATGGAATAACAATAATTCAAACATATTTTCTCTTAGGTTTATCCTAGGATAGTCAGCTTTCCTTTATTTAATCAAGGGGCCTCATTTGTCATAAGTAAACAACCAAACATTATTTTGATATTTGCTTGGCCCTCAAATTTGAACATAGATCTATAGGATACAAATCCTATATCATCCATCAACTAACTAAAACATACAAAGTAAAATTACCCACCCACATAATTGGATCCAAATGACTAAAAGCATTTTGGAAAAACCTGAAGTAATATTGCACACCTGCAAAATCAGATTCAAACAACTAAAAGCATTTTGGAAAGGCCCAACTAAGAAAAATTTCACAAGTCAGTGTGAAAAGCAAAATTCTAAATCCTGATTGGATAGTAAATAGAAAGTTCATATTACCATGTCAGTCAAACATTTTTTCACAGCTGAAGAAGAAAATGACTCTGAGAACCGGTCACATGAATGAATTTCACTACTTAACCATGTCTGTGACCCGGTCAAGACAGTTGGACATGGGAGCAGTTAGCTGACAGACCTCCTGGCAATGTAACAAAAGAAATTTCACTCCAAGCCACTCTCGTGCATCACAGTTTCATTCGAGCGCTTCTTCCAACTGTCTTTTCTTAGTTTTCACTCCAAGCCACCAAAGTGAACAACAACAACAGGATGCGTTAAGTACAATTTCATTATTTATTTTACCTTCTCTCTCACTCTGTCACCAACCTACCAAAAAGAGGAAGGAACATAAGAAGACTTTACATTCTGCTACTACATAACCATGAACTCTAAATTTCTGTGGACATTTTAAATACCTACATTTCTCTTTGAACAATTCTAACTACAAAGCTGAATGCATTTCTCAATTAACTTTTTTCTTCTCACAAACATGTTATAGTGTTCAGTTAACAAAATTTCACTTATATTTTTCTTCTTGCACTTTTGTCATTCTGTTAATAAATCTTTACTTTAATATACACATGAAATATTTTATCCTTTCACATTTCAAGATCCAACCTTCTGATGTTTAAATTGTGGGAACTTTGGGTGCATTTGGCCCAAGGCCAATTTACCAAACATCACCATGGTCCCTGCATATATATGCAATATCAAATGTAGTTAAATTTATCAAGGGAAACATCATTCTGTACAATAATGGCTATAGCATGGTTTGACAAGGGACAGATTTAATTTTTTTCTTCATCCCAAGGAAATTTTACATAACAATTGCCTTTTTTTATGTTCCCTACACTTTTAATTTTTAATGACATTAACTGATATATTTATTACCAGCATCATAAATTCCAGAAATCTCCGGACTGACACTTCTGCTGTTCCGAATCATTGTTCCAGCAATTCAACCTCTGTTCAAAACAATATCTAAGATCATAAAATACTTAATACATAAAATCCAAGATCATAAAATAGTTTCATTTCCAAGATCTTTCACTCAAAATCTAAATTGAATAAATATCAGTTATGTGACTGATGAAAGATTTTTTGCAAAACCTCTAGCCACTCAAAGCTTGTCCCTAGTGTAGTGTAGAGAGTGAAGTTTGAGGTTTGGTATTTTTGTTTTGGCCTTTATTAAATTAAAGGTAGTATTAATTTTAGACTTGTATCAAGAATATTTTTCTTTCAGTTTATGAATGACATCCATTTCAAAAATATAGTTGAAATTTTAGTTATAAATCTTTCCAGTTTAGTTTAGAACAGGAACTTTGCTGCTTCAGTTTTAACACTGAAATTTCATTTAAAATAATCTAAAAAAGAAGTTAATGACAAAATTTTATGCATAAATTTTCCAATAGTAACTCCTGGTTCAGTCTGAATAAATATTGTATTTTTTTACAAAAACAGAATATTACTTCAGTAAATACTGAATTTTCATATAAAATAATTTGAAAAATAAATGGCCAAATTTTAGGCTTAAATTTCTTCAGTGGTAACTCCAGTTTTAAATGCTGGATAGATATTACTTTTTTATGAAAAGAGAATTTTCATTTAAAATAATTTTTCAAGAAAATAAAAAGCAGAATTTATGCATAAATTAAATTCTGTTTAGTTTTGAAGTTAACGCATGGTTAACACATTTACTTTAATTCATTCACATTGAACGAATAAATTGAATATTAATATATTTTTTTAAAAATCACCGGCAGAATTTTGTCTTTAAAATTCTCCGATATTACACAAACTGCCTGACCCACATAAAAATACACTTCTCTCAAAAGAACATTCATTAAAAAAATATATACAATAGTCTGAATTAAACATCAGAACAGGATCAAGAATTTCAACAGCTATCTTGCCAACTCGTGTTGGACAGGATCAACCATAGACAAAATGGGTCTGAACAGTGTATTCAATTTATGAATTTTAGGTAGACCATACATCCTAGGATGCTGGGAATCTACAGGTTGAATGTTTTGTATATCTACTTATGAAGAAAGATTATTTTGTGAAATTCAAGAAGCCTTTTTTAAAACTTAATCCCGGTCTTTAAAGTGTCAAATCAATGAAATAACACCCAATTTCTGAAATTTGCTCAAATTCTCATTAGAAGTGAGTAAATGTTTTTCTAAGTGAGTATTAACTCCTAGATAAGACCAATTTATCAGTGCCAAAAAAAAAAAAAAAAGAAATAATCATAAAATTAAAAATATGTTTATCTGATGCAATACATGAACAAAATTTTCCTTTAATTCGCAAGTATTGTAGAAGTAGAGAGATGGTTAATGTTTTTTTTTAATTGACCTTGTGTGAAACATGACTAAACTTCCTATAACTTACAGGTTTTATCCAGAATTATCAGAAGGTTATCAAATGGTGTGGATTTGTGGAAGAATAAAAGTACACCCTTTGCATGTTTAAATATAAGTTTATTAATAGAACAGAATAACATGAATTGATAGAAGTTAAATGTTCAATGAGAAACAGTAGTAAGGAGTTAAGGATATCAACAGTTTGTAGTCGTAACTTGTGTGTAAGTATGTATGAGCTTATTGTTGGGTAGAAGTGTCTTTTAAATCTTAACGGATTCTGTTTGGTTATCAAGTATGGTGAGAGGTGAGAGAGAAAGATAGAGACAATAAAAGTGATAACTTGACGTTCATCATCCTCTCTCTGGCGACAGTCAAGCTTTCTCTGTCTTTTATTTCATTTGTAAGGCTCAAAAAGGTCATTTGGAAATTCGCTTCCGGATGTGATTCTGGCCTTTCCATTGGACAATAAACAAACTTTTCATCGGCTCACTAAAAGGGTCCGTAAAATAATTTGTTTCTGATAATTGAAGATTATTTGAATTTTGTTTTTAGATGTTTCCTAGTTTTCTATTGGCCAATAAACGTTTTACATCAAGGTGTGAAATTTCGCAAGTTTTGTGTGTGCTAAGCAAAACTTTTGTCAATTTGTGTAAATTTGTTTATTTCTAACAAAATCAATGAGTCAGTGCTTAGCATCTGAATTTTACATCTAGATCTTGTTTTGTTCACTACAATATCTGGTATGTTTTACAGCCTCATTAGTGCTTTTACTGAATTTGGGAAGGGGTACTATCTGCAAATTCTTTCTTAAAGACTCAACGTTACAAGTCTGTCGCCCATCTATCTCTATATAAATCTCCAAGAAAGCAATTCTTTATGTGCCTCCTGGTCTCGTGTTTTCCACTGATGTGAAATACAATGATTATATTGAATCAATTACTAGGTCTTAGGATAAGAATGTTGGGTCACTGTGTCGTACCAGACAATTTTCCTTACCAGAATCCATCTTGCAAGTTTATAAATCTACTATTTCTCCCTTTTATTGAATATTGCTGCCATATTTTGTCTTGTTATATATCTCGAGATCTCCACCCCCTCACAAAATTCAAAGAATGGTGTATAATAGTATCGCTTCACACCTGGCATCTCGACTTAATTCACTTTCTCACCACCGTGACATGGCTTCTGTGTGTCTTTTCTATAAGTATTTTCAGGGTAATTGTTCTAATGAGCTTTCATCCACGTCACTTTGATTGCCTGAGTTTAAGCATGCTACTCGATTGGTAGCTAGGTCTCACCGTTTTACTGTTGAAACAACCAGTAATAGTTTCTTCGATTACTTTTCTCCTTACGAGAATTATGTTCCTGTTTCTTGTATTTTTGCTCCCTGTGATCTTCAAAAATTTTAATTGCCATCTTCTGAACCTTCGAGACATCATCGCCCAAGCATGTATCATGTATGGCACTTAACTGACTGACTGAATTTGGGAAGGGGTACTATCTGCAAATTCTTTCTTAAAGACTCAACGTTACAAGTCTGTCACCAATCTATCTCTATTTTAATCTCCAAGAAAGCAATTCTTTCTGTGCCTCCTGGTCTCGTGTTTTCCACTGATGTGAAATACAATGATTATATTGAATCAATTACTAGGTCTTAGGATAAGAATGTTGGTTCACTGTGTCGTACCAGACAATTTCCCTCACCAGAATCCATCTTGAAACTGATTTAACTTCCACAAACTTTGAGTGAACTTAAATTCAAATTTCTTAAAGTCAGTTTGTAATATACACCTGAAGATTGCATAGTGCATGAAACTCTGAGTCATGCCACCAACATAAGATTATATATATATATATATATATATATATATATATATATGTGGTGAAACGACCAACAACAGACCGGATGTTTGCACCCTCACAACCAAAAAGCAAATGACCAAAACTCGTCTGTGTGCATCCAAGTTTGCGCAGATGTTCCGGTTGAAAAATAAAAATTAATCAAATATCAAATTTCCATTTCGCGAGCTTACACAAATTTTATTTACCAGCCAATGGGAAGCCCAGAATCAAATTCAAGTGTGAAATCATAAACGAGCTGCTTTTGATCCAAAAAGCAGATATAAAAAGCCGAAACAGAAAGCACCTAGCAGACAGAACGATGAGCGTGATTAATACCTCCCTTGACTTAAGTCAAGCAGCTACCATGTTTGCCTCCCTTCACCTCTCATTACTTTCTTCCCTGTCTCAAAAGTACTTACTGACCTAAGGAGCGACTGCATCAAAGACATTCCTTACTCACGATGCTCCCACATTCCTAAGTCTTAAATCTCTTTCAGCTTATTATTTGCCAGGAACATTTTAACCTCTGTTAAAGTATAACTGCTTTTGATCCAAAAAGCAGATATAAAAAGCCGAAACAGAAAGCACCTAGCAGACAGAACGATGAGCGTGATTAATACCTCCCTTGACTTAAGTCAAGCAGCTACCATGTTTGCCTCCCTTCACCTCTCATTACTTTCTTCCCTGTCTCAAAAGTACTTACTGACCTAAGGAGCGACTGCATCAAAGACATTCCTTACTCACGATGCTCCCACATTCCTAAGTCTTAAATCTCTTTCAGCTTATTATTTGCCAGGAACATTTTAACCTCTGTTAAAGTATTACTTTAATTGTAAAAAACATTAATTGATATGTGTATATATAAAAATGTTATTTTCAACTCAATTTACTTTTCTTGATTTTATAATCATTTTATGACTTATAGTGGGCTATCTACCACAAGGCCAAATTTCGTTAACCTGCAACAATATGCAACTACCCTTCTCTTGAATGGACTCAAACTACAACTAGAAAAAAGGAATACATAAGCAACCCTATATATATATATATATATATATATATATTGATTGCTTAATTACTTAGTTTCTGGTCATAATAAGATTAGACCAGTGCACATTTGTATTAGAAAGTGTTCAATACAATTATATTGTAGAACTTTTGAATATTTTCCATTTGTAAACAATTTATAATGCAACCTAGAGTGGTGTCTTCAGGCGATTTGCAATAACTGATTTTACAGTTTACCGTTTTCTTCAAGAACACTTAATGAATGAAAACGCTATCATCCCTTGTAATTTTAAAAATTGCGTTCAAAAATTCCCTGACATGTGAGCATTAACAAAAAACACTGTTACGTGAGCGTTCTTAAAGAAAATGTTAAACGATAAAATCAGTTTTTGTAAAATAGTAATAACTCATTTACAAATGGAAAATATATATATATATATATTGAACATTATTTTTACTGATTCTCGTATTTAAGTAGATATTCTGTTTTTTTAATTAAACAGTATTTTATATTTATATCTACCGGCCTGATTATTTCACGATAAATTTTTATGACGAAAATGTGTGCTACCCAGCAGGATTCGAACATGCGACCCCTATTACATAGGGGAAGCATGCCATTTGATCTGGTACCGTCTTGACCACTCGACCATGGATAGCCTCTTGATCAGATGAATCCTGCTGGGTAGCACACATTTTCGTCATAAAAATTTATCGTGAAATAATCAGGCCGGTAGATATAAATATAAAATACTGTTTAATTAAAAAAACAGAATATCTACTTAAATACGAGTATCGGTAAAAATAATGTTCAAAATAATTAATTACAAATTGTCGGTTGCTTATAACCAAGTTTCGTTAAATTTCGTTAATTTCCGTAATATATATATATATATGCATATTTGTGTCTGCATGTGTATTTGTCTTATATTAATAAATGACTTATTCTACTTTTTCCTATCCTATCAATTAAATTATGCAATATATTTGCCAGCAGATTTTTACAATAAAATTATTTTTCTAACAAATGTTTGAAATTTTCTATCTGCAGTAAAAAAGTAATAACCTATAAAAATGACAATGTAAATTTTAGCTTATCCGTCATAAACTGTGTCGATCTCCTGCAAAAAGGAATTTAGGAACAACATAAGGTTGTTTTTTTTTTCTGCCAGAAGCTATAATATAATCAATATCATTTAGTATAAGAGAACCAGAAAAAGGAATATATTTTGTACTTTTATCACTATAGAAAAATGTGTGAAAGAATTTAAAATATTTACTTGTAGCTTTTAGAAAATTTAGAGCCTTAATAAATAAAATGGTCGCAAATAGAATTAGATCAATTCTGATGTCCGAGTCAGTCAATTTACCTGTTACTATTAATTATTTTTTTATAAATAAGAAAAACAGGGAATTATTTAAAATCACTGCTTTTACCATTTGCCAGACTCAAATTCAATTTATCTTGTTTTTACATGTTTAGCTTTTAGTTTGTTTTGTTTTTTCAACAAAGCCATCATCCGTTTAACAGTTGTCTAATTGTTTCCAAATGCAAAATTAAATATTTAATAAAATTCAACAAATTTGCTTAGAATTAAAAGCATTAGGTAGATAATTCTGTATTTTTTGCAGAAGTAGGACAATTAGCTGTTTTGTTAGGTGCAAAATGACTGATGTACAAAAAATATAAAAAGATGTTACTTACTCATAAAAAAAATTGTCAACAATATATTTTACATTTCAAATGGTGCCTACTTATTTACTATTAAGAGTTGAATATTATCAGTTACTTTTTTATTTAATTTCACCTAATACAAGCCACGAGAGTCACTCAAGGCAGGGGGTGAAGTTGAAATTGTAATGAGTTAGATATGAAAAGAAGATGGTAGGATGTGTAGATTATGAAGATAGATATATCAACTAAACTTTGATTAAAAAAAAACTCAGGATTGAAGCATTCAGAAATCACCTACAAGGAGTCTGTTCGACAAAGTGGCAGATCTTCAGAAAAGACCACGTAAATTGAACATGCTTATCTAAACTTATTTATAAATGGAACTTTGTCTCTGTGTGTGTATCCGTTACCTATAGATTCCAAAACGGCTGAACCGATTTTCTTGAAAATTTACACAGTTGTACTATCAGCGTCTGTGAGTGTTCTTAGTGAGGTTTTGTGTCGAGGTACCCCCAATAAATATCGAAAATTGATAATCGAAAAAATCAGGTTATAGAATGAGTGATCTGATTTTAATCAAATTTGATACACTCATAGACAAATACATAAAAAACGATATTCAGAAGTTTGAAGGTTGCATTTCTTACAATAGTGCAGAAAATCGATAATATATATATATATATATATATATAAAAGCAAGATGTTTGTGTGTGTGTCTGTTTATCTGTCTGTATGTCCTTTATACAAATCCACAATTTTTATCCGATTCTCACCAAACTTCACACAAATATTCTTTAGCCTGAGTCTGAGCTCCATGACCATGGATTAATTTTAAAGCTTTCATTACACCCGAGCAACGCCGGGCTATGCTGCTAGTTATATTTGAAAACATGGACAAAATAAAAGTGATTGGACTCCACAGAATTAGCTTGTCATGTGCTAGCAGTAAATGTCTGAACTGGTGGAACAAGGGTGTGCAACTCAAGGCTCACTACCAAAACATTTGGTGTGAAAGAATTATCTTTCGCTTTTTAATGATAATTTTTATTGACAATGATTATAAAATCTAAGTCAGTTAAGTGCAATACCTGATACACGCTTGGGCGATCATGTCTCCTTTGATCCATGACTGATTAGGCAGAAGATTTTCCTGCAGTAGGTTGCCATTTCTTTCTGTGGTAGACCGGTTGTCAACAAAGACTATAGCACCCAATCTGCCTTGCTATTCATTTGTTTTATCCAGATCAGTCAATTAATTGCCGTACATGATACATGCTTGGAAGATCATGTCTCTTTCAGTCCATGTCTGACTAGACAGAAGATTTTCCTGCAGTAGGTTGCCATTTCTTTCTGTGGTAGACTGGTTGCCAACCAAGGCTATAGAACCCAATCTGTCCTGCTATTCAGATCTTTTATCCAGATTAGTCAGTTAAGTGATATATGCAATACATGATTGAGTAACAGTGTCTCTTTTGATCCATGACTGACTAGGCAAAAGATTTTCCTGCAGTAGGTTGCCATTTCATTCTGTAGTAGACTGGTTGCCAACGAAGGCTATAGAACCCAATCTGTCAGGTTATTAGACCCATAGCTGGAGGCAGAAGAGATGGATTTATAACTTTCCTAAGGATATTCGTGCGTAAGTGAATGCAACAAATTCAACTGGAATTCAAACTTGGCTATCTGATTTCTTATTCCATGCCAATATCCATTACATCAGAACACACATCCAAATAAAAAGAATAAAACACAATTTAGTTATTTATTAATTATTATTTGATTAACAGTAGAATGAAATACATGGATTTCGCTATTTTCTGCAACGGCATTTTTAGAAATTTGGAATTCTAAGATAAGTGAAATCAAGAGTAGATTAGTCCAGAGATATTTGTTTCTAATCAGTCAATCAGTTAAGTGCCATATCTGATACACGCTTGGGCGATCATGCCTAGAAAGAGGCATGACTGATTGGGCAGAAGATTATCCTGCACTAGGTTGCCATTACTTTCTGCAGTAGACTGGTTGCCAACCAAGGCTATAGAACCCAACCTGCCCTGTTATTTAACCCATAACTGGAAATAAGAGATGGATTAATACCTTCCCCAAGGGTATTTGTGTGTAAGTGAATGCAAGGAATTCAACTGGAATTCAAACTTGGCTTCCTGATTTCTCATTCCAAGCTGATATCCGCTGCACCACAAAACACATAAGTGAAATCAAAGGTAGATTAATCCAGAGATAATTGTGTCTAATCAGTTGTCCATATTTATGAGATGAAGTATATTTACATTGTTTGGACTGTCATCCTCATCTTTATTATCATCTTCAAATGTTTCGGTTCTTGTACACTCTGACCTTCTTAAAGTGACTGGAATTTTGAACCAAACTTTTTAAACTCAACATGTTCTAAAAAAGACATGGTCCAGTAGATAAAAGCATTGATTGAATCTGGTGACTTGACCTAAAGAGTTGTGAGTTCAATACCTGGCAGCAGTAGTGGTGAACAAATTTTTTTTTTTTTTTTAATCATATCACCCCGAGCAAGGCGGTAACGCCACTGATGCGCAGGGGGTTACGTAAGGGTAAAAAGAATGGAAAAGAGAAAGCCGGAAACCACATCCTAAACAGGAAACAAGGGATGAGCCTCTTCACCTGTTCAATAGATGTGGGTGGAGTGTGAACCGGGCGATAGTTTAGTCTATCTACTCCAATTGAAAAAAAAAGAATAATAAAGGAAAAGAGTGAAAAGATTGGAAAAGAGAAAACCGGAAACCGCATCCTAAACAGGAAACAAGGGATGAGCCTCTTCACCTGTTCAATAGATGTGGGTGGAGTGTGAACCGAGAGTTGAGTTAAATGGAGTCATCTGGAAGTGGCATGACTCATGGAATGAGAACAATCTAGCCCAGTGACCGAAAAGGTTCAGTTCAAAATTCCAGTCACCTGAGGCAGATTAGAGTGTCAGTCAGTTAAGTGCTATATATGATACATGCTTGGGTGATCATGTCTTGTAAGAGACATAACTGATTCGGCTGAAAATTATCCTGTAGTAGGTTGCCATTACTTTCTACAGTCGACTGGTTGCCGACTAAGGCTATAGAACCCAATCTGTCCTGTTATTTAACCCATAACTGGAGGGAAGAAATGAATTAACACCTTTTCCAAGGGTATTTGTGCATAAGTGAATGCAAGGATTTGAACTGGAATTCAAACTTTGTTCCCCAATTTCTTGTTTCAAGCCGATATCTACTGCAACACAATGCACATCCGCCAGAGTGTACAACAGCCAAAACATTTTGAATATGACAATAAAGATGAAAATAACAGTTCAAACAATGTAAATAGTGTAAAACTCTCATTACATTCTCATTTGTATGAAGAAAGACAGGCACGAAACATGTGCATGAATATATGAGGATTTATAAGTCGATTTTATTCCTTATATATATATATATATATATATATATATATATATATATATATATATATATATATATATATATATATATATATATAGGCATACCAAAATTTCAAATAGTGACAACACTCCTGGCAAAAATTTTATATAAAGAATCAACCTGACCTGAGATTCATACATTAAACTTTATTTCTTCATGGCACAAGGAAAAGAGAATCATGTCTGTGGTTATTATTGGGATGCTGCAGGCATTTTGGCGGAAATTCTATCAGAACCATAATTCACATACTAGAAACATGAACTAATTTTAAAATAAAACATATGCAGACGTATGAAAAAAAAAGTGAAAATGTACTTGATGGAGCAGTGATCTCCAGTAAGTGAGGTACAAAATGCTTAGGTTGATATTACTTTCTGATTTAATAACAGTATGGTTAGCTAACAAAATCATAGATGGCAGCATTGCCAATTTGTTTGAAAACTAAATTCATTATTGGTTATTTAAGACATTTTAAAAAAAAGTAAAATCAAGCAAAATATGCTTAAAAAGTGAACAAGCTTTTAAAATCTTAGAAAAACTTATATTCTCTTTGAATTTCAAAGCGTTTATGTTGGTAATCAATCAGTTATAGATATTTTCGATTTAGAAAGCCAACTGAAACTTTTATTCCTAGAATATGAATAACTGTACATATTAATTTTATTCTAATTTTTTCATTAGGCTTTAAAAAAAAGCATCTTTACAAATTGAAATTAATGGTAATATTATTGTTACTTTTAGACATGATAGCCAGATGTCAATTGACCAAGGCAAACATAGTAAAAACATTAGGTGAAGATATTTGGGTGTTCAGATAGTAATTATGTATTATTAGTCAACGAACCAAGATAAAAATTAAGTTTAATGGTTAGAAACTTGGTGCCGGTATAGTATGTGGCCTACATCCTTGATTCTGGTATATCATATGTCCTAACCAGTTTGAATGTTTCCTACCTCAGTAAGAATATATTTATAGATATAAGGTATTCAGCTGTTTATTGAAACTAATTATTTTCCCCTCACACTTACCAGTCAGTTAAGTGCCATATGTGATACACGCTTGGACAATCATGTCTTGAAAAAGACATGACTGAGTGGGCAGAAAATTTTCCTGTGGTAGGTTGCCATTACTTTCTGCAATAGACTGGTTGCCAACCAAGGTTATAGAACACAGTCTGTTCTGCTATTTAACTCATAGCTGGAGGAATCAGCAACAGATTAATACCTTTCCCAAGGGTATTTGCACATAAGTGAATGCAAGGAATTCAACTGGAATTCAAACTTGTCTGTTTGATTTTTCATTTTGAACTCATATCCACTCTTTATAATATACTTTTTAAGGTAGGCCATATACTATACTAGTGACAGAATTTCATTGGCCATATACTATACAATCACTGGAAACTGGGTCTAGAAAGAGTTTACTATCTCCTTTATTCAGTAGTGTGTCCTTTATAGTATCTTTCAGTAATGTGGCTTCCCTGTGTCTCTTCTACAAATACTTTCACAGCTTCTGCTCCAATGAACTTAGCTCAATGGTACCCCCTATATACGAATTTCCTCAAGCAACAAGATTAGCAACTAGGTCCCACCTTTTTACTGTGAAGCCAATAAATTGTAAACGCAAATTCTACACCAGCAGCTTCTTTTCTCAAACTTCCCACTCGTGAAATTCTCTTCCACATACTTGCTTTCCTGACAGTTACAATCTCCAACAATTTAAATGTAGTCAATAGCCATTTCCTGTCTCACTAACTTACATCCTCTCTTTCATGCTTTTCTACATCCACCCCACTCTCATCAGTACTCTCTTCACAACACCCCCTGCAACCTCTCTCTCTTCTTTACCATTCCTCCTATGTAACCCCCTGCACAATAGTGGCAGTAAAATGCCTTGCTTGGGGGTGACACGATTAAAAAAAAAAAAAAAAAAAAAAAAATTGCAGAGAGAGAATTTAGGCCCTTCATGAGTTGTAGGTTGAGAACCAATTCCCCCATCTGCTGCAGTTTTTTTACTCTGGAATGTCAGTCATTTCAATTTTTTAATATATTTTTTAGAGGTGATGAAAAATGAGTTTTGCAGGCCAGCAGAAAACAAAAAAGACATCAAGACCATGACTCCATCCCCAGAAGTCGTGCTTTGTGTCTGATGAAATATGAAATGGTTTGTCCATTAAAATCTATTGGAACACAGAAGGACCATCAATGCAGATATTTGTTGCCAGAAACTTGATCAGGTAAATGAAGCATTATGTTCAAAGTGTCTTGTTTTGGTAAACAGAACAGAGATGTTATTTTGCAGTGTGACAAAGCAAGAGCACACAAATCTGCAAAACAAACCCAAGAAAAATTCAAGTTTTTAAGATAGGATTAGGAGGTTCTTTTGCTTCCAGATTTTCATTTGTTTTGATCACAAGAACATTTCCATTTCATAAGTGGCAAAACATTCAGAAACAAAGAATTCACAAAGAGTTTTGAAAATCTAGATTTTTTTAAAACTAGAATAAAAAATGTGCTTTCCTGTTCAGCTGCAGGTGTTGAAAATTAAGGTTGGCATTGATTTTTATATTATTTCTTGTTACTTAGCAGTATATTAGAATTGCTTATGAGGTGAATCCAAATGTTTATGGAAATTGCAATATCAATTAACAGGGTTATTAACTTAGTAATTAATATTATTGACAAATGAATTATTTTATAGTAATGGTAACCTGTCACGAAATAATTTGATTATCATAAAATAATGCAGTTCCTATTTATATGGGTCCTGGGCATGACAGTAAACTGCATCTGGCAGCAAGGCCTCTGATTGGGAGGTAGTGAGGAGCATGGAACCACCACTTAATTGCTGTTGTTCTCAGGTCCACCCTGACCCAGAGTGGTAGCACCTGTTAAAGTCCCAGCTATGGGTAAATAGTTAACCCCTAAACTGGGGTCAAAACACTATGAAAGTATAAAAATACACTTTTATAGAAATATATACATAGACTTTTATAGAGAAATGTACACTTTTGAAGGAAAAATATTATCAACAATACATTTTTGAAGAAAAAATTATTACCATAACACTTTTTTGAAAGAAAAAATTATTCTTAACAAAACATTTTTGAATACAAAACTAGAAGACATTTTCAGTTTTCTAAAATAAAAAAAGAATAAAAACAAAAAACTTTCATTAAAATCTGACTAACTCAACCTTCTCACTATAACTGAAGATTAAAAAAATATACCTTAAAACCCCACCTTTTTGTCATTAAATAACCCACAGAGGTTGATATACTGTTAAACAAAACTAAAACTCAAAACCTATTTATATGATTGTACTGGCCAACAATGAAATTTTTCTGTCTGACTATTTTACATAGATTTAAATGATGAACATCCTCATGTATATTCTTGTGGTTTATACAGTTGAAATCAAAAGTAGGCAATACTATTTATAGTTTATTTGTATTAACATTATTTCTAATGGATTAAGTATTTGAGTCGTTGCTCTGTTATTTTTGTATTATTAAACAGTAATATTTACTTACATCTATTGACCTAAATAAATGAGACATCTTCTTAGGAAAATACAAAATAATACAAAAACAAAGAATTTACTCAAATACAAGTATCCGTTAAAAATAATGTTTAAACAAATAAATAAAAAATGTATCAGATTTACTCCATTTCATAACGGATTTTGGAAAATTTGAAAATAAATTGTTCAGGATTTATTATTTGAGGCCACAACCTGAACAACATAAGATACGCGGACGATACAGTACTGATTGCGGACACGGAAAGGAAACTGCAAGATCTCATACAGAAAGTAGCAGTGGAGAGTGACAAGATGGGACTACAAATAAACTTTAAGAAAACTGAGTGCATGGTCATCAGCAAAAGATACAACCCAAAATGCCAAATACAGGTGGGGGATAACAGAATCAAACAAGTCCAAGAATTTAAGTACCTAGGAAGTGTCCTAACAGGAGATGGAAAGTGCGACACGGAGATCCGAAGGCGAATTGGCATGGCAAAGGACGCGTTCCAGAAGATGAGCAAAATACTAACACACAGGAAGATCTCAATAGAAACGAAGAAAAGAGTGCTAGACTGCTACGTGATGTCAGTTCTTCAGTACGGCTGTGAATGCTGGACAATATCATCGAAAATGAGGACAAAACTGGAAGCGGCCGAAATGTGGTTCTACAGAAGGATGCTACGGATATCGTGGACTGAGCATACAAGCAACGACGAAGTGTTAGAAAGAATGGCAACAAAAAGGAAATTGATGCTGAGCATCAGGAAGAGACAACCGAAGTTCCTGGGACATGCAATGAGGAAGGAAAGCCTGGAGAACCTGATACTGACTGGTCAGATAGAAGGAAGGAGAGACAGAGGAAGGCAGCGGATAACATATTTGCAGGGCCTGATCAGGTGGATGACGGAACGGGGGTTGCCAGGAGCAACAGGAGCAAACATACTAAGAGCCACAAGGGATAGGGAGACGTGGAGATCCATGATCGCCTACGTCCTGAAGGGACAAGGCACATAGAAGAAGAAGAAGAAGTTATGAAACAGAGCAGATATGAATATTTAAAAAAATCAGGAAAATTTGCATTCAAAAGTACTATTCAGGCTTTGTTTGAGTGGAAGTTCTACTCAGTCAAGCAGTCTTAAGTCATGTTAGATCTAATAATGCTTTCCCCTATGGGATGCAGGTTCAAATCCTGCCAGAGGATGTATATTTTCCTAACAAAATTTCCCAATTTTTCAGGCCAGTACATGAAAATAGTTGTACTGTTTAATAATACAAAAAACAGTGCATCTACTCAAAAATGAGTATCCATTAAAAATAATGTTTAAACAGATAAGTTAAAAATATGTCAGATTTAACCTATTTCGTAACAGATTCATAAATAATACTATTTATGATAACAGGATATGGTTTATATCAGATTATATGGATTATAACTGGATTAAAGGAGCAGATATCATCCAGTTCACACTACTCCCAATTCTTTTCAATAGGAGGAGAGGTTTATCCCTTGTTTCTTGTTTAGGATTGGGTTTCTTGTTTCTTCTAAAAATCTTTTCATTCCCTTTCACTTCAAATAGCCCCTTGTGTCTTGGTGGCATTATCCCCTTGCTTGGGGTGAATTGATTTTTTAAAAAAAACTTACTTCAAATATTATCATTGTTGATAGGGATTTACTAAGCATAGCTTAGATGTGGCACATTGCTGAATGTATTGGGTACCCAGTGAGGATCAACTTCATTACTCAGTCACAATTGATCTAGCAAAAAAAGCTTGCTAACCATTGCACCATGTCAAAGTGTCAAGTTATTATAGTGGATATGTGGGATAGAAAATTAAGAATTAAAATCAACCTTCTTCTTCACTTTTACAAAAATTCACAGTGACATGGGAAATTATGGTTTTTCCCAAATAGAAAAAGGATTGGCCGCAAGTAGATGTTAAATTGATTTTCTGACCAATGGAAGCAATTTGCAAGACAAAAATGGACTTCATGATGCAGTGCAAAAAATCTAGATGACTAACAATGACTTCAATCAATATTAGTCAGTCACAGATTGAAGCAGGAGAGACGACAAGCTAAAATGTAACAAGGCAGAAACTTCAAGTCAACCCGGACATAAGGTTGTGTTGCACCTTGTTTTCTTTCTCCTTCTTTCTCATATGCTGATTCATTTTACTTCTTCTTCGTCTTCTCCATCCAAAGACATTCCTACTAAAAAAACACTCATACATACATACATACATACATACATATGCATAAACTCTTTCCAACAAATTACTACTACAAACTCTACCCTTAACTTTTTAATAATGTTTCTTAATGAACTTTTTTCTTTTTTTTTTTTTAATCGTATCACCCCGAGCAAGGTGGTAACGCCACTGATGTGCAGGGGACTACATAATAGTGAAAAGATTGGAAAAGAGAAAGCCAGAAGCCACATCCTAAACAGGGAACAAGGGATGAGCCTCTTAACCTGTTCAATAGACGTGGGTGGAGTGTGAACCGAGTGATAAATAGATCTATCTACTCCAATTGAAAAAAAAAAAAAAAGTGAGAAGATTGGAAAAGAGAAAGCCGGAAACCACATCCTAATCAGGGAACAAAGGATGAGCCTCTTAACCTGTTCAATAGACAAGGGTGGAGTGTGAACCGGGCAATAGATAGATCTACCTACTTTTAACTACTACCTATTCTTGTTATTCTATTCCTTTAATAAATTTCTATTTTAAAATGTATATTTTATTCTTCCACTATTTCACACTAATTCACACATTCCAACCTTCTGCTGCCAGCCAACAACATGATGAAAACCTGATAATTCTGATGACGAAAATGAATCAATAGTAAGCTGTAGGGAGTTTGGTTATGTATGACACAAGGCCGAATCAACAAACATTAACCCTCTCTCTATATCTTCAGATACTTCATATCCGATGCCCTATTCATATTTATTAACCAATGAGCATTACACTGGCCTCTGCATTTGAAACTTTTTACTAAAAGAAAAAAATGCATTATATAATGCTAATATAACTCAGCTTGGTAACCGTCTATTTGAGTGTTTTTTTAACCTTGTATTGAGTGAATATTAGTAAAAGAAAAAAAAGTAGCCTGTTTTATAACAGCTTCTCCGATATTCTATATTAATGACAAAACTAAATGTTAAGATATCTTAGGATTTCTTCTTCATGTGCCATGTCTCTTCAGAATGCAGGTGATCATGGCCTTCCACGTCTCTCTATCTCTTAGCACACTTTCTCCTGTTACCCACCCAAATGCCACTCTGCCATCCACCTGCTCAGGCCCTTCAAATATGTTATCCACTGCTTACCCTGTCTCTCTTTCTATCTGACCTGTGAGTATCAGATTCTCCAAGCCTTTCTTCTTCATTTCATGTCCCAAGAACTTCAGCCGTTTCTTTCTGATGTTCAGTATTAGTTTCCTTTTCATTTCCATCTTTTCTCTGACAATGTGCAAACAAGTTAAAAATATGTATTACTCTAAGCATGCACAGCCTTACATCTTGCATGAGTTTACTTGATAATGCTTTCATGTATGGCCCTAATTTTGATAATGCTTTCATGTATGACTAATTTTGATAATGTTTTCATGTATGACTAATTTTGATAATGCTTTCATGTATGACTAATTTTGATAATGCTTTCATGTATGGCCCTAATTTTGATAATGCTTTCATGTATGGCCCTAATTTTGATAATGCTTTCATGTATGGCCCTAATTTTGATACCCACATCTATTAAACAGGTGTAGAGGCTCATCCCTTGTTCCCTGTTTAGAATGTGGTTTCCGATTTTCTCTTTTCCAATCTTTCCACTTTTCTCTTTTGTTAATTTTTTTTCAATTGGAGTAGATAGACTGAACTATCGCCCGGTTCACACTCCACCCACGTCTATTGAACAGGTTAAGAGGCTCATCCCTTGTTCCCTGTTTAGGATGTGGTTTCCGGCTTTCTCTTTTCCAATCTATTCACTCTCACGTAGCCCCCTGCACACCAGTGGCCTTACCGCCTTGCTTGGGATGATGTGATTAAAAAAAAAAATACTTTCATGTATGGTTCTAATTTTGAATGCTGATAGTCCCAGTGAATGGATATCTTTTATGTCACTTCAGGAATGCATTGTGTTTATTTTAAAGGAAAATAAGAAAAGTGATATTTATTTATTTGTCTATCCATTTATTTTACTTTATTACATTATTATATATTTTACTTTTCCATTTATCAAAATAGGTATTTTATTAATTTATCTCTATGTGTTTATTCTTTAGGGTACGTTGTTTGTACATCGATTGTCATTTAAAAAAGTATTATCTGGCATGGTTGTCTTCCTAAAAATATTTCATATTTTATCTTGATTTATTAGATTTTATATTACCTTTATTAGAAATATTTATATTATATAATTTTGTATTATATATTATATTATATATTATATTGTAATATTGTATTAGCTATTTTATTTATACATTGGTATGAATAATTAAACTTTTGTTTTGACATAAGATTTTTTTTAAAGAAGATGATGTATCTTGTAATGTGTAGGGGAGGTGTATTAAATCCTAACATTTGTTTTGTTTTGTCTATTTACTATTTGTTCTCTCTTGTTTAACAACAGCATTAAAAGAATTGTCAATAAAATTCTATCCCTGGAAAAGTCTTAAAGAGCTTGAAAGACCCACAATACTTTTGTAAGTTAGCACAGGACAGAGAAGTTTAAAAAGAACTGATACATTATATACAAAGTTGCTGGAAATCATACTGATTAGCAGTTTGCTTTTGTTTGTTTGTTTCGAGGTTTAATGACCTATCAATCCTTATGGGATCATTTAAGGTCATAACCAATGATTTTGGGTAAGGTTATTTTTATTTTTACAACATTTTTCTTTTCGAGTATCAAAATTCATATCGTTTCTTATGTCTTTGTCTATGAGTGTATCAAATTTGATTAAAATCGAACCACTTGTTCTATAACCAGATTTTTTCGATTATTGATTTTCGATTTTTATTGGGGGTACCTTGAACAAAACCTAGCTAAGAACACTCGCAGACGCTTATAGTACAACTGTGTAAATTTTCAAGAAAATTGGTTCAGCCATTTCAGAGTCTATAGGTAATGGATACACACAGACACACACACACACAGACAAAATTTTATTTGTAAATAAGTTTAGATTAGATAGTTACAGTATTTACATTATTCAAACTATTGTCCTCATCTTTGTACGACGTTTTGGCTGTTGTACATTCCAGCCTTCTTCAGGTGCTAGGAATTTTAAACCAAACCCTTTATTACAATCACTGGGGTATATCATACTCATTACTTGCAAAGCTTTGATTGGAAGTCATGAGTTATCCCCCTCTAAAGGGTTTGGCTTGAAATTCCTAGCATCTGAAGAAGGCTGGAGTACACAACAGCTGAAACGTCATACAAATGGCAACAACGATGAGGATAATAGTTTGAATAATGTAAACACTGTAAATACTTCCTTATCTTATAATTATAGACAAATGCTAACAGATAGTGTAAAAAAAAGTTTTACTTTTGTTGTATATTATGCTTTGCATTAGATAAAATAATAATTGAGCAAGTTCGATTGTATTCTAGAAAAATAACATTGATAGCAATTCCAGGAAGTGTCATCCTTTAATTAATTTTTAATATTTCTTGTTTCACACTCATAATTTTTACCTTTCTCATCTTAAAAGAAATCTAAGTATGTCTACCTTTTCTTTATGATCTCATTTTCAGTAATTAATGGAATGAATCTGCACTTACAAAGGAGACAATATTCTCCATAAGTTTAAGTAAGGTGTGAGCAGAGAAATCTTTGCGTCATGCTCAGCAAATCCATTTGCCTCTATCTACTTATAGAAAGACAATGAATTCTCAATCAAAAACATATAAAGAGATCCCTTATCAACAACTATTCTCAGCATGAAAAGAAATCTTGATTTGAGCAAATTAACCTCTAATTTCTTCTGTATTTTGCTTCGCATTTTTCTTCTTTTATTATTTCTTACTGTTTTTCTTTTCTTTCTTTAAATTCTTTTTCTAGCCTTTAGCTTCTCCCAGGAAATCATAACAATAACAAAGGAAATTCTTTATATAATATCAGTGCATCAACACAGCAGGAGGTTTCCTAACATCTTTTATTATTGGTGACCTGAACAATGGACAAATGTATTTTTATATTGCTTTCTTTATACCTATTTATAAGTATTTTTTGTCTTTTGACTACTTAAAAAAATACACTATGATAAATCTATTCTTGTATTGTTATAACAATGCTCCTTAGTAATAGTGTAGTAAACAGTGAAAGTCAGGCATATTGAGCTAAAGAAAATGCATGTGCCATTCCACTAACTCTAGGATCAGTGTAAGAATTGATCCATTTGTTTGTAGAGTATTGTTTATTGTAAAAGACCAAAGAACAAATATCTAGGATTTTGTAATAATCAAGATGTCTGTTTATTGCAATCTTATTTAATGATCAAAGTTAAAGAAGCGTAAATAAAATATTTTATAAGCTAAATCATAAGCCAATATATACAGTGATACCATTTGAAAAAGTGAATGTGTTTTTGTTGGTCGAATCTAATCTGCAAAAACAGATAGATTAAGAGATTTTGTTCTATTAACAGATAAACATTTTGAGTAGTTCTTCAAATTCGATCAACTAACAAGGTACTGACAGCAACTGAAAGTACAATCAAAATGTTGTATTAAAATCTGTGTTGCAGTCTTTAAAGTGGTTTGTGAAATCTGAAGATTTCAGTTCAACTGCTTATATTTGTCAATAGCAATTGGCAAGAGACTTCATTTAAAATGAACACAAAGAAATTAAAGTAGCAAGCCATAAATATCATTCAATTAACTTTGACTTGATGCTTCTGTCAGACACAGACAAATGTAGGCACATGCACACACACAGACAAAGAAAAATGAGGGAAAAAAAGTAAAAAGAATGGAGAATAGATAGTTAAATAGGTCAGTTGGTACAGTATATATATATCAGTAAGTATTATTGGTATGTGCGTTGTGATGCAATTGATGTCAGCTAAGAATGAGAAATTGGAGAGCTGAGTTCAAATCCCAGTTAAATTCATTGCGTGTACTTACTTGCAAAGACCCTTGAGAAAAATATTAATCTATCTCTTCTCCCTCCAGCTGTGGGTTAAATAGCAGGACAGATTGGGTTTTATAGACTTGGTTGGCAACCAACCTACCACAGGAAGAAATGGCAACCTACTGCAGGAAAAGTTTCTGCCTAATCAGTCATGCATTAAAAAAACATGATCTTCCAAGTGTGTATCATGTATGACACTAAACTGACTGAGTGTCATAGCACTGCCTAACAAACATGAATGTGAAATCCACCAAACAAACAGCTTAATAAGCCACATAACAAAACTCATCCAGGTTCTGATGATTATAGGGCACAGCAGAATCAGGCCAGAGATAGGACAAGAACAATGCAGGTTTGTCAAGAATACTGGAACAAGAAACAATATTTAAACTCAGAATGTTATCAGAAAGATCAATACAAATGCAGAAAGACATGTATCTGTGTTTCATAGACTATGCAAAAGTGTTCAACAAAGTATGCCACAAAGACTTGTTGGAGATGAGTGGCAACATAGACATATTCAGGAAAGACATTAATCAAGAAATACTGGCAGGAAATTGTCTCTATAAAAAAACAGAAAAAGAGTTCATCAGATATACAAAAATAGAAAGTGAAGTAAGACAAGAATGCTTCTTCTCACTGGATTTTTTCAACCTATACAGAAATGCAATTCTGAGAGAACTAGATGTGCTGTGAGTATTTGTCACTGGCAGCCACAATCTTAACAATATATGATATACAGATGATACAGTGCTGATAGAAGACACAGAAATAAAACTATAAGACCTCCTACACAAGGTAGTGAAGGAAAGTGAGAAGTTCTAAACATAAACTACAAGAAAACTGAATGCTTGGCTATCAGCAAAAAGAGGAGCCCCAAATACCAACTACAGTTCAGGGATACTAAAATCAAGCAGGTGCATAAATTTAAATAGCTGTAATATGTTCTACAGATGTGTGTTGTGGTGCAGTGGATATCGACTCAAAACGACAAATGGAGGAGGCGAGTTCAAATTTCAGTTGAATTCATTGCATTCACTTACACACAAATACCCTTGGGAAAGGTATTAATCCATCTCTTCCCTCCAGTTATAGATCAAATAATAAAACAAATTAGGTTCTATAGCCTTGGCTAGCAACTAGTCTACCACAGAAAGCAATGGCAATCTACAGCAGGATAATCTTCTACCCAGTCAGTCATGTCTCTTTCAAGATATGATCTCCCAAAACGTGTATCACGTATGGCACTAAACTGACTGACTGACTAATAATATAATAGTTACAATCATAATAGTTACTCTACTGAGCATAAAGTGGGGGTCAGTTTTATATTGTTATGCAGTAATAAACTGATCCCCCACTAATTACTACTTAATAATATAATACATCTCTTCCCCCTCTAGCTACGAGTCAAATAACAAGACAGATTGAGTTCTATAGCCTTGGTCGGCAATCGATCTATTGCAGAAAGCAATGGCAACCTACTGCGGGATAATCTTCTGCCCAGTCATTCATGTCTCTTTTGAGATATGATTGCCCAAGCATGTATCATGTATATCACTTCACTGACTGAATATGTTCTAACAGAGGACAGAAAGAGCAACACTGAGATCTGAATGTGTATTGGCATAGTCATGGATGCATTCCAGAAGCTAAGCATAGTATTGAGAGACAAGAAAATTTCAATAGAAACAAAGGAAAGTGTACTAAACTATGTCTGCAAAGTCAAACTCTATCCGGAATATACTCGTTGGCAACACAAACATCATAGCATCATCCACATGCAAAAAAAAAAAAAAAAAAAAAGACTAGAAATAATAGTGGTCTTATTAATAAAAGCAAAAATCCCAACATTCAATAACATCAACTACAAACACACTAATAACTTGCTGTGTTCGGTACGTAACACATACACACTACTCCACATTATATATAACACCATATACATTCTGTTACACATAAAATAATATTCACCCTCAAAAATGGCTAAAAGTATAGCTGAATGCTCTTGGATAAAAAAGAACATTTAAACAATTCATTCTCTGTACTACTAGTTATTAGGTTTTATTATCAGTTATAGAAGTTTTTGCCGCTCTTTAACAGTTCCTCATTGTTTTATTTTTTTGCATTAATAATGTTGTTGAGTAGTGAAAAAAAATATCGGCTTTATCAAAAAGACCAACTCTTTGTACTTATATATATATATATATATATTTCCCTCCTGTTATGCTCAGGGGTTTAGATTACTTTGTTTTAGTTTTTTTTTTTTTCTTATGTCTTAAAGTTACTGAGTAGCAGGTACATAAATATATGTGTTAGGAACATTTTATTTGGCATATTGATATAAATAATTTTCCCACATTGCCACTTGTGTATAATAGTATCCAAAACAAAAGTGGAGATAACTTTGTCTCATCAACAGCACACAAACACACATGCACACACACACACACACACACACACACACACATATATATATATATATATATATATATAGATAGATAGATAGATGTGATTTTGTGACCCTTGGTTTCATGCTCTTGCGATCATCAGACAAACTATATATATATATATATATATATATATATACACACTTTTGTAATATATCTTGTCATTTTATACACATACACACACACACATATATATATATATATGTGTGTCAGTGTGTGTACATTTATATGTGTGTTTGTGTGCGTGTGTGTACAGGATGTATAATAGTATTCAAAACAAAAGTGGAGATAACTTTGTGTCATCAACTACACACTCACATATATATTTACTTTTCTAATATATTTTGTAATTTTATACACAAGCACACACACACACACACTCACAGATGCACACACATTTGTGTTTGTGTGTGTGCATATAAAATTACAAATAAATGACAAAATGGTATTTGTTTATGTGCTACAGATGTTTCATCCAGCTGCTCTCTCCAGGTAATTAACAAAAATAAACGAAATGATCTCTCTCCTGTCGATCACAGGAATTCATATACTCTACAGAACACAAAATGAATAAGGAAATAAATATTAAAAACTACATGATTCATTACAAAGCAGGGACTAAATATAATTCTGCGTAAATATCTTGAAATTGAGAGAAATATCTCGTTCCAACACAGAACTGCAGTTAAAAAAATTTAACATTGAAATTGGAGTAAAAATAAAATGACTAACACTGACCCATCTATAGCATTTAATGTTGCAAATTTTTGCCCACATCCAGTTGCAAAACTTAGCCAGAGTGTCTGAGGAACATCCGGCATGAACAGCCAGCTTCAGGTCTTATGGCAACAATTCTATTGGATTGAGATCCAGACTTTGACTTGACCAATCCAGAGTATGAATCCTCTTTATTTTAACTATTCTTTGGTAGTCTTATTGGTAAAGTTAGGGTCATTGCCTTGCTACAGAACACATTTTCAGCCAAGTTTTAACTCCATGATAACAGGAGATTCTTATCCAGAATCTGTTTCAGAGGACCGAGAATTCATGTTTCCTTGGATAATATAGAGTCATCATTTATCAAATGCAAAAAAACAGCCTCAGATCTTAATATTTCCATAAATATGCTTCACTATTTGAATAACATTCTTTGCTTGGTAGGTAGTGTTGGCTTTTCTTCAGAGGAACCAAATAATTCTATTTTTGAAGCATCTGTCCAGAGAATAGATTTCCAAAATGTTTTTATTCTTTATAAAGAGCAGAAGCTTCCTTCTAGCAAGCATCTAATGAATGTTATGTCTGTTCTATTTTCATCTGATTTTAGACACTTGTACATTTACACCAGATGCTGCCAAATAGATGCACGATTCATTTGAGGTTATATGTGGTTTTGATCTTTATCTGAGTTATTATTTTTTAATGTTTTTTGTGATAGTTTTGATAGGAATTCACATTTTGACAAAGTTGGGGTCATATTGAATGTCTTCCATTTGTAAATTATTTAGATGGATTGTAAATTGGTAGATAGAGTTATAATGGTTTTTAAATAGTCTTATAGCTTTCTCCAGACTGGTGAAAAGTTAGTACATTCTTCCTGATGTCTCCAGATAACTCATTTCCTTTTAGCATTGTTGATTTGTAAGACGATAGCTTGACATTATCATAGCTTAGCTGGTTTGCATTCTCTTTTAATTTTTGCTGTTCAACTAATTTACTAAGGATGATTCATTTGATTGGTCAGCTTTTATCAAATAATTATGCACCCAACTGGAATTCATTTGTGTTTATTACCTAATTGACTTCACCAATACAGAGTAGGTGTGAGGCACATACTTTTGCATGAGTCAGATTTTTGTGGGAATAAATCTCATTTTTTTAATAAATTATTAAAATACATCCTTTTTGTTGGTGTTCATTATTTAAAAAGTTTACTTAAGAAATTGGTGCTTGTATGCGCATTTATTAGGCATATTTTACATTTTTCACAATAAAAATAACCATATCTGGTAGTGTTCACAAATTTTCAAGTGGCACTTAAAACAAAATCATACTACACTTGGTATGCAATCCAGATAAATTCTAATAGAGACGAACTCAAGACAACTCAATGTTAAATTCATTTATTTTATTTCACAGAGTAATATAATTTATAAAAGATTTTGGATTATTACAATGGGTAATACATATTTCACCACATTTTGATGTTATTATTGCAGCTCGTCAGACCCAAATGGTACAACAGTTGGTCCTCAAAATATCCCCCACCTAAATTTCTTTTCTTTTTTTTAATTTTACACAGACATCTATGTAAAATTAAATAAAAGAAAAGGAATTTTTGGGGGGGTTGAAATGTAGAACTGTGTGGAATAGTGTAAGAATAAAATAAACATTTTTCATGTTAAATAGAAATGAATAACAAGAATTCGCAGAAATTAATGTTCAATTAGAAAGTTTAGGGTATCAAGAGTTGTAGAAAATGTTCGTAGTAGTAACGTAGGTATTTAAAATGTCAGCAGAGTTAGAATTCATGGTTGTGTAGTAGCAGAATGTAAAGTCTTTGTTCCTTCCTCTTTTTAGTAGGTCATGACAAGTTGAGAGAAAGAGAAGGCAAAATAAATAAAGAAATTGTACTTAACACATCCATTTTGTTGTTGCTGTTGTCCTCCTTAGCAGCATGGTGTGAAAATGAAGAAGAGAGCATTGGAAGAAGAGGTCAAATGAAACTGTGGTGTGATCTATGTCTGGGTTGGCGGGTTGGCGCGGATAGAAAAACAAGAAAAAAAAGTTGGCAGTGAGGGCGAGTTAGCTTGAAGTTTCTTCTTTACATGGTGAGATGCTGTCAGCTACTGCTTCTATCTGACTGCTTTTGACAGGTTAGCGTAGTGGTTCAAATAGTCAAGCTTCTCATGATGCTGGCTCCAGCGTGCCTTTTCACATTTAAGCATGAAAATCTGTCATATATGAATTTGCTGTTTTTAATCCAATCAGGATTCAGAATTTGCTTTTTGCACTGACTTGTGCACTTTTCTTACTTGGGTTTTTCCAAAATGCTTTTAGTACTTAATTTCTTATCTCTACAAGTTTTCCCTACATTTTTACTACCAACTTAATACTAATTTTATTGCAAAAATGTTAACCTGCATAATAAAATTTGATATAGTATAATTATGACCCTCAAAGCTTGCTATGCCATAGTTATAGGTGAGGTGAAATTCTCAGTTGTTGGCCATTTTGACATTTCTTGTTGAAAGACGCTAATCAAAAGCATTCTACTCTTTACTGCACAATAAATTCAAAATAAAGCATTAGTCTGATGGAATTTCAGATTCACTTTGCACAAAAAAAGCAAAAAAGTCACAGAAATAAATAATCAAATTTCAACACCTAAATTTTTTAACTGTTTTAATCTTCTGAGGGAGAGGGTGAAAATAATAAATGTCATTATGTCTTTCTACATTTATCGAAGGTCCCAAAAGGTTATTTACTAAGCTTTATGGATTTTTGTTCAGGCTTATTATAATAGGATTGACTGTTTTATTTAAAAGGAGTTGACTTGATTTTTATCAATACAGAATTAGGCTCTTAGAATTCTAATTCAAAGCTGCAAATGACATTGAAAATGTTGAAGATTTACAGTCATATCTTGTCCTCCAAAATTCATCAAAAAGTAAAAGTAGTTCTTATCTGAAGCAAATGTAAGCTTAACAAAATCTTTAAAAAGGATTCTTGAATTTCTAACAAACTTCTATTTGCCTAAGGAATGAATGTATCATGGAAAAACATCCTTGAAGATAATCAATATTTTTTATCAAGAGAAAGTTTTGATTGTGTTTTTGTATTTTTCATTCTCATCACCCTCAGAACATGTTTTCAGAATAACTTTCATTCTTTACTAGCAGTATAGCCCGGCATTGCTCAGGTGTAATGAAAGCTTTAAAACTAATCCATGGTTCTGGAGCTCAGACTCTTTGGACATTGACATGAAAGACTAAAAAACAATAGTTGTTTCCAGTTAAAGTGAAACCGTAGACTGAAAGAAAAATGAATGGATGTAAGTCAAATTTCTGCACTATTGTAAGAACTGCAACCTTGAAACTTTTGAATATCATTTCTTATGTCCTTGTCTATGAGTGTATCAATTTTGATTTCCTGGTATCGATATCAAATAAGTTTTTTCGTCGTAAACTGAATTTTGAAGGCTAAATAAGTCCTCTGAGTAAATGGTATCATGGCTGAGACTAAGAACTACAATAATACCTACTTAGAGCCAAACCTGAAGCAAAAACTAAAAGAAAATGGCTGAAAAAATACAGACATACAGGCAGATAAACAGACACACACACAAACATCTTGCCTTTTATATATATATATATATATATATATTATTGATTTTCTGCACTATTGTAAGAACTGCAACCTTGAAACTTCTGAATATTGTTTCTTATGTTTTTGTCTATGCGTGTATCAAATTTGATTAAAATCGGACCACTCCTTCTATAACCTGATTTTTTTCGATTATCCATTTTCGATATTTATCCAGGGTACCTCGACACAAAACCTTGCTAAGAACACTCGCAGACGTTTTTAGTACAACTGTGTAAATTTTCAAGAAAATCGGTTCAGCCATTTTGGAGTCTATAGGTAACGAACACACACAAAGTTCCATTTATAAATAAGTTTAGATAGATATAATTGCATTTTTGGGCAGCAATCTCTTGTTTATACAGGTTTCATGAAAGATGACCAACAAGGCACTGCAATTAAGCTTTTCATTAATTTTTTTTGTATTCATACAAGTGGTTTCTTTTCTATAGATATGAGTGTTTTTGACTAATCTACCAGCCATAATCAAGGATGTTTTTTTTTGTTTAATGTAGATTTTATATATATATGTGTGTGTGTGGTAATGAGAAGATTCTTAATTTTGTGAATACAGCCAGTACATTGTGTTCATTTTCACAATAGAGAGTTGCTTTCTTCCTTTTTATATTATTGAAACTTTCATTATTTTTTAACCTTTTTTCCCATGAGGATGCGATAAACAGATCTGTAGATCATTTGAACAGTTTTAGCACACTATGTTCATAAAAGAAATCACTAATATGAATCCAAGAAAAAATTTAATAAAAAAGCCTAATTACAGTACTTTGTAAAATGTCTTTAATTAAACCTATATATATATATATATATATACATATTATATATAGATTGTAATTTTGTTATGACAATGTTTTATAAAAGTATGATCTTACTACACAAAAATTTTCATGTTACAAGACAATACTGTTCTTCAGGTTAAAAAAATATAAAATGACTTCATGGTTATTTTTAAAAATTAAGGAGTAGTAGTTGGAGAAAACACTTTAGGTGTGTCAATATTGTTCAATCAAAAATGAGAATTAGCTAACTGGCGTTTTAAGATCTGGGTTGTGAAAGGAAGCAGGATGGCCTGGTGTCAAGACATGTAACTTTTGAATTTTGTCTGGATAAGATACATAGTGGGACCATAGATTTTTAAATGGGTAGACAATAATTTTTGGATTTTAGGTTTTTTTAATTAGAGTTTTTTACTATCTCATGAGTAAAGGGGCTGGAATGTTTAGGTTAGAATTAGGATTAAATAATTATGGTATACATAGGTATATTGAAGTAAGAAAAACAATCAAGTATTGTGTGAGTCATTTATTTTAGTAAAATAATTTTTATTTTTTAAAGTTATATTGGAGTAAAAATAAGTGAAACATATTATAAATAACAGAGAATTAACATTATTATCTTCATTCCATGACCATTACTACTTTATTATAAGGACCTTTGCCTGACTATTTGGCTCCTTCTACTAATACTTAGTCGAGCTGCTTTGACACTGATCATTTTCTATAATTTTCAATAAGGCTTCTGCATCTCTCAGATGATATTTTCAATTATTCTTCTCTACAGATTTGTTCCAATTCATTTAGATTTGATGGCTTTCATTTATGAATAGCAGTCTTCAGTTCATGCCACAAATGCTCATTCAGATTTAGGTCAGGCTATTGAGAAGGCCAATTCATTCGTCTAACCTTTGTGAGGTGCTTTTCAAAGTAAGTTTTAAGTAATTGTCTTGTTAAAAGAAGAAACATTTACCAGTTCTAAACTTGATAGCAGAGAGTAAAAGAAAATTATAATAAAGAATGAACTTTTGAAGAAATCCGTTTCCTTCTCAATCCTAGTGTGTTTCTCAGTATCTACTGTGCTTATCCTCTAAGTTCTACGCTATGCTTCACTCATAAATTGGTGTTAAATTTTACGTCATGTGCCATGTTCAGTTTTTTTTTACCAAATCTAATGTTGCTTGTTAGATCCTAAAATTTCACTTATTGGATTGTCTGGCCAAATAACTGTATTCCAGTAACCACTGAATTCATTTAAAAACCTTTTAATGAATGTTAAACAAAACTTTTCTACATACATATCAAATATCTTTGACTAGAATTTTGAAAAAAATATAACTTTTCTTCTTTTTTTCTTATTAGGGAATTATTTCGTGTTATGATGCCAAGTATAAATGAATAACTCAACAACAGAATCAGAATATAAGTTGTATTCCGTGGAAAGATGGTTAGTATGTACAGAAGTGATTAGTAATATTTACAATAGAAAGATACAAGAGTCCAATCCGTCGTAAGACGTGTGTATACGTGATTACTTCCGGTACGCCACCGGAAGTGTGACTAACTCTTCACTGACTCGCACTGACTCTTCAGTGACTCTCTACAACTCCCTTGTAAAGAATCCACCATTGCTATATATGTGCAAATGGGAACAGTCCATTTGTAGTCAAATAGAGCGGCGCCCTAACACTTGTAGAGAATCCACCATTGCTATATATAATGGGAGCAGTCCATTTGTAGTCAAATAGGAGCGGCGCCCTAACACTTGTAGAGAATCCACCATTGCTATATATAGCAATGGGAGCAGTCCATTTGTAGTCAAATAGGAGCGGCGCCCCAACACTTGTAGAGAATCCACCATTGCTATATATAGCAATGGGAGCAGTCCATTTGTAGTCAACAGGAGCGGCGCCCTAACACTTGTAGAGAATCCACCATTGCTATATATAGCAATGTGAACAGTCCATTTGTAGTCAAATAGGAGCGGCGCCTAACACTTGTAGAGAATCCACCATTGCTATATATAGCAATGGAGCAGTCCATTTGCAAACAGGAGCGGCGCCCTAACACTTGTAGAGAATCCACCATTGCTATATAGTACTGGGAGCAGTCCATTTGTAGTCAAATAGGAGCGGCACCCTAACACTTGTAGAGAATCCACCATTGCTATATAGCAATGGAACAGTCCATTTGTAGTCAAATAGGAGCGGCACCCTAACACTTGTAGAGAATCCACCATTGCTATATATAGCAATGGGAGCAGTCCATTTGTAGTCAAATAGGAGCGGCGCCCCAACACTTGTAGAGAATCCACCATTGCTATATATAGCAATGGGAGCAGTCCATTTGTAGTCAAATAGGAGCGGCGCCCTAACACTTGTAGAGAATCCACCACGCAGACATAGCAATGGGAGCAGTCCATTTGTAGTCAAATAGAGCGGCACCCCAACACTTGTAGAGAATCCACCATTGCTATATAGCAATGGGAACAGTCCATTTGTAGTCAAATAGAGCGCCTAACACCCTGTAGAGAATCCACCATTGCTATATATAGCAATGGGAGCAGTCCATTTGTAGTCAAATAGGAGCGGCGCCCCAACACTTGTAGAGAACCCACCATTGCTATATATAGCAATGGAGCAGTCCATTTGTAGTCAAATAGGAGCGGCACCCTAACACTTGTAGAGAATCCACCATTGCTATATATAGCAATGGGAACAGTCCATTTGTAGTCAAATAGGAGCGGCACCCTAACACTTGTAGAGAATCCACCATTGCTATATAGCAATGGGAGCAGTCCATTTGTAGTCAAATAGGAGCGGCGCCCTAACACTTGTAGAGAATCCACCATTGCTATATATAGCAATGGGAGCAGTCCATTTGTAGTCAAATAGGAGCGGCGCCCTAACACTTGTAGAGAATCCACCATTGCTATATATAGCAATGGGAGCAGTCCATTTGTAGTCAAATAGGAGTGGCACCCTAACACTTGTAGAGAATCCACCATTGCTATATATAGCAATGGGAACAGTCCATTTGTAGTCAAATAGGAGCGGCGCCCTAACACTTGTAGAGAATCCACCATTGCTATATATAGCAATGGGAGCAGTCCATTTGTAGTCAAATAGGAGCGGCGCCCTAACACTTGTAGAGAATCCACCATTGCTATATATAGCAATGGGAGCAGTCCATTTGTAGTCAAATAGGAGCGGCGCCCTAACACTTGTAGAGAATCCACCATTGCTATATATAGCAATGGGAACAGTCCATTTGTAGTCAAATAGGAGCGGCGCCCTAACACTTGTAGAGAATCCACCATTGCTATATATAGCAATGGGAACAGTCCATTTGTAGTCAAATAGGAGCGGCGCCCTAACACTTGTAGAGAATCCACCATTGCTATATATAGCAATGGGAACAGTCCATTTGTAGTCAAATAGGAGTGGCGCCCTAACATTTCTATAATTATCAATTCAATATCCAAACTGTCAAGCATATTGCTTCCTCTTAGCATCGAATCCATTGCTAAATCTGCTACTATGAAAGTCGGTTCTCTGTGCAGGGCCCGGAAATTCTTTCCATCTGAATCTATCCTGCACTTATATAAATCTCCCATCCTCCTGTGTATTGAATACTGCTGCCACATCTGGTCAGGTGCCTCTGCTATTCTCCTTGGGGTTCTTGACAACATACAGCGAAGAATCTGTAATGTGATTGATACTGACTTAGCTTGCTGTCACTCTCTCACAGGCATGACGTGGCTTTTCTGTGCCTCTTCTATAAATACTTTCATGGCTTCTGCTCTGATGAACTTAAATCTCTGGTGCCCCCTAGGTGTGAATTTGCATGAGATACTAGATAGGCAACTAGGTCCCACCCTTTTACAATGAAACCGATGAAATGTAACTGCAATTCCTACTCCAACAGGTTCTTTTCTTGCACTTCCAGCCTGTGGAATTCCCTTCCGCATGCTTGCTTCCCCAACGGCTACAACCTTCAGGAGTTTAAATGTAGGGTCAATAGACACCTCCTAACACACTAACTCACACCCATTCTCTCCAACTCTCTCCCGATGTACATCCTAAGTTGTCTATCACCCTCCTTCTGACATTTCCTATACCCAATCACTCGATGTAACCCCCTGCACTATAGTGGCAGCGGAATGCCTTGCTTGGGGTGACATGATTAAAAAAAAAAAATGTCTTGGTGACTGATACAAATCTGCTTACTTTATTTTGTTCAGAGATTTAAGCAACAACAGAATGATTTGTGGTGATTAGATATGTACAGTGTAACCCTGATATAAGAGAGTTGTCGGGACCAGATAAAAGTTCACTTATATCCGGGTTACTCTTATATCCGGGTTTGGTCTATTTTATATACATTACCACAGGCGCTGATTTGGGACCAGATAAAATGTCTCTTATGCCCAGGTTTCTCTTGTATCCTTGTCTCTTATATCCAGGTTATACTGTAGTAGTTAAGTGTATTGAAATATGCTCTTTCCTCTTTACAAATAAAGTGACAGCAAAACTCTCTCACTCTCTTTTTCTCTCTACACATACATCCTTTTATTTCTTTCTCTATTTTTCCATCCTTCTGGTAACCTAGATGTTAACCTGGACAAAGTTAATGAAATCAACTGACATTGTGCAAAAATCAACAAATGACTAATGCCTCTGCTAAAATCAAATCAGAAATGCATATTTAGTAAATATAAAAAGAACAGTGAGCATGTGCATAGCCTCTTTAGTTGGTCCCAGTTTGCCCACTGGGTGTTTGTCATTAATGTCAGCCATCAGAGATTCAATCAACACATCAACCAGTCAAAGGAAGATGTGCCTTAAATAATCTTAATGAAAAAAAATGCAAAAACCAAGGAATGAATTCAAGGGTATAATTCACACATTCAAATACTTAGAACATAACATAGCACAAACAGCAACCTGATCCTACATTCCACTGGACACACACATGTAGGAACAAATATGCTATATTTGCATGAATATACAAATACATGGAAGAAGAACTTGAACACAGCAATACATATATAATAATGAACATTCCCATGAATACCACAATGACTTATACACAAAATATCAAAGGCATAAAATGCAAATGGGGCAGAAATGATAGTCTATATCTATAAAAGGGTGGATGTTGTGAAAGTATTTGTTTGATAGATTTGACTTAGCGTTTGCATTTTGCAGCCTAGCTCAACGGGAGTTGCACTCAGATGTAGATCAAAATGTTAGAATGCTAACAACACCTTGAAAATTTTCAGAAAGCCAAAATTAGGGGTAGAAAAATATATATTATCACACCACAAAGCCAGGGGTCAGTTTATGTATTGATTATAATATAGAATCAATCAACCCACTTTATATTATCTATAGCTATATATGTTGCTCCTCCCCCTCCCACCCTAATTTAATAGAGATATTCTACATTGTTATCTATAAAAGTAACAAGGGTGGATGTTGTGTAAGTATTTGCTATGTAAATTCATCATGTTTTTTATTCTTATTATTCCTTAAAGTACCCGAATGAAACTGGGCTAAAAAGCTAGTCCTTCATATATAACAAAAAATGTAACCTTATGGAGTCAACAACAAAAGAAATAAAATGATGCTATAGTTAATAAAACCTGGCCTTTACTCCTTCATTATAAATAAACCAAATCCCTTGAAAATATGTTAAATTTGTTCTGTAGATTGTCACCTGTAAAATATCTCATTTACATATAGATCTCTTAATGAATATACTAAAATAAATACTTGACATCAAAGCCTATTTTAATCATTCACATTTGAAATGCTGTTTATGTAACTGAAGATAAAACATTACTCACAGCAAATGAGATGTTGAAGTCAGTTTGAAATCTACAAAATGGTAGCCTTATTTTTTTTGTAGATTTTATATGAACAACACAGTAATTTTGTTGTCAAGCAACAGACTAGAGAAAAGATGATGATCCCATTGAACTTATACAAAAGAATAAAAATAACTGGATTCCTTTACAGAAAAAAAAAGGATCTCTTCCACAACTGAACATAAGCTTAATTTATTTAAAAGGTGGGGAGGAACTTATTGCAACTTTATATAAACTGTTGATAGTAACTCCCTTTAGTGTCATAATTCAATTCATTATAAAATTATACGGTATTTATCTGCAAAAGAAGAGTTAAAAGTCACTGAATAACAACGTAAAATAAATAAGGAATAAAATACATGCAAGCAATTTTAATAGCTTCATTTGTTATTGTTGTGATTACTTGAAATTTACTTTATTTTGAAACTATTATTCATAATCAAATTCTTAGTTCAAATAATGACATAATTGTGACTATCATTCAACTTGTCCCTCTTTTGTACAAGTTTCATTAAAAATGACTGACATGCGACTGCTGTAAAGTATTTTTACTTTATTTTTTTTGTGTTTGTATAGTTTTCTTCTTTTATGGACATAACTTACATAGAAATTGTTTAAATGTCCTGAATATCCAAGGACTTTTAGCTATTATCAAGGATGATCTTCTTGTTACTTTTAACTGAATGTATAGATTGCTTTATGCATGTATCTGGAGCTATAAGTACATTTTATTTTGCGACATGGTCAGCACATATGCTCCTTATCATTCCAAATTCATAAATACTTATATTGAATATACTATCAATCAGTTAAGTGCCATACGTGATACACACTTGGGTGATCATGTCTCGAAAGAGACATGACTGACTGGGCAGAATATTATCCCGCAGTAGGTTGCTATTGCTTTCTGCGGTAGACTGGTTGCTGACCAAGGCTATAGAACCCAATCTGTCCTGTTATTTAACCCATAACTGGGAGGAATAGATGAATTAATACCTTTCCCAAGGGTATTTGCGTGTAAGTGAATGCAATGAATTCAGCTGGAATTCCAACTTGGCTCCCCAATTTCTCGTTCCGAGCCGATATCTAATACACCACTATGCACATCCGACTAGTTAAGTGCCATACGTGATACACGCTTTGGGCGATCATGTCTTGAAAGAGACATGACTGACTGGGCAGAATATCCCGCAGTAGGTTGCCATTGCTTTCTGCGGTAGACTGGTTGCTGACCAAGGCTATAGAACCCAATCTGTCCTGTTATTTAACCCATAACTGGAAGGAATAGATGGATTAATACCTTTCCCAAGGGTATTTGCGTGTAAGTGAATGCAATGAATTCAGCTGGAATTCCAACTCGGCTCCCTGATTTCTCATTCCGAGCCAATATTCAATGCACCACAACACACCTCTTTTTATAACAAGCCTAAAAAGAAAACTCACATTACATTTCTCTGACCATAGATCAATTAAGTCTCAATTAAACATCATGTGCCAGAATTAATTATTAAGAATTCATGAAGAGTTGAGAGAGACCAACCAATCTCTATATGCAACATATATGTTGATAATAGAATTATAATAGTCTTATTTTTTCTTTTTTTTTAATTGTGTCACCCGAAGCAAGGCATTCCACTGCCACTATAGCGCAGGGGGTTACATAGAGCGATTGGGTATAGGAAATGTCAGAAGGTGGGTGATAGACGACTTAGGATGTACATAGGGAGAGAGTTGGAGAGAGTGGGTGTGAGTTAGTGTGTTAGGAGGTGTCTATTGACCTTACATTTAAACTCCTGGAGGTTGTAGCCGTTGGGGAAGCAAGCATGCGGTAAGGAATTCCACAGTCGGGAAGTGCGAGGAAAGAAGCTGTTGGAGTAGAAATTGTGGTTACATTTCATCGGTTTCACTGTAAAAAAGTGGGACCTAGTTACCTATCTAGTTTCTCATGCAAATTCACATCTAGGGGGCACCAGTGATCATGTAAAAAACAAAGCTACAAATAATGGAAGCATTATTAATGAAAACGAAAAGACTAACACTCAGTAATATCAACTATGAACATGGCTACGATGTGCTGGCCATGTTTGTAAAATAGAACATTCTTATAACTCTAGATATATGCATAAAAGTCCATACATCCAGTTAAAAGTAAAAATAAAATCACCCTTGATAATGACTAAAAGTATAGCCGAATGTGCTTGGATATACAAAAACATTTAGAAAATTTCTACTTCATTTACATCCAGAAAAGAAGAAAATTATCAGAACACAAGAAAAATGTCAATCATTTTTAATGAAACTTGTATGCATGCATGTGTTCATTTGTACTGAAATATAATTATCTAAATATTATTTTTTAATCTGACATATTTTTACTAGTTCTAACACTATTTTTAATAGTTACCCATATTTGAGTAGACACTCCATCTATATTTTTTTTAAAGAGTATTTATTTCTTTTACCAGCCTGCATACTCAAAAAATCTTAATGAATAAAATGTGCCCTCTGGCATATGATGTTAAATCTAGATTCAATTTTGGCAGGATTTATGCTACTCTGAATTTTTTTTTTTATAACCGTATCGCCCCAAGCAAGGCATTATACTGTCACCATTGTGCAGGGGGTTACATTGGAGGAAAGTTATGAGAAGAAGTGACAGAATACAGGGGGTGTCAGGAACTGGGTAGGAGAGGGATGAGAATACTGCAGAAATGGGATTGAGAGCACGAGAGAGAGGATGCATGTTAGTGAGATAAGAGATGACTATTGACTTTACATTTAAATTCTTAGAGATTGTAGCTGTCAAGGAAGCAAGTAAATGGAAGGGAATTCCACGGGCAGGAAGTGCAAGAAAAGAAGCTGTTAGAGTAGAATTTGCTTTTACATCTTACTGGTTTCACAGTAAAATGGTGGGACCTAGTTTCTAATCTTGTGACTCTAGTAAATTTGTATATAGAGGGCACCAGTGAGCTAAGTTCATCAGAGCAGAAGCCGTGAAAGTATTTGTAGAAGAGACACAAGGAAGCCACACTGCACTGGTGAGAAAGTGACTGTATGTGAGCAGCCAAGTCGGGATCAATCACATTGCAGATTCTTCATTAAATTTTGTCAAAAACCCCTAGGTGGATAGCAGGGGCACCCAACCAAATATGGCAGCAGTATTCAATACACTGGTGGATGGTAGATTTGTATATGTGCAGGACTGTTTCAGCCAGAAAGAACTTCCTGGCCTTGCACAGAGAACCAACCTACTTAGCAACAGATTTAGCTATGGATTCTATATAAGCATTCCACTTGAGGTCTGTTGTGAGAGTTAACATCAATCTATTATCTTGAAATATTTCTGGTTCCTATTGCTTATAACATTTTAAGTCCATGTTTAGTTTCCTGCAAATAAATATAACAGAATATTTGCATAGTTTTCTTGTAACATATTTTTCCATGAACTTTGAGAATTCCCCAGGTATTTATGTACATTTATATTGATCTCCATAGCTTTTAGATAATTAATTAGTGTAGAAAAATGTGACCCCTGAAAAGACATCTTGACCTCAACACCCTTGACAATAAATCAACAGTGTTTCCTTTTCAACTATTCATTACTTCTTAATATAGAAATATATGAACTCATTAATTCTCAATAGCAGAAGAAAGTTTCTTATCAGAAAGGAACTGTTTAGTTTTTAAACAACTATTTGGTAAAAAGAATATTTAAAATAACTTCTTTTTTAAATACAAAGATAAATGTATTTTTCCATATTTTCAAAAACAATGAATTTAAGAAAGTGATAGATTTCTTTTCAATTTCTGCTTTATATCTTTAAATTCTTTTTAAGCTTTAGCAAGATATATTCTTTTCCTTTCTTAATCACACACTTTCTTGTTCTTACCCATCATCTCCTGATGTCTATGGTTGGTGTTGAATGGACATTGAATATAACAGCCATCTTCAATCGCGCTTGCTGACTGTTTCTATAGATTCATTGGTTGCCTATACTTTTTCTTTCTTTTCATCTTGTTTTGTCAGTTATCAGTGACAGTTCATCACCATGATGATTGAATAGGTTTTGTATATGCACGTACTCAGAAAATTACACGATCAAATATACATGTGTGTGTGTTTTCTCGTATAGCTGAGCACCAAGTGTTTGTGCAACTGTTATTCTTTTTGATCTATATACCAATTTTTTCTTTCTAGTTTCCTCCCTCCGTCCTTTCATATTCATTTTGAAGATTTCTAATTCCATTTTTAGAGTCAGATCAAATATAAGACAAAGCAGATCAGATGCCTACTTTTGCCAAACATATTCACACAAAGTTCAGAAAATGCTCAAATAAGACTTAAGCAGAACCAACAACTCTGGAATATTCAAAACTCCAAACTTTTTTTTACTAAGTCTTTTCTGCAAACCAACATACATTCCTTGAAAGGCACAGACTAGCTCGGATAGACACACGCTCCTCTGCCATTCTGAAGATGAGATTTTGATCTGGAAATATTAATGTATAATAAATAGGTAATACCCAAAAACTTCTTTACCTTCCTGTATTTTACTAAACGCATTGTGACAGCCTTCAAGACCTAACCATATAAAAAATCTACTTGTTTATTTTTATCACCTAATGCATGCAATATTTCAGGAAAATTACTGGAACACCTAAAAAAGAAGGAAAGAAATGTAGGAAAAAAGACTAACCATCAATTCTAAGAAATCAAAATGTATAGTCATGAGCAAAAGCCACAGACCAAAATATGACGCTATGAACTGGATCACAGAAAGTGTTACAAAAGACAACAGAAAAAGTGACACTGAAATTCAATGATACAATGGAATAGCAAAAGACACTTTCCAAGAGTTAAACTAAATAAAAATAAATAGGAAATTTAATTAGAAACAAATGAAATACTCAACTGCTATGTAATATCAATCCCTCTATTTTGCAGCAAATGCTAGACAATTTCTTTACAGATGAAGATGAGATTTGAGGCAACAAAGATGTTGTAGACTATACGACGTGGTAGTAATTTGAAAGTGGAGTCACCATTATAAAGTAAACTAGTTGTCCAATCCACCACATTAATAATAAAAATAACTCAGAGAACAATATAACAAGAATAATAACAATGTATTAAACATAGTTACAGGAGTCATTATTCGTGCATGCAAGATTTAGTGGAGAAAGTTCTCTTGGATGTTGAAGAAAATGTATCAATGTTCATACTGGAAGAGTTCCTGAAAAAAGGAAATATGATGTTCGTACTAATCAGTAGTTTAATATAACTATATATGTAGTGAAGTACGCTTGTAAGAGAGAGAGAAATATTTTTGGTGCAACTAATTGCTAAACGCAATTAGCACAGTATGTGAGTTAGAAAGAAACTAACAGCATTTGGACTGTTAGCTCCAAAAGACAGATTCCAATTGGTCTACACATGTGTGAACATCAGCTTATATATTTCTGAATGAAGCATGGGGAAAAAGAGGTTTCACATGCAGTACTAATGTATAAGTATGCGCATATATATGTGTATACATGCGTACATGGCGATATGTATATAAGTATGTATATGCATGTAGAAGTGATTCTACAGAGATATAGTTCTACATAAGGATATTGGTAATACCATGAATGAAGCATTTAAATAATGAGGAATTTTTAAGGAAAAAGAAAACATAAAGGATAATTATACTGACAATCAGAAAGAGACAGTTAACATTTCTGGGTCACATGATGAGGCAAAAAGACTTGAAGAATTTGGCACTCACATGATATATTGAAGGCAAGAAAGAAACAGTAAGTAACCTAACCAATGAGCTTATGTCAGCAAATGGTAGATCAAGAACAGGGAGGCATTGTAAAGAAAGAAATATTGTTTGGAAATTGTAAGGAATGAAAGTTTTTGAGAGCTATGATTTCTCACATTTTGAAGAGACATGGTCAATGAAAAAAAATTTTATTCACTAAATAAAAATACACATTAAATTTCACCAATACAATTCTGTTCATTGACTCTTCTTTTGCCTCCTAGAATTATTCATAAACAAACTTTGTGATATGAAATATTGATAATGCATTCTTCTTCTTCTTCTTCTATGTGCCCTGTCCCTTCAGGACGTAGGCGATCATGGATCTCCACGTCTCTCTATCCCTTGTGGCTCTTAGTATGTTTGCTCCTGTTGCTCCTGGCAACCCCCGTTCCGTCATCCACCTGATCAGACTCTGCAGATATGTTATCCGCTGCCTTCCTCTGTCTCTCCTTCCTTCTATCTGTCCAGTCAGTATCAGGTTCTCCAGGTTCTCCTTCCTCATTGCGTGTCCCAGGAACTTCAGTTGTCTCTTCCTGATGCTCAGCATCAATTTCCTTTTTGTTGCCATTCTTTCTAACACTTCGTCGTTGCTTGTATGCTCAGTCCACGATATCCGTAGCATCCTTCTGTAGAACCACATTTCGGCCGCTTCCAGTTTTGTCCTCATTTTCGATGATATTGTCCAGCATTCACAGCCTTACTGAAGAACTGACATCACGTAGCAGTCTAGCACTCTTTTCTTCGTTTCTATTGAGATCTTCCTGTGTGTTAGTATTTTGCTCATCTTCTGGAACGCGTCCTTTGCCATGCCAATTCGCCTTCGGATCTCCGTGTCGCACTTTCCATCTCCTGTTAGAACACTTCCTAGGTACTTAAATTCTTGGACTTGTTTGATTCTGTTATCCCCCTCCTGTATTTGGCATTTTGGGTTGTATCTTTTGCTGATGACCATGCACTCAGTTTTCTTAAAGTTTATTTGTAGTCCCTTCTTGTCACTCTCCACTGCTACTTTCTGTATGAGATCTTGCAGTTTCCTTTCCGTGTCCGCAATCAGTACTGTATCGTCCGCGTATCTTATGTTGTTCAGGTTGTGGCCTCCAATAATAAATCCTGGTGTGTCATCTAGGGTCCTCAAAATATTCTCTCTGTATAGGTTGAACAAATCCGGTGAAAAGACACATCCTTGTCTTACGCCTTTTTCTATCTTTGTGTATCTACTGAGGTCGTTACCTGTCCGTATGCAGGCCGTTTGCTGCCAGTAGAGATTCTTGATTATTCTTATATCTTTGCCGAAAATGTCGAGGTTGCCTAGCATTTCCATCAATTCTTTGTGTCGTATTTTGTCGAATGCTTTCGCGTAATCAATGAAGCATAGGTACAAGTCTTTCTTCATTTGTAATGTCCTTTCAGAGAGCATCCTAATCATGAATATGGCGTTCCTTGTTCCAGTGTCTTTGATGAACCCGCACTGTTCCTGCCCTATCTCTGGCCTGATTCTGCTTCTCGCTCTATTCATCAGGATTCTGACAATCAGTTTTGTGATGTGACTCATTAAGCTGATAGTTCTGTGTAGTTCACACTCGTTTGCACCTGGTTTCTTCAGCAGTGCTATAAATATCGACTTGCATAGGTCGTCTGGTATTATGCATTACTGAATCAAATAATGAAATAAAGCAAGAACTTATATTTTGGAGACATTACATTGACAGTTTTCTTTTATGGATGCAGTTCTCTTCACTTGTCTTCTTTCTCTCGTATGCATCTGTGACAATTGTCTAGGATTAACAGCTATCTTTCACACATATCCTCATAAACTCTACTTATTACCTCTTACTCTCTAACTCACTACCTTGAGTGGCTTTTGAGCCTAGTGAAAAATATTATAAAAAAATTCATTATTTCCCACATTTTTTTTTAACACAGATAATGCATCTAACTTGGCCAAATATCAAAGATTACAGTAAAATAGTAAATGTTTTTCAAAAGAAAAAACCTTATATAAAAAGTCAAATCAGTTCTAAAATACAAGTAAAAGCACAAACACACACACAACACAAGAGAACACACAGGATGGAAAAAAATTTTAGCAATAAACAAGCCCCCCCACCTCCAAATTGAAGCAGATAGATATTACACCAAGCCATAAAACAAAGCCAACTCCCACTTTGGCAAAGGTCATACTATCTGTCAGGTCAACACATACTTAGATAAACCATAAAATAAAGCCAACTGATATCATCAGAATTAAAATGGCCTGTGCCATCTATCAATCACACACATATATATATATATATATATATATATAACATAAACACACACACACACACACATTACAAGTAATGACCATTCCTTGAAAGGCAAGGTTCATGGTTGGTTCACAAAGGAACTCCAAAACAAGCTCTCCTACCATTCTGAAGATATTAATGTATAATAAATAGGTAATACCCAACAACTTCTTTACTTTCCTTTATTTTACTAAACACATTGTGATAGCTTTCAAGACCTAACCATACACCTAGTTATTTTTTTTTTAATTCTCCAAATATTTTCTTCTGTCTTTTAAGCAAGATTTTTTTACTAGCCACAATACTACAGACTGATTGTGTTTCTGCAAAACTCTGTAAATTTTTATTTATACATAACATAAGTTCTTGTTCACACAGAGCTGTGCCAGTCAAATAAGAATTTTATTTTTTGCTGAAATGAAAACATATAAGTAAAAATAACAATCTATCTATCTATATATATAAAAGGCAAGATGCTTGTGTGTGTGTCTGTTTATCTCTCTGTATGTCCTTTAAACAAATCCACAATTTTTATCCAATTCTCACCAAACTTCACACAAATATTCTTTAGGCTTCCAGTCAAGTCTACTTATTTTTCCGATTTCCCCTCGATATTGAAAATCAATGACCCAATATCTGATCAGATCTGATCAAGATCAGGATTTCAGCCTTTTTATCATAGTTCTTGCTGCAGAATTTGCTCTAACTTGGTAAATTATATTTTTTAGTCTTAAACATTAGTAGATCTTCTCAAATGACTCATTTTCCTTGATATTGGAAATCAATACCCTCTGATTGAATTTGATCAAAAACTGATATTCAGCCATCAATATGGCTCATTTTCTCCAATTTTACTCTTGATGAGTATGATAAGTTTTCATGGACTTACTTAGGTTAGTTTATCCTGGGATGACTTATTTGACTCCAATATTGGAAATCGATACCCCAGTATCCTATCGGGTCTGATCAAAATCAGGTTTTCGGCCCTTTTATTTTGGTTTTTGCTTTGAGTTTTGCTCTAAGTAGATTTAATTGTAGTTCTTAGTCTCAGCCATGATATCATTTATTCAGAGGACTTATTTAGCCTTCAAAATTCAGTTTGCAAAGGAAAATTATTTGACATCGATACCGGAAATCAAAATTTGACTAACATCCATTCATTTTAGTAAGTTCTATGGCTTCGAGATCAACCTTTCAACAACCTATGTTTTTCATGTCAACGTCCAAAGAGTCTGAGCTTCAGGACCATGGATTAGTTTTAAAGCTTTCATTACACTCAAGCAACGCCAAGCTATACTGCTAGTACATAATAAAACATATAAGCAAAAATTTACAGAAACTTATAAATCTTGTGAAAAATGTACGCAGCAGAACATCTGTTTCAAAGTTGATTATTCAACATTACATCTTATGGACAAAACCAAGAATTTCATTGGAAAAAAAAAGTCAATAACTTCTTCACTGGCCTTCATAATTCATTAAATTGTCATACTAATATTTACTGTATTCACTCAAACAGTGAAAGAAAGATAAAAAAAAAAAACAAATCAATCAATATCTTTTTGAACCTAATTCTAATTTAGGATTTTCCAAACAATCATAAAAATAGTCACACCAGCAAATAAACAGCTCACTGGAAATCAGTCAACAATGGGGTGTCTGGAATGAGAGGGGAAATGTGTTAGTTTTCTCCACTATCCAAGGTCCACTATAGACATTTGTATATCCATGATATATTAACACCTTAACTGAAGAAAGGAATAGAATAACCCACAACACTGAAGTACACAAATATTAGTCATACTAAAATGCAAAATATATATATGTATCACAAATGGACACTTTGATGTGGTGTAATGGCTAACAAGCTTGTCTCACTTGATCAGTTATGACTGAGTAATGAATTTGGTTCTCACTGATTGCTCTGTGCTTTCAGCCTTGTACCACATCTATGTTACACTTAGAAAATCATTATATATGCATGATAAATTGTGCCACACATAAAATCAAGCACTTATAAGAAAGAAAATGCAAGCAGTATGTGATAATAATGAGTAAAAAGCAGGTCGTACTTGAGATCATCCCCGCAAAGGTCAAGGTTCCTATTTAGAGTGTATGGTAAGTCATCCTCCTTAGTCAATGAAAGCTACTAACTATGACATCCGCCTCAGTGGTAAGCTAAGACTCAACTGACTATTCTAACCAATGAGCTGTTTGTTATATGATCTGCAAGGGTCTTTTAAGACATTAATAAATTTTCATCTTAAAAGAAAAATAATTGCCTTCTGCATCCTTACATACCGATTCTTTCCAAATTCTGCAAACTAAAACATATATCCTCTCTTAGTGGCTTTCATGTAATCTATGCTAATAAAATATTTACTGTTGCTATATTCAAAACCATGGCATTTTAATTCATTTATCACGATAAGTAACTTTTTTCAGACTGGAAATCAAATGAGAAAAGTTGTTTTTAGAAACACATGCAAATTGAAACAAAATTAATAGGTAATACACTTTGACAGATTAATTTTATAAATATTTTCCAAGCAATCAAAGCCCAGCTGAAGGCCATTCACTGGAATGCTAAACTTCTTTTTGACCATAAATACAAAGGCATACCAGGGTTAACCAGGAGTAACTCAATGAACTAGTTGCTATGGACATTTTCCCACATCAATACTGATGTTAACAAACTTTCCCACATGATACTAAATATTACATAGTACTTGACTACCATCAAAGTGGCAATAAAACTGGTCAATTCAATAACTACTAACAGAATAGTAATACATCAAGACTCTAGTGAGAACTTATCCATTTCATTATAAACTTCTTTTCTATCATACTAACAATTAAGTAATAACAAATATTTCATTATTATTTCTTTATTTCTGCACAAGCACAACGTAATTCAATACAACATTTTACTCTGATGCTATAATTTTGAATTTGGATTTTCACAACTCTTTAGGTCAAGTCATAGGAACTAACCAACGTCTATATCCACTGAGCCATGTGTCCTTATGGACACACAGCCCAGTGGATATAGACAAGTAACTTTATTGTTTCTTTTATATACTAGGAAGAGAAAGAACCAGACTGAATGCAATCAATAACCGAAAACCCTGACAGTGAAATAAGCAAAGATCTATACGATCTCAACAGCCAAACCAGCAGAAAAGGTGAGTGTCATTTGGGCTGGCGTAACCAAGACGGATATTGACTGATCAAGCAGACCCAGTCTCAATCCCCTTTAGACTGCGAGGGAGGTGCTTCTGGCTTAGTGTGTGGGCTTCGCCCTCATGCAGAGTTGTCCACCAAAATCAGATTCATGTGAATTAGCCTCATCAACTTTTCTTTGATACAGAGATATCCGCCACTAGGGAAGAGAGAGGAGTAACAAGGAGAGAGAATGACAATTCTGATGTCAGAATGCGAGTAGTTGCCGACAACAACAACAAAATTATACATATTCTAAGTTTCTGGTTTGGAGACACGGCAGATGTGTGATTTAGTCTGAGAAATCGGTGAGCCGAGTTCGAATTCTTGTCGAGTTCATTACATCCTGGAAATCCTGGGAATTCATTACATTCACTTAAGTGTTAATATTCTTGAGAATGGCTATGAGTAAATTAAATAGTAGGACAGTCTGAGTTCTGTAGCCTTGGTTGGCGACCGGTGTAGGAGAAGCAAAACTCTGAATTCAAAACAGTATGTTGCCCTGGCGAAAAACACACTATGCAGCTAATGGAAAGGATCGTTTGCATTCATTCGATCATCACCACTACGGTGCGACTATTTTTTATGTTCCTAGCGCAAAACCAGTTTTCAACTTTGTATTTTCTTTATTTTTCGAAAGAAAACACAGGCAAACTTTTGTTTGCACCTAATATAATTGTAACAACAACAAAATTCAACACTCAACAGTGATCTCACAAATTTTTTGTAAAAATATGTTTTTAAAACTTTTTTAGCCTATCATTTTAACGGTCACGATTTTTTTTTCAAAGTACTACCAGTTCAAAAGAGAAACACTTATTTAAAGACTTTTTCCCCTTACGATATCGAAAATAAAATTGAAAATAAAAAGTACATCTACATAGGCGTACATTATTGTTAGCTGTGGTTCACCGACTTGGAGACTTGGAGGCTACTTTGATATCAGATTAACAGTTTTTAAAAGATAGCCCGTTCTGGCAGTCATCTTAATTGAATGAATAACTTTGCTTATTCATGAGCGATGTTATCAAGGAACTTGATGTGAATATTAAGTCCCCGGCTTTTAACCTTAGTGCTCTTATCTCACAAGTTTGTTCAATTCCTAGTTGGGGTTTGTAAAGTTGACATGTTTTGTCACTATTCTCGCGATGAATATTCCTGCTCTTTTCATACCAAAGATTCTCAGTTTGATACACCAAACAAAACTTTATATTCTGATATATTGCATAAATCTTAATTTTGACAAGTAGACATTTATATGCCGATAATGATTCATTCAAACTGAAAAGACGTTGTCCGGCACACCATTTCACCACAACAATGAAATAGTCAGAAAAAAGAAAGAAAGAAGGATTAATGCAACGCTGTTCTAAATCTGGGTTCATTAAAAGCTGACATTCAGATAATAATTTTCTATAAATTTTAAATGTGTTAATTGTTTCATCTCTAGCGACCATCATCACACATTGAAAATCAGAAATTGAATAAGAAGATACACTGACAGTAAATAAAAGCACTGGATATATTTCAATTGAATCAAGATAATGCAAATGTACAGGTTATATGATCAAGCTGATTTGTTTGTTTAACGGTATATCAATTCCTTATGGGTCATTTAATACCGAAATTTGATTCTCTTGAGAACGTTGAAGTAATAAAAACATGCCATTCTACTTTCACAGTTAAATACATGGTAGATATTACACAGCTTTTGAGTGGGCATAAATTGAGTCGACATACATGGTAGATATTACACAGCTTTTGAGTGGGCATAAATTGAGTCGACATACATGGTAGATATTACACAGCTTTTGAGTGGGCATAAATTGAGTCGACATACATGGTAGATATTACACAGCTTTTGAGTGGACATAAATTGAGTCGACATACATGGTAGATATTACACAGCTTTTGAGTGGGCATAAATTGAGTCGACATACATGGTAGATATTACACAGCTTTTGAGTGGGCATAAATTGAGTCGACATACATGGTAGATATTACACAGCTTTTGAGTGGACATAAACTGAGTCGACATAACTTCGTGTGGAAATGTAGATAGATCTATCTATCGCCCGGTTCACACTCCACCCACGTCTATTAAATAGTTTAAGAGGCTCATCCCTTGTTCCCTGTTTAGGATGTGGTTTCCGGCTTTCTCTTTTCCAATCTTCTCACTTTTTTTTTTTTTCAATTGGAGTAGATAGATCTATCTATCGCCTGGTTCACACTCCACCCACGTCTATTGAACAGGTTAAGAGGCTCATCCCTTGCTCCCTGCTTAGAATCTGGTTTCCGACTTTTCCAATCTTTTCACTATTACGTAGCCCCCTGCACATCAGTGGCGTTACCGCTCGGGGTGATACAATTAAAAAAAAAATTACTAGAGCCGTGATATGTGTTTTATGTTGTTGTTTTTTTTAAAGTTATATTTCGGAATACGGTATCATTTCTTTAAGAAATTGTAGGATATTACATGGATCAATGTTAAACGAGGACCACCATTCTTTCAAATGGTGGTCCTCGTTTATCGTTTCATTTACGTGAAACCACTTTTAATCATAAATCCGAGAAAGCGGTTGTATACAGCTGACAGTTAAAGATTTCCCAAACGATGGGTCGTGATTTCCTGGTAGGTCGCAAGCGATTAATCTTTTGATTTTGTGGCAATTTGTGGTGGTGGGACGAAATTACTCCTGGTACTACATTTTTTATAACTGATCCATACATCGAGGTTTGTGAAGTGTTTAGTAATTACTAAATCAACATACTGCTTTTTTTCTGATGGATTTGAGGTAGGTGCTATAATGGCAACCTACTGCGGGATAATCTTCTGCCCAATCAGTCATGTCTCGAAAGAGACATGATCGCTCTAGCGTGTATCACGTATGGCACTTAACTGAGTTATTTAGTTACTTAGAACGTTTAAATAAATGGATAATCATCTCCCTTAACCCTCTAGGGCCATTCGTATCATATTTGATACAGTATTTCCCTATAAGGAAACATTTGGTATTCATTGACTGAGCAGTCAGTACTGCTTTCATTTGAAATTTATAAAATATTTCTCTTAAAAAATTTTTCAGGAAAATATTTCTTTCAAGGCTTGTTTTCATACTGTATCAAATAGGATACGAATGGACCTAGAGGGTTAACTAGGTTTATATATTTTGACGTTATCAAATTAAAGTAACTTATAAAAAATCCCATTAATTTTATTGTTGCAGAAACGCTTTGAGTTTTCTATTTATTTGTAGTCATTTATATTTTTATCATGCTTCAATTTCTTCTATAGATAGTTTTTCTACTAGAGTCCATCAACAACCTAAAGCGGTTAAAATCATTATAAGACACCATGTTTTTTTTTTCATTTCGTCACATGTAGTTATTTTTGTTAATACATGCATTAGTTTGTTTTATATTTATTGGTCTTCAGGTCTCATTTTTACCTGGACTCATATTGAGTCCACCAATATTACTTGCGATGTAAATCTTCCAGGAGCCCGTAATTATTCACGATACAAAATGTTGATTCCTGCAACATAATGGTGACTAATATTTACACAAATATACGAGTATCCCGTGACACGGACTTCGATTTTAAAATCAGTTTTAGCTAGGTTCTCTCAATGTATAGTTATATGCAATTTTGACCAAAGAAGAGTGGAAGTAAGTAAATATTGAAAAAAATATTTTTATTCACCCATTTCTAGAAGTTTCAAGATTTTTCTATTGACGTAAGCTTGTTGGAAGTGATTGTAGAAGTTGTCATTAAACACTGAATACGCCATGAATACTGCATTTTCTCACCGAAAAAGAAAAGATGAAAATGTTGTCTTATTATGATGGAACCAACATAGATTATTATAAAAAGTGGACAGATCTAAAACCGCTTTTAGCAATTTTTGAAGAATTCGGAAACGTGTGGCACTGACAATCAGGAAAGCCACCCGAATTGATTGCTGCAAGCCGTAGTCTACTTCGAGATGCATCAAAAGATGAACTGTGTTATCGGAGTCTCCGAAATATATTCAGTCAGTTAAGTGCCATACGTGATACACGCTTTGGGCGATCATGTCTCGAAAGAGACTGGGCAGAAGATTATCCCGCAGTAGGTTGCCATTGATCTAAATATATCACGTGTTCAGCAAGTTCTCAGTGAATCTTTGTGCTTTGACCCAGAATCTGTAGAAGTGTTGTCCGGATATGAGCGCCTCAGTAGACAGATAAATAATGAACCAAGTTCGGTTTCTGCGCATGAAACTTCACGCATCAATGCCGGATGAAGACAGAAAATAAATTATTAATATTAAAAAAAAAGGAAACAAAACACGCTTTTTCAGCCAATCAGAAATGCACAATTTAAAATATAAGTCTTTCGATCCTCTCATCGGAAAGGAAAAAATGCCATTTTTACCAAGTAAATAATCGTAATTTGAGATCCATACAGGGTCACGTCACTAGAACAGATGTTTACTCCAACTGGGACTGTAACTTTGTAAAACAAATGACAATAACTATGAACTTCGCATATCTATATATGTAGCGACTTCGAACATCGAAATATCTTTTCTATTCATGTTCCCTCATTTTCAAGTAGGTTCTTTCCTTCTGCTGAAAAAAGCAACCCAAAATGTCAAATACAGGTGGGAGGATACTAGTATCAAGCAAGTATAAAAGTTTAAATACCTGGAAAGTGTTCTAACAGGAGATGGAAAGTGCGACACAGAGATTCGAAGGCGAATTGGCATGGCGAAGGACGTGTTCCAGAAGCTAAGTAAAGTACTAAGGCACAGGAAACTTTCACTAGAAACAAAGAAGATAGTGCTAGATTGCTATGTGATGTCAGTTCTTCAATACGGCTGTGAATGCTGGACAATATCATCGAAGATGAGGAAAAAACTTGAAGCAGCTGAAATGTGGTTCTACAGAAGGATGCTGTGAATATCATGGATCGAGCATGTGAGCAGTGATGAGATTTTGGAAAGAATGGAAACGAAAAGAAAATTAATAGTGAGCATCAGAAAGAGACAACTAAAGTTCCTGGGACATACAATGAGGAAGGAGGGCTTGGAGAACCTGATACTAACAGGCTAGATAGAAGGAAAAAGAAACAAAGGAAAGCAGCGGATAACATATTTGAAGGGCCTGAGGAGGTGGATGACGGAACGGGTTTGCGTGGTGTAACAGGAGAAAACATACTAAGAGCCACCAGGGATAGGGAGACGTGGAAAGCCATGATCGCCTATGTTCTGAAAGTACAGGGCACATAGAAGAAGAAGAACAAAAAATTAATTTTTGTAGATACGCGATATTAATAAATGCGCTTGCATATCATGTTCTATTTTGCAGTGCGTGATGGGTAAAGTGCCACCATGTTATATTTTTAATTTTATGCGCGTTGTTTGTTTTTGATTTTTTTTTTCAACTGCAGAGTATAGTAGAGTCAGTTGGGCACTGTCTGTGGGAAAAGGAGTGCCATGACCCAATTCACGCCGCTAGAAAATTGGAAGCGGCACGTTATACTGCTTGTGATTTGCACCGGAAGCTCTGATACAAACATTTCAGAGTGTTTGGATGTAAATCTGATAACAGCACAGAGGATCCGGAAAGAGTTAGATGAATCTAATGGGGATTACGAAGATACGGAAGCTCGAAAAACTCACTATGATCGTTCTGATAAGAAAAGAACTAATAAACTTCCGAATTTGTTGGTAAGGGCCTCAGATTTAACATGGAAGTCTACATTAAGTGCGCTGCCCTGGGTCAAGAGGGTGGCTGCTGGAAGACACTATGTCTGGCAAAAGGAATCTGCATCATGCCTCACAAGCAGAAGAACCAAGTCATGGCTGTCAGATTTCTGCCACCACATCACTCTTTACATGTGGCCACCTAACTCCACAAAGTGCAACTCTCGTGATTATTATGTATGGAACACAGTTTAATGAGAGGTCAACAAAACTTTTTTGCAACACCAAATATAAGCTGAAAGCAAAAATTATGGTAGGATTCACCAACTTAAACAAGGAGACCGTCCAGAAGAGTTGCAAAAGATTCCGAAGTTGTCTGGAGGCCGTGGTTGAAGCTAATAGCAATTTATTAAAAAAAAATTACACTTGAGAATTTCAAAATAATTTTGTGTAATTTTGTTAAATATATGTTAAAATGAGATATCAATGTTATTTTCATTTTTGCGTACGACTGTCGATGTTGTTCAATTTATTTTGTCCCATAAGACTTTTGATGGGATGTTAATTTGGAGTTAGAGAATAAACCTTTATCATGTCTGTAAGAATCGATGACAAAATTGTTTAAATACAACTGTAATTTGTCGTATGGCATAACCACAAAGAAATTGTGACAATTCAAAGATTTTGTACTCAATATGGATTCTCGCCATTAATATTTATCTCCATGCTACATATCAACATTTCGTCATTGAATTCGACAATGTGGCTAGTAATGTGAAAATAGTTCCAACAAACCGTATTAACAATTTATAAAGAGCAATAAAAAAATGGTTATATCGAACAAAGGCGTAAACGAACCAAGCTTTTTTTTCATAAATATGAAACTAACACACTCGACATGGCAATCGCAAATTCTAGAAATCTGTTACAGACATCAATCTCTCGGCAACTATACCCATTCAACAATCTAGATGCAAAAAGTGGTTCTTACACATGTAACATTATGATGTATGTGTGTAAGTTAATGTTTAATGATTAACGTTAAAAATGAAAACAAGAAACGGATATACGAGGGTCATTCAATAAATAAGGTAAATTTTTCGGTATAAGATCTTCTACGAGGGTCATTCAATAAATAAGGTAAATTTTTCGGTATAAGAACTTCTACAAGGGTCATTCAATAAATAAGGTGAATTTTTCGGAATAAGGACTTCTAATACAGATAGAAGCTTACTTTTTTTAAAAAAAATTTCTTTATTTCTTTTTCAAAAGGACTTAATTTTTTTTTTTTTTTTTTGCAAATTGAAAAAAAAAAACTTTGAGAGTTTTGGAGATTAACAAAGATGGCCGAGCAAGAAGCATGTTTCAGGATTGAACAGAGGTCAGTTATCAAGTTTTTAGTTGCTGAAGGGTGCAAACCAGTTGAATTTTATAGGAGAATGTTAACTGTGTATGGTGCCACATGTATCAGCCAAGAAAATGTCTACAAGTTGGCTAAATTGTTTAAAGAAGAACTGAGCAGTGTTGAGGATGAAGACAGGCCCGAAAGGCCGACAGAAGTGAGGTCTCCTGAGGTGATCGAATCAGTCAATGACCTCATTCAGTCTGACAGTGGATGACATTGCAAGGACTTTGAGCCTATCTGTTGAACAAATGCAGGGGTCATCAGTCACATGGAGTCGGTTTGCATCAAGACAACGCAAGGCCTCACACAGAAGCCCAAACGGTGCAGACCATCAACGAGCTGGGCTGGGAACTGCTCCCTCATCCCCCTTACAGCCCAGACCTTGCCTCTTCAGACTTTCGCCTGTTTGGTCTCTTGAAAGCCTTCACGAGAGGCACGAATTTTGAAAGTGACGATGAAGTCAAAAGTGCTGTGAGCGATTGGCTGAGACATCAGTCTAAATATTTTTACGCTGAGGGATACGGAAGCTTGTGCACAGATGGGAAAAGTGTGTGATACTGCTTGGAGACTACGTTGAAAAAAAGTAAGCTTTTATCTGTATTAGAAGTCCTTATACCGAAAGATTCACCTTATCTATTGAATGACCCTCGTAGAAGTCCTTATACCGAAAAATTTACCTTATTTATTGAATGACCCTTGTAGAAGTTCTTATACCGAAAAATTTACCTTATTTATTGAATAACCCTTGTAGAAGTTCATATACCGAAAAATTCACCTTATTTATTGAATAACCCTTGTAGAAGTTCTTATACCGAAAAATTCACCTTATTTATTGAATGACCCCCGTATCTTGTAAATAGTTGGAAATGTTTTTTAGTTGATAAACGGCCCAAACGTGTTGTTGGAAATATATCATATTTCTGTAATTTGATAATATTGATATTTCATACCCTTGAGTTCAGAAGATTCACCAACATGTGAAAATCCTCACCAGAAGAAAAATAGATGAAGAGAATTGAAAACAATTATTAGTTGGCATCGAAAGGAAACAGTGGTGTGATTGGGTTAACGAACGATCGCACCTAAGTATGATATTGCAATAAAGGTGTATGTTATAATTCTGGTCTGGGCACCGAAAAAAAAAAGTAAGAGAATAAAATAAAATGTTTTCGTTTACTAAAATAAAGGTGACGTGTTTGAGTGCTTTTCCATAAGACTATAAATTTGGAGAAGTAATGGATTTCATTACAAAAGGAGTTCCTCTTAATTTGTTTTTTTTCAGTGAAACTGTTTGCCTCTTAGTGAGCACCCGGATTTGAAAATGCCAAAAATGAATTAAAAAAAAATGGTGTCACTTTCTTTCCCTCATTTCCTCTTTCTCCTTCACTGATAAATAACCGGTAAATATCGCCCGGTTCACACTCCACCCACGTCTAATGTACAGGTGTAGAGGCTCATCCCTTGTTCCTTGTTTTAGGATATGGTTTCCGGCTTTCTCTTTCCCAATCTTTTCACTCTTACGTAGCCCCGTGCACATCAGTGGCCTTACCGCCTTGCTCGGGGTAATATGATTTTAAAAAAAAATTCCCTGTAAAAAGCAATCAATCCAGACGTGCTTTTTTTTAACACCATGAGAAGGAACCTTTCTCTCAGTGAAATGATACATCTGATTAGATTTTCAGAAAGAGACAGAGATAGACCAACTTTAATATGTCGATACCAAGAAATCCATGGAATCAAACATGACGATATAACTGACTTGATCCACATCCGAACAGCGACAACAGTAATCAAACACCCCTTTCGAAATATTACGACTATCATCAATCGGACAAAAATGTTGGTGGAAGAACCACGACCTACAGCTACATATCAAACCATAGCCTAATAGATTATGACAACATCACACATATACAGGTAGTATTTAACACGATGCTCATATGTCATTATATGACATTAAATTTAGGCATGTTGTCGGAAACCTTCCTCCGGGCGTAGAGTTAAAAATATCTGATAACCTGGAAAACGTTCTAAATAAGTCCCCGTACGAAATACTTGCGGCAGCCATATTAAAACGAACTGGAAAATCAGGAGATTCAATGTTCTGAAGCCTATTCAACAACAAACAAATCGGTGAATGAACACCATCACCGCTATTACATCACATGAGGAATCTTCTTGGACGAAATGTCATAACAGAAGGAATATTAGAATGGCTGCGGTTGGATAAGCTTCCTATACCACACAGATTTTATTGCCACTTACCGAAGACATATCAGCTGAATAATTAGCTCACATGGCAGACAGAATTCATAGCCGCAATCAGCACAGAGTAATAAATTCGCTTCACACGAATCCTTCACAAAATGAAGAGATTAAGCAACTTAAAGACGCCGACCGTACCAAACAACTTGCATATTGGTATCAAGTGTCCAGTAACTATTCCACCACACGAAATTACAAGTGAAACAAAACTAGGAGTCCCACGTAGTACTGTGTTTACCTATCAGGCTGAAACCTAAGACCTAAAATATAGAGGGCCCTCAGACAAGAAGCCATCATATTTTTGACACTGTCATAGGCCTTCCTACATATGTTGTCATAATGCATTGAAGACTCTAAATAACTCTTCAGTAATTTTAAATATCAGTCACCCTTAGCTTTATTCAAATCTTTTAATTTAACACTCTTCCATTTTCCTCTACTATTAATTAATATTGAGAGGGGCCTCACAAGTGGAATAGCCTAGAGCATCTCCTCATCTAAATCTGGACCTGGTCACACGGGACAATAATCTAGTGGGTTAAAGCCATTTTTTTGGAATTTGGTGGCATAGTAATTGTTACTGACTTCCGTCTTTGGCTCGGACAGCACAGATTTAGATTGAGAGGAAATAAGGCTAACAATATATCAAGACATTTGTTGAATATTTATGACAAAGTTTAACAACACTTTTCAGCTAGTTTTTTTTCTTTTGCACTTTTTGGTGACAGGCAATACATCCATCTCCTCTTATAATGAATACAGCGGATTTCTGTTTCTCAATTAGTGAGTATCAATTTGCTAACAGAACTCACGTCACTCTGAATCTCACCCATCTTCCACTCAGCAAAATGCGAGAATCACTTGTTAATCCAACTTCGACAAATACTTCTTCTTACCAATCTGTAATCTTTGTGTTTAATCATTTAGAGCAATCAGAAAAATAAAAAATCACTCACTCACTTGTAGAACTACATAGTTTAACTTACACGTTTTCATTTATGTACACACATTTGCATATACATACCAGTGAAATTACATATTTCTAGTTTTATTTCTCTTACATATGTACATACACATTTACGCCTACGTATTTTATTTTCTCTCCACCCACAAAATTTGCATAGGAAATTCTGTAGATTATTCTAGAACATTTCCTTGTGAGACATTCACTGATTAGTTGGCAGTAACCAATCAGCAACAAGGTAAGTGACAGACTATTTTACCGCCAATTCGTGTAGATTTCGAATCAGTATAAAAACGATTGGCGCGCTCAAAATATCAGTTGGATCCACAAATTTCTCGATGCAAGTGTGTACAATGCCCAACTCAAATAAAACACTTTTTCCCGCTACATAACACACACAATTATCGCTTTGAACTCTTAACAGGTTAATATTTCGTAACTTCAACACAATGCGGATTGAACATTGAATAATGAACATTTTCCATTTCTTCATACAAGGAACTCTAAGTTCAATTTAATTGCTATCGATGCAAAAATTCAGTCTATGGGACGCAACTCATTCTGTAATTAATCCTGCTGTACTAAATGCATAACTCATTTAATCAACTACAAAAATATATATATTGTTGAAAATATATTTATATTTCATTTCTGTTCTTCAAGTTATAATGTTGTTGTTCCTCATTTATCCTTCGACTCGAGTTCTTAAAAGTAGTATCGAATCATAAATATAAATTTATTAGAGAGTTTTGAAGGTGTTAATTGGGAGTTATCAAGAAGAACCCAAATAAGATTAGCTTTGAGCCAGATACAGATTTCAACCTCATGGATGTGAGCCTAAATTCCTTCAACAATGGTTATCCCAGCTAAGAACTCCCTACTCACTCATTTTTATTTGCCAAGCTGAATTCTTCAAAAAACTTTTCGTCATTCCCATTTACTGGAATATTCACAAAACTTTTCAATCCCAATTTCTATATTTACATTCTTGAACATTCACACAAAAACCTTTTAGTAATTGTCTATGTTTCTGAGATGAGGTAGTATCTACATTATTCGGACTATCGTCCTCATCTTTGTTGCCATTTGTACGACGTTTCGGCCGTTGTCCTTAAAAACACATGGCTTAGTGAATATAGACGTTAGTTAGTTACTGTGAGTTGTCAGTTCAATACCAGGCTACAGCAGTGGTGAACAAGTAATTTGCAGGGTTAGAGGGAGATAACTCATCACTTCCACTCGAGACTTTACGCAAGGAATGATATACCCCAATGATTGTAGCTCAGGGTTCGGTTCGTCATTCCTAGCACCTGAAGAACGCCTGAGCGTACAACGGCCAAAACGTCGTACAAATGGCAAGATGAGGACAATAGTCCGAATAATGTAAATATTGTAAGAATCTTTTAATTATTGCTCTGCATTAAGTAATCCATTTCACATTTCAGCAGAACATTTAAATATTGTCTAAGCGAGACAACTCTACTTTTGTTCATTACATTTTTTTTTCTTTGTCTCACATTGGGAACTTTTCAAATAAACATTTTAATTCTCTCAAACATTGCTTCAATCTTCATCTACTTTTGATTTGTATATTTATTCAAAATACACGTTATTATTGTTATTATAACAATTTGTTTGGTTCTTTCAATCGAATTTAATTTTAAATATAAAAATGTGTGGCGTTTCACAACCAGTATTTAAGTTTGTGACTCCGCCACAAGAACTATTATAGTTCATTACCTATAACTCATTAATGGTTTGCTTTGGTAGATGATGATAATTTTAAGGTTAGAAAAAAAATCAATCTCAATGGTCTCAATAGAATGCAATGCCATTGGTACGATTTCTGAAGAAAGTGAATGTTTTTTTTTGGGGGGGGGGGGGCAAACGTCCTGTTGACGAAGGATTTGTTGCAAAAAATATTTTTATTCACTGATAAAACAAGCTGAATTAGTGCTAACGAAAAGCAAGCCAAATCCTATGTGTTGTGTGTAAGTGCTGAAGAGTCTTGTCTCTTTTCTCTTGTAGAGCCTCACTCTAAGATGAACACAAAACATTACTGTTAAATGTTGGCAGAATCGTTAGATACATAAAAAAATAAAAGGACAACTTTTACATCGCAAATAAGCGACAATTTATCCATCACGGGCAATAGTTTTGGAGAATTATGTTTAAAAATGGATCCAAATTCAAACCTGAGATTGTCACCTCTGACTGACTAAATTTTTCTAATATTTAAAATACGCCTGCGCAGATATTTCTAGGTTAAAAATTGCGCCTAAATATGAATTTCTTTTATCCTGTCACATGACCAAAGGTAGTACAAATTCCGTAGAGCAAAGCAGAATCCTCGGAAGAAGCAGGCATCACGAATCTTTTTCCTAATAAATCGAAACCGAAAAGTACCGCTCATAAAGAGCACTTTTTTCTCACTCAACTTTATTCACGAACCTCGACGAGAAAGTTTTAAAGTTAATTAACAATTAACACATGAACAATTTTTTCTCTCTGCGAAGAAATTTTAACATACAAAAAATAAACAAAGCTGTGCACTAAAAAAATCTTCCGCCAAAAACATCGACTTCATTTGAATCAAACTCAGCTTCATTTAAAGAACAATCAAGAACTATCTCCAGTTTGAATGCAACTAAAGGTAGGTAATTTTGAATATTCCTTTCATTATTCTGATTTGTTGAAAGCGGTCAAATATATTTTGAACTATAAAAAAAAAAATAAGAACATTTTATTCAACAAGAAAATCTTAGAATTTAACTGTTTCTGCATAACCCTTAAATATTAATTAGACCAAAAACTGTAATTACATCACACAAAAAATCCTGTTTGAAATATTGTTTATTAATATTTGTCTTTCTGTATATAAAAATTTGCTATTTGTTGAACAGAGTCGTTGGATTACTTGAAAATTGACCTTGTGCCTTACATAGAATTCAAATGTTTGCGGAGTTGTCTCACGCGATCTCAACAAAGTCCCTCCTGATATATTAAAATGTATTTAACGACCCCGAACTCCACCAACAATCTAACCGCCATTATGAGAGAAATTTTGTAGCCGAGCAGGATAAAGCATCTGTTAACTCTATTATTAAGGTTATCAAGGAATGGTTTGAACGTAGTGGTATTACAATTATAGACTAGCCAGAAAATTCTCCAGTTTCTGGGGTAACCTTTGAAGACTTAAACCAAAGGAGACAACTTAAACAGAGAAACAACTTAATCTGCGATGATGATAGGATTTAAATTCTACTTGAAACCTCGGAAAATGTTCTGTCTTCAATGCAAATAGGTTTTCCAATCTAAAGGAAAGCCTTACAGTCATTAATTACTCTTCCTTTGTTATCTAATTTCACTTTTTAATGATGGCTTTTACCAGTGCCGTGCTTAGCAGCATCGCGCGCTCCCCGCAGAATGCGCCTCGAGGCCCCTCTACCCGCAGAATGCAACTTGTTCCTCACCACGGAACATACGGAACCCACAATAAATGGTACTTGAAACAAAATAACATACTCTCGGAACGCAGATATTCCGTGATTACGAAAAAGCGGAAGAAATCGCGAAATTGGCATTTTGAAACTATACATTACGAAAGTTTTCACAACTTTTAGCTACTTTTTATGTATGTTGAAACAGATATCTATAATCTATTTCTCTCTCAAGTTCATTTTTTTTATTACAAATGATTTACGGTCTCTTCGGGGCCCGGAAGGCTTCTACCAAAGATTATATTATTTATTATATTTTAGGTTTTAAAAAATCTTTTCCTTTTTAAGTAAACTTTACAACAAATAAATAAATAGACTAAAAATGAAATGGAAATAAAAAATATAGAATTGGTACTCAATGAGAATACCACATCCAAAGTAATAAAACTGAAGGGAAAGAGGGGAAAAGGATAAGATCAGGTTAAAGGCAGGTTAACACCCCGACTATTAAGGAAGGAAAAGAAGCAAGGGAAGGGTAAGATGAGGGAGAAAAAAGTTTAAAAAAAAAAAAAAAGGGAGAGAAAAAGTTGGTTAGTATGTATTCTTTGGGGTCAAATCCCAAAATGAATCTCTATTCTGATTAGCCAAAAGAAACACCCACATACATTCACAGCAAACCAAAGGTTTTTGTCATTTGAATGTAAATCATCTGCACAACTAACATCAACATTGCCTGATGATGAGAATCTATCTCGAAACATAAAAATTTCCGTGTCGCAATGTACAATTGATACATAACTGTGTATATATATATATATATATAGAGCGAGAGATCGAAACGGGTTGATAGATGTCTATTTCCAATAAAGTATGATAATAATTTTCCAGTTAATCCTAATAATTATTTTGTTAATTGTTTTTTTTTTTCATTACAATAGATCTGCGGAGCCAAGGAGCCTTGCGGCCCCTAAGGAACTTACGCCCTCCCGCAATTGTGGGGTCTGCGGAAGCCCTAAGCACGGCCCTGGCTTTTACTTATTTCAACTCCTGGAAGTGCGATTTTTCAAAGTTTGCGTATAGCTAGGCACGAAGAACACATGACTAAACATTAATTTTATTTTTAAAACTTGAATAACGAGCTGTGTTACACTCTGATCAATATTTGATATTTACAATCTGTTTTTTGAAATGACATCCAGTTATTTCCCCCCAGTGTATCTACTGACAAATTTGGCAAAAAATGTAAATTAATATCTACTCGAATAAGTATTTTTGGTTCTCGTAAGAGCATTGTTATGTGGATAATTTAAATATTTTATTTCAGCTACAGTAACAACTCAAGGGGAAGGCTAAATGTATCATTGATCAAACAAAAAAATCATACGATACTATGATGACTTTCAATTATTCTGTGAGAGTAGACACCGTACCAAGCTATTTTTAACGTGTATGTTACACAAGCCACGCCACGGCTAAGTCCGTCTTGACAAAGAGACGAAAGAAAGAAAAACATTAGTAATTTTTTTCACACTATAAGTCTGCAATCATTGACATGTCTTATTCTGTTTCTTTTTTAATTGGTAAAAGTAAACAGGAAGAAAGAAATAACTATTAAGTAAGTAGCTCCACTAAATCGCTGAAAAAACAGCATAGTAAGAAGAAAAAAAAGGCCCCAAACTAAGACTTAATAATAATAATAATAATGATAAAAATAATAATAATGATGATAAAAAATGGAACAAAACAACATGATAAAAAATGGAACAAAACAACACATTGAAAGAATCCCTGGAAACCCCAGCTTAAGAGATATACAAAAAATTGTCTTATTAAGTACAGCCCACACACTAAGGAAAACTTTATCTATGTAATGCTAGGGATGATAGGGAAGATAGAAAAACATGAAATGGAGTCATAACAACACGCCACGACCTGCCTTAGGTCTCCCCGCAGACTTGGTTGGTAGTGAGACCAAAGCAGAAATCGAAATATGATGAAAAAATGACATAATAATAATAATAATAATAATAATAATAATAATAATAATAATAAATAACTTTTCCATCAAAAAGATGTTTATATTATTATTTAGAGGAAAGATCAAAGTATTTGTTTTTAATATTTAAAAAAAAAATGCATCTTTCGTAACACGTTCGAAATTTTGGTAAAAATCTTGTTTTGATTTTAATTCATGGATGGCGAAATCGTTACGAGAATTTACACTAGAAAAAGTAATTACATAACTCAATTTTTTCCAGTAAAAAAACATTAATAGAAATTCTTGCAAAAATCAAACAATTGTCAGATTTTAATGCAACTTTCAGAACTTATATACAAATAAATTCAATTACTTTTTAAATTATTATTTTAAAAAATCTTGGTAAGAATTATATTTTTTACATCTGTTACTTCCTTCTCCACGTAAATTCATGAAATTTCAAGAAATGATGGTTCGTAAACAAAATTGGCTTTATTAGTTAAACGCAGGACTCAGTGGGGAATGTAAATCATCTATTATCTTTTTCAAACACCTGCCCTGTTTTCTGAAAATCTTCTCCGAATAGTAAAATAAAAATGCAATAAAACTATGACATTATTTAATTAGATAATATTTTAATTGCTTTAATAAGTTATATAAATTAAGAACATTATAGTCGAAAGAAGAAGAAATTCGATTACTTATAAAATTTTAAAAGAATTGTTTTCATTTTTTTAAATTATAATAATTTATAAAGTTTCAAAAATATTTTATAAATACTTTAAAGACTTGTAGATGTTAGGTTATTAAGTGAAGACTATATGTACTAATTGAAATCTGGAAAGTTTAATACAAATCAACGATTCATCGTATTTTTAATTTTTTTTTTTTCTGCGCATTTGAATTTTGTTTTTGTATGGTACTTTTTGTATGTACATTAAAAGGTTTCACGGTTTCTTCCCCTTACAGGAAACAAATTTGGACAATTTTGTCAATTCCGGTCGCCATACACTTATCTAATCTCGCATCTGTCTAGCTGACATCACATTTTAAATGCAGGTAAAGGTCAGAAAGATTAACACTATGTTTAAGAAATAGTTTTATTCTAAATTCCATGTTATAAACAGGCAATATTTGTGTAGATCAGATTAATTTAACATTAAATTTGTTCATTTTTTTCGCAAATAATGTGTCACAGTTTTATATTTTATTTTTACACGTTTTTTAAAACCGAGAATTAACTTTTTGTTCACAAATGTGTCACTCGTTCAAAAATGATCGAAAAATTTAAAAAAAAAACTTAAAATTTTAGATTCCAGCTCATATAATATTTGCTTACAATACACCTGTGTATTTTGCTTATTGGGAATAGTAAATTTAATCATTTAGCTTTCAATTAAATTTGAAATAAAAGTTTCAAGAAAACTTATTTATTTTTTAAAAAAGTCAATTTAAAAGTTAGTTCTCGAAAACGAGTGGCTCTAAGTGTAAGAAAGCGTCGTCATCAGCAAGAACAAACAATCCAAGTTAAAGGTGGTATCAATATTATCCATTTTTCCCTTTCTTTTAATAATTATACCCCAGGCAAGTCAAGAAAGCTACTAAGACGTTAGGGGTTACTGAGTGTGAGAAATTATGAAACAAAAAATTATTAAGGCGAGAAAACAATTAAGAAAATAATTAAGAAAACAGAAGATAACGATTGACACTGCATTTAAATTTTTGAAGATCGAAATTGAAATCTACAGAAATATAATTATCCGTGTAGTTTAGTGCCAGGAAAATGTGAAATATAAATGCAAAGGTACATAGGGATAGCGAAAGATGTCTTCCAGAAACCAAGCAACGTATTAAGAAATACAAAAGGAAAATGTGTTCAACTTTTAAGTTATGTTTAATCCTCTATGCCATCGAATATTCGGTGACCTTTCATGACATTGAGCACTTTATATTCACCTATAAATATCGCAAAACTGTAACTAATATATATATATATATATATATATAGATAGATAGATAGATAGATAGAGATACACATTCTGTTTGTTGGGACGCTATAAAAGGAGGTTGTATTAAATGAGAGAAATAGATTTTGAATAATTAATTTTAACTGAAATTAAAATGGGACAAAATTAGGTTTATGTCGATGTCATCGATTACATTCAAAGATGAACCTCGTGTGATCAGCTCTATTATTTTTTTAAATTGTTTTTATTGACAAATATCGATTTATTAAGAATTAAATCTGTATATACATGGTGAAATGGATTAATTGTCGTCTAAATTATGCAAAAATGAAAATCACACTGACATCTCATTTTAACAGAGATATTTAACAAAATTACACAAAAATATATTGAAATACTAAAGAGTAAATTTATTCTATAAAATCGCCATTGGCTTCAACTACAGCTTCCATACAATATCGGAATATCTTGCATCTCTTCTGGACGGTCTCCTTGTTTAAGTTGGCAAATGCTGCTATAATCCTTGACTTCGGTTCATCATTGGTGTTACAAGGAGTTTTGTTGGTTTCTCAATCAACTGCGCCCGACATATCAAGGTGGTTGTTGTCTGGGGAGTTAGGTGGCCAAATGTAAACGATGATGTGGTCGCAGAAATTGACTGATAGCCATGACTTGGTTCTCCTGCTTGTGTGGCATGCTGTAGAGACCCTTTGCTTGACATAGGGTCTTCATACAGCCATCTTCTTTAACCGGAGCAACCCTAATTGCTCAAGGCATTTGATGTAGGTTTCCATGTTGAATCTGAGACCCAGTTGGATGAAAGGAAATACAACGTCACCACCACTAGCGATCATTCCAACGCCTTCGTAAACACCATTAGACTCATCCAACTCTTTTGGAATCTTCTGCATCGTTTTAAGACGTCCAAACACTCTGAAATGTTCCTCCAAGCACTACAACATGCCGTTTCCAAATCTCTCGTGAAGTGAATTGCACACCCGCAAAATCAAATTCAAACGACTACAACATTTGGAAAAAACCTAAAGTAAAATTGCACACACGCAAAAGAGGATTCGAACGGCTAAAAGTTTTTTTTTTCACAAGTCAATGTGAAAAGCAAAACCCTTGATCCTGATTGGTTGAAAAATCGAGAAATTCAAAATATTTCAGCGAATTGCGTTATGGTGCTCTTTTTTCTCACAGACGATGCCCAACTGACCCTACTATACTGTGCAGTCGACAAAATAAAAATAAAAAACAGCGCGCATGCGTGAAATTAAGGATGTAGTATATCGACAATTTACCTCTCGCACCCTGTATAGTGGTTACTTTTTAATTCGTGCAACTTATAAATATTTTTAATTATACAAAAAACTAAATAAAAAAATAAAATGCAGCCAAAATAAATGCTGAATATTTTCTTTTTGGTGGCAAAATGAATGCGCATTCTTTGTATTTCAAAGCTATAGAAAATCTATTCAATTTAAATAGAAAATTACATTAACGACCCTTCACTAAGCTGATATTAAGGCACCTGTTGAATATTTATTACAAAGTTTAACAACACTCTTCATGTATTTTTTTCTTTTGCACTTATACGGAACAGGAAAATGTATTTCATAATTGTAAGAGTAAATAAATACAATCCTGTAATGCATCACTGCCTTTCATGGCTTTCGTGTGACATTTTCATAAATGTAGGATTGTGCTGATTGCAGACACGGAAAGAAAACTACAGGACCTTCTACAGAAGGAAGCTGAGGAGAGTGACAAAAAAGGACTACAAATAAACAACAAGAAAACTGAATGCATTGTCATCTGCAAAAAGAACAACCGAAAATGTCAAATACAGGTAAGTGATACTAGTATCAAGCAAGTACAAAAATTTAAATACCTAGGAAGTGTTCTAACAGGAGATGGAAAGTGCGACACAGAGATCCGAAGGCAAGGGACGCGTTTCAGAAGCTGAGTAAAGTATTAACACACAGGAAAATTTCACTATAAACAAAGAAAAGAGTTCTAGATTGCTATGTGATGTCAGTTCTTCAATACGGCTGTGAATGCTGGACAATATCATCAAAGATGAGGAAAAGACTTGAAGCAGCGGAAATATGGTTCTACAGAAGGATGCTGCGGATATCATGGACTGAATATATGAGCAATGATGAGGTTTTGGAAAGAATGGCAACAAAAAGGAAATTAATAGTGAACATCAGGAAGAGACAACTGAAGTTCCTAGGACATGCAATAAGGAAGGAGGGCTTGGAGAACCTGATACTGACAGGCCAGATAAAAGAAAAAAAGAGACAGAGGAAGGCAGCGGATAACATATAACACTACCTCACACCAATTAACAAAAAATCATCTTTTTTCTGTACAGAAACTGTCATCATAAGGGTGCTACTTTGGCATGCTATCTACACAGCCAAGAGGATCTACAAGAGTCAAATTCTACTTGGGTATGCTTTGGTATGTTTCATTTTAGGTACCTCCACTAAAATCACTGAAAAGGAAAAGAAAAAAAATGGTCCCAAACTCAATAAAAACGCACCTTTTCCATCAAAATGTTTATGTTATTATTAAGAGGAAAGATCAAAGTATGTTTTTATTATTTTTCAGATTTTTAAAATCTTTTCTAATACGTTCAAAATTTTGGTAAAAGTCTTGTTTTTATTTTTGTTGGTGGGGAGCCAAATCGGTACGAGAGTTTACAATGGAAAACGTAACATAACATATTACATTAGTTTTTTCCGATGACAAACACGTTAATTTGAAAATTCTTGCAAAAATTAAATAATTGTCGGATTATAATGAACCTTTCAGGACATATTTAAAAATGAATAAAATTAACTTTAAAATCATTATTTCAAACATAATTGGTAAATTGGGTTTTCTTGCATCTGTTACATGCATTCCACGTAAATTCATGAAATTTCAAGAAATTAAATTCTGTAGGCAAAAAAGGTTTTATTAGTTAAACTCAGGACTCATTGGGAAATGTAAATCATGTATTATGTTTTTAAAAACAATTCAGCCTCTTTTACCGAAAATCTGCTCCGAATAGTAAAATAAAAAATGCAATAAAACTATGATATTATTTCATTAGAAATGCTTTTAATTGCTTTAATAAATAATATAAATATCAGAAATTATAATCTGAAAATTTTATTTTTGATTAATAATGAAATTTTTAAAAAATTGTTTTGCAAAATTTCAAATTTCCATCATAATTTATCAGCATATATCTAGAATGTTTAGATTTTATCTCTCTTATCATTAAACAGATAAAAATAGTGAACTGGTCATCGCAGTCTGGAGAAGTACACACACACACATACATATATATATATATATATATATATATATATATATATAATGTTGAGTTCGAAGTTTCATGAAGGCGCCATTATGATGTCAGGGCTTTCTTTCAATGCGCTGCTGTGTCCCGGTTTTATTCATATTTATATAGAGCTTGCTATTATTTAATATTTTGGAATGTGCGTGGTTCTACAGATGTTTAATTGCTTTTCATTGCTTTTGCTGTGTTGACTTCTTTTTGATGTTTTATTATTTACATGAGGTTGATTTTCTTTTTATTGTGCAGGGCGTTTATTTCTTTTATATTGCTTTTTATTGTGGCAATTTCCCTTTAGCGAGCGTGAATAGGTGCCCGCCTTATTGTTTTATAATTAGTTGGTTTCTTGTCATTTTGGTTGACCTTTTCTTTATTGTATTTAGTTGACCTTTTTCTTACCGTATTAGTATATGTGGTTGCTTAAAGGATTTTTAAGTCATAATTAAATGTCAGGGTTCTTGTGTATATTTATATTTGTGGGCTTTATGTGTGATTTTTTTCTGTTTGGTAGTTGTTATATTATCTTCTGTTGTTTTGTTTTTTTCGTGATTAAGAGTTTATATATTCATATGTATATGTGGTAGTTTTGGGTTTGCATTTTGTGTTATGTTTATTTGTTTTTGTTAGTATTTGCTTAGCAAAGTAGATATGTGTTCGATTGTCTACATTTTCTCATTATTTCGTTTTTTGTTGAGTGTATATATATATATATATATATATATATGTGTGTGTGTGTGTGTGTGTACACATGTTTATATCCATGTGTGTGTGCTTGTATGCACGTGTTTGTGTGTGTTTATCGATCCATAGTAATATTGAAAGTTGTTTCCCTTTTTGCTGAAATAGTCCAGCAAAATCTTTCTTTTTCTTTCCCCCCTCTCTCTCTCTCTCTCTCTCTTCCTCTCCCTCTCTCTTATCATGTTTGTGTGTCATAGAAGGTGGGTATTTAACTGTTAAATTTTAACATCATTCGCATGAACTGGAGCTTTATTATTAGAAAAAAATTTGAAAAGGCATTTTAGCAATAAGAATTTAGGCAAAACTGCCGAAAGTTATTCGAAAGTTGTATCAATTTAATATTTTATTAAAGCTGATGGTGCTTCTTGTCGGCTTTTAAGTGTATCAGAAGAAATCTTCATTGAGTTGGACTAAAAATCTGCAAACTTCAAAACGGAAGGAGTCTATTATTGCTCTTGCAGTAAAAGTAGTAAAAAGCAAAGCGTAGGATATGGTGCCTACATTTGCATTCTCGGAATGTTACCAACCGACTTTTAAGAAAAGCACTAAACATCTCCACTCTAAACATTATAAAGCCTGTGATGAAAATTTATATAAAAAAAAAAAAAACACCAAACAAAATTCTTCTAGTAATTCGGCATTGGCTTTGAGATTCGTTCTTTCTTGAACGAAGATAAACCTGCAATAAGCTTACATAATGGCCGCTTCTCCGAGTAGTCAAAATCATTGGGAAGAACGGAAACCATACGGGAATTATCCTGCAAACGATAGGGAATAAAATACAGACAAAAATCTTTAAAGTATCTTGAAATACATTGTGAGATTAAACAAGATATCTTAGTACAATCTTTCCTCATTTAACGACTTACCTGTTTAACGATTACTATACTTACGACCAGCCACAAAATCTCAGAAAAAAACATTTTTTAAAAATCTAATTAGTCGGTATTTCAAGTTGTACGAAAATTTTACTCGTTATTGTTTTCGCTTCCTTCAAAAATGAATCAAAACAAATCATCATCATTATTATTATTATTATTATTATTATTAGTCCCTTGAATGCTTCAATCGTCAGGACACTGAGGGCGAAAGAAACAGACAACATCCTCCAGCAGATCTATTGGCGTTACCTCCCAGAAGCTCCGGCACTGTTATGCTCGTTTATATATTAGTACATTATATAACAGCGGTCGGCAACCCCCGGCCTGAGGGCCACATCCGGCCCTCTACCTTACTATGGACATGATATAAATATAGTTAAACCAAACCAAAGTGACAGTTGATAGTCTGAATATACTGCGTCGAAATTAAAAATGTATTTCTTTTTACCTGGAGAATGTGTTTTACTTTTATTTTTTATTTGTAAGGATCGCCAAAATTAGCGTACGGCCTCACTTTCACTTTTTCTGTAAAATTGCTCCCTGATCGGGCACTTTTAAATCAATATAAAATAGTGTTTTCAACTGATTTTAATGATTTTTTTCAATACTGATTTATTCTTAAGACGTAATATTTTTTATAACAAAATTCCTGTCAGATTTTTTTTCATGCTTTAGAAAACTGTTTTGTTTTTATCGGATTGAGAAAGAGATAAAGTACTTTCTGCAACTTCGAAATTTTTCGCTTCCTGGAAAAGTTCCTTTTTTTTTGTAAATAAAAACAAAAAAAAATAAATACCTTTTCCAAGGCAAAAGTTATCGAAAATAATTTCCAAATCATTTCAAAATTGCATTCACATATTTAATGACATGGTTATCCTCCATGATACTGGAGCCATAGCTGTTTAGCCCTCCTCCATGACTCTGCATAGCTTTTAGGCCTTCACTCTCCAAAAGGTTGCCGACCTCTCTCATATATGTTGGTTCCACGCGCCACACCCCAAGGTAAATACTTTATCAGGCGGGCTAAAATACATGAGGGCTGGTGTAGTGTTTGCAGAGCTCAACGATCAAACACTGAGGGATATCCAGATGAACTCAACAGCCTAGTATACAGACAGAGGGCGACCCACATCATATTCCATTGCCGTCGGCTTCGGTCAATAGCTTAGGAAGGAAATGGACACCGCCGAGTCATTTGAAGGCCCATATGTCCTTCTGAACCTTTCAGTGGGCTTTCGAATAACTTGGCGGGGTTTTACGTATTTTCAGTTTATTTCCTGGGGTGATTTGATGGACCGTTGCTGATCCGGGGCTCGCCCAATCCGGCATCAGAGTAACAACATGCCGGACTGGTCGAGACCCGGATCACCAACAGTCCGGCATGTTGTTACTCTGATGCCGGATTGGGCGAGGCCCGGATCACCAACAGTCCGGCATGTTGTTACTCTGATGCCGGATTGGGCGAGGCCCGGATCACCAACAGTTCACATTCCATCAAATCACCCCAGGAAATAAACTGAAAATACGTAAAACTTTATTTTCTACCGTATTTACAGTATGCAAACCGAAGTAATTTACAGAATTTAGAGATGATTTTCGAATTTCTTTATTACGTTTATTCATGCATTACTGTACTGTATGTATGTGTGTTGTGGCGCAGTGGATATCAGCTTGGAACGAGAAATCGAGGAGCTGAGTTCGAATTCCAGTTGAATTCCTTGTATTCACTTACGCGCAAATACTCTTGGGGAAAGGTATTAATCAGTCTCTTACTTCCAGTTATGGGTTAAGTAACAGGACAGATTGGGTTCTATAGCCTTGGCTGGCAACTACTCTAACGCAGAAATGGCAACCTACTGCGGAATAACCTTCTGCCCAGTCAATCATGTCTCTTTCGAGACATGATCGCTTAATTGTGTATCACGTATGGCACTTAACTGACTGACTGTACGGTATAAAGATTTAGATTTTTTTTACAGCATGGTTTACACGGTAAAGGCCCAAAAAATACTCGTAGTACAGCAGCGTTATATTGAGGTAGTTTATATAGATCGGAGAGGAAGATAACGGTTAACTCTAGACTTTAACAGATTAAAATTGTAGTAATCAGGAAAACATCCTCTTGGGAGTCTGTTACACAGGCAGTGGTTCGCGGAAAGAGGCTGAAATATAAATGTTAAATTAGAATTGGTACAGATGGCTGAAATCAATCCATTATGTGTAATTTGCCTAAAATAGAGGTCAGATAAGGCTCGTCTTGAAGTGATATCGACATAAACTTAAAAAAAACAGAATCAAGTTCTTTAACTTTATACATCCAAATAAATCGAACCAACATAAAAATATATTTTGATACATAGCCTCCCACTCTACATATCCCTTAAAACTTCGCTCAAAGCCCTATCCTGGGTCCTACTATTTTTCTGATTTTCACCAATGATTTTCCTTATGTTATCAGTTCCCAAGTAGGCATCTATGCAGATAACACCACCATTTACTCCCGTCTCGATGAGAAATCTGCCAAGTCTGACAAATTAAACCTGGATGTTTCACTTCAAAAGGACCTCCAGTCTATGATTAGGAAAAGGCTTGTCAATTTTAATGTCTTGAAAACGAAACTTCTTTTCTTTAACCATCATAGAGAAACTTTCTTGCCTACCATCAGAATGAATGATGCTAGTCTCCTAGAGATCAACATACTGCACCTCCTTGGCCTCATTCTCTCAAATGACCTCAAATGGAATGACTACATTGAAGCAATAGATGCATCTACTGCTAGGAAAATTGGTCCACTGTATCAATGGTATTTCTGATGTAATCAGTTCCCAACTATGCAGGTTACACTACCATTTACTCCCGTCTCGATCAGAAATCTGCCAAGACTGACAAAGTAAACCTCGTTGCTGCTCTCGGAAAGGACCTCTAATCTGTGATGGATTGGGATAAGAGGTGGCTCGTAAATTTGAATGCTTCTCAAACGAAGCTGCTCTCCATTAATCACCATAGAGAAACTTTCCTTGCCTTTCATCTAGACGCTAGTCTTCCAGAAAGCAACATACTGCATTTTCGTGGCCTCACTCTCTCAACCGACCTCAAGTAAAATGACTCCATTGAATCAATAGGTACATCTACTGCTAAGAATTCGAATTTCAGTTGAATTCCTTGCACTCACTTCCGCACAAACGCCCTTGGGAAAGGTATTAATCTGTCTCTTCCCTCCAGTTATGGGTTAAATAATAAGGCAGATTGGGTTCTATAGCCTTGGCTGGCAACTAGTCTACCGCACAAAGTCATGGCAGCCTACTGCGGGATAATCAGTCCAGTCAGTCCTGTCTCTTTCGAGACATGATCGCCCAAGCGTGTATCACAATGGCACTTAACTGACTGCTAAGAAGGTTGGTCACTGTGTCAGCCCAATTATCACAGGCTTTTTCATCAGAATCCACTTTGTACATTTATAAATCTACTATTCGTCCCTGCATTGAATACTGTTACCATATCGGGTGCCTTGGTCGGGGGCTCAAAATCCAAAAGGAAGGATCTAAAATGTAAGTGATCTCGATATAGCAGCTCAATTTCAGTTACTTTCTCACCAAGACGATGTGGCTTCCCTTTGTCTTTTTTAAAAATATTATCATGGATTCTGCTCGAACAAGCTTCTTTTCCTGGTTTCTCCTACTCCACGAATGAACCCGTGCTACTAGACTGGCAACTTGATCCCACCTTTTATCGTCAAAATAGTCAAATCTAATCGCCACTTCTACTCTATCAGTTTTTTTTTCTCGAACTTCCCGCTTGTGGAATTCCCTTCAAAATACGTACCATACATGAAACATGTTTGGGTGATCATGTCTCGAAAGAAACATGAATGATCAAGCAGAATATTTTTCCGTAATAGATTGCCATTACTTTCTGTGGTAGGTAGACTGGTTGCCAATCAAGGGCTATAGAACCCAATTTGTCCTGCTATTTAACCCATAAGTGGAAAGAGAAAAGGCGGATTAAAGGTATTTGCGCATAAGTGAATGCAACGAATTCAACTATAATTCGAACGTGGCTCACCGATTTGTTGTTCTTAGCCGATATCCACTGCCCCACGACGCCAATCCTTACTTACTATTGACTTAGTTTTTTATATTATATGGAATTATTTGCTTGATATATTAAATAAATACTATTTCTAATTTTTCTTGTCTTATTCGGTATATATCTATTTTGAATTTATATTTCGATGTACAAAATTTTTCGTTACTTACTTTAGTTATGCGTTATTCTGATAGACTCGGAAGATAGATCAAATATTTAAGTACTGCATCATTTTTCTGCTATGTGATTCTTCTAATGCCCTTTAGGCGTCGTATAAAACTGTATAAATGAAACGACACAAACCATCTTTTTCTCTCTCTCTCAACACGAAACGTTGTAGTGACAAGATGTATCTTTTATTTTCCCTCCGGGATGCTTCTCGGCCACCTAATGAACTACGCATCGCATAAAACACAATACTATCAGTATACTCTTTGCTAGTAAAAAAAAATGCTCACAATGGTATCTTCGCCACAACCTATCACACACACACACTATATATATATATATATATATATATATATATATATAAACTGTTACTGTGTTTGCTTCCTTTTTTATGGAAGAGCGTAGCTTGCTGGTGAACCGGATGTTATCCGCAATTGGACTATAAATTGCCAAGAGGAGACGCAGAGTGTGATTAAAAGGAGAAAATTTGCAGTGAAAAATTCCTTTCCAAAGATCCGGATAGCACAGATAGAGTCACTAGAGCTTCGGAAATTGTCAAATCATTGTTCTAGGAGGGCCCTAGTTTGGCTCTATCTCTCGTTATATAAGGCCCGTTAGCTAACTTTTCCCCACGGACGTTGGCGGCATTGTCACCGACAGACGGATTACGTCCTACCTAGTCACTGATAGCCGAAGGACAATTCGTCAGAGTCCTGTTTGTCAGATTTTCGGTAAGTCTGTGATAGGGATTCTCTGAGAAATGTCTATTAAGTTTGCATGCTTGAATGCAAGGAGCTTGAGGGATCACGTTAAGGGTACGTGCCTGCTTCGTGACTTCATATTTTTCAGTGTGGGTGTAACCACGATTGAGAAGGGACGCTTTGTTTGCGAAGTTGATGCTAGTGTGGTATCTGGTGACTTTGTCGCTTACTCAGTAGAAGAGGACAAGCTGTTTCTGTTTTGGTTAAACGTATCCTGTATACAAGGGTGAACCATGCCCATGTCGATGCCGAAGGCGGCGGCGGTTGATATTGCCGTGAACAGTAGTTCGTTTCGGATCGTTACGATTTATGTGCCCAACGATCCTTTTCTCGTCAGTTGGGGCTGTTCCTGATTAGTCTTAAATGGGAAACTAGAATGCCGCCGTGTATCCCAAATTAGACAAGAAGCCGGGAGCTAGCGGGAGGTCGGGCGATCGTAGCTTGGTTGAACTGATCGGCAAGTTTTGATCTGGTCGATAGATACTGGAGGGATCATTTAAAGGCGTAGATGTGGACTTGGGCTTTTAAGTGGGTGTCTACCAAGTCATATATCTGGATATAATGTTCGTGAAATTAAATTTGCTAGATTGTCCCACGTTCCACCGCTTAGGCTATTCGGACCATAGACTTGTCTGTGTCTAGATGGTGTTAGATATTATACCTAAAATAACTGGACACTAGAAGTTCAGTTTGTCCTTACTGAACAGGAGGATTTGACTGATTTTGGCTTACTTTCGTCGGCTATCTTCAACTGAAGCGGCTAACTGCGAGCGTGAAATCACGAAGAGCGAAGTTTACTTGGCATTGAAGGACGGTAAAGCCAAGTCTTCAGGACTTGATGATCTGCCCCACGAACTGTCGGCATATCTACGGCTGTCGCATATCTTTGTGCCGACTTTGACAGTCGTGCTTTTTTTTTTCATCATTTCACCCCAAGCAAGGCATTCCACTGCCAATATTGCGCATGGGGCTACATCAGGGAAGGTAAAGAGAAGGAGTGGTTTAGACATAGGGAATGTCAGGATGTCCATCTGCGAGAGTAAACTGCTGTGTCATCGGCGTACAAACCTACTTGTGCTCTTATGGAATCAGGGAGATCATTAATGTATATCAGGAAGGGTGTAGGACCTAAGATGGAGCCTTGGGGGACACCTGCGTTTGTATGGTAGTTCTGGGAGGCATGCCCGTTTAATACCACCTTCATTGTGCGGTTAGAGAGGAATGACTGGATTAGTTGAAACAAATGTCCAGTTATACCATAGCTCCGCAGTTTACATAGAAGGCCAGCATGCCAAACTCTGTCGAACGCCTTAGATATATCCAATGCAACGGTTTCGGGCTTCGCCATTCCTGTCGAGTGCCTGGTATATGTACTCGGTGATGGTCGTTAGCATATCAGCAGTAGACCTGGTGAAGCGGAAACCATATTGCTTGTCCGAAAGGAGCCTGTGTGCTGTGAGATGCTGAACCACCTCGGCGTTGATAATGGCTTCGAACACTTTGCCAAAGATCGGAAGAAGGCTGATAGGGCGGTAATTTGCAGGGTCCGAGGGTTCTCCAGTGTTTTTAAATATAGGAACTACAGAGGAAGATTTCCAACAGGCAGGAAAGCAGGAAGCAGATAGGCAGAGGTTGCTTAATAACTAGTTTCGAAAGGGTCTGTCTCCGACCGGATCTTCAGTGAATGTGATCACGATGGTGAGAAAGTGCAGAGATGGAGGGCGGAATTTAGACGATTACATATTGTATTCACTTACGCGCAAATACCCTTGGGAAAGGTATTAATCCGTCTATTCCTTCCAGTTATGGGTTAAATAGCAGGACAGATTGGGTTCTATAGCCTTGGTCGGCAACCAGTCTACCGCAGAAAGCAATGGCAACCTACTGCGGGATAATCTTCTGCCCAGTCAGTCATGTCTGTTTCGAGACATGATCGCCCAAGCGTGTATCACGTATGGCACCTAAACTGACTGACATGCCCCATAACCCTGCTAAACACGCTGTTAAAAATTTTGGCGTTTGCAATCAGTTGCCGAGTTTCTGTTGGGACCCGAGCAGACTTGTGCAGTGAAATGCCGAACCATTCAAAACAACGTCGATCTGATCTGCACGATCACAGAGGGTGTAAAAGATGACGAGCAAATCGCACTGATTAATTTAGATCAGTCCAAGGCATCTGTTAGGGTTGACCATCAGTGTCTGGCCGCTGGATTCCAACCCGACTTCTGCAAATGGATCATTATCTTGTATCGCTCCTCCGGTGCTGAGGTACAGGTGAACGGAAGGCAGTCGAATGTTTTGCCGATTTACGCGAATGCCATCAGTATGACCTTGGTCTAGAGGAAATGGCTTCACACTGTCCTCAAATGCGCCTGTTCTGGAACTATGTCGGCAAGTTGACGGCTAGTAACTCTCCCGGAGATCTTGTATCCATCGATCTCGCATATGCGTGCTATAATGTGTCGGCACCTATTCTGATGAAAAACGAATGGTGATTTTCGCGTTGCTAGCCGTGGCAAGAATGGTGATATGGATGTTGCAAATGGAGGATGTTTTGCGATACGAACTTTATTCATATCGCTATGCGATTTGATTTTTGGACACCATCTCAAGATGAAGATCAGATGTGATAGAAAGCGTTTGATGGCGACAGATTTCAGCGAAAAGTGGGTAAACGTGGAGAGATTAGTTCGAGTGAATGTGATCAGATTTGATTTTCTTTTTAGATCCCTTTTGACACAACGGCTGGTTTCCTGCCGGATCCCTCCATAGATTAGGTTAAACTCCTATTTTGTACATAATTAATATGGGCAGTTCATGTTTCTGGCCTGTTTCCGGTGTTCTCTTTGGTTATTACCCATGTCGAGATGTCCAACCGCCCCGGTTTTTTTGTACCGTTTACACCTCAGCTAGGTCAGTCTTTTTGATTTTCCCATCTAACCATTTACTTTGCCATTCTTTTCCTCTCAGTAAGTGAGCCTTTTAATTCTGTCTATAACGTGCGTTGTGGCGCAGTAGATATCGGCTCGAAACGAGAAATCGGAGAGCCGAGTTCGAATTCCAGTTGAATTCCTTGCATTCACTTACGCGCAAATACTCTTGGGAAAGATATTAATCCGTCTATTCCTTCCAGTTATGAGTTAAATAACAGAACAGATTGGGTTCTATAGCCTTGGAGGGCAACCATTCTACCGCAGAAAGCAATGGCAACCTATTGCGGGATAATCTTCTGCCCAGTCAGTCATGTCTGTTTTGAGATATGATCGCCCAAAGCTTTTATTACGTATGGCACTTAACTGACTGATAGGTTGAATACAGCGGTCGCACGTGTTTTGGGGGGAGGGCAGGTTCCCTGTTTATGTGTGTTATTGTGGTACATGGTTTAAATGTCAGATTGAATGAAGATAGATGTTTTTGTGGCGAATAATCCAAATTGTAATGCATGGAAGGGTCTTTATTCTCGTTAGCTAGGGTTAGGATAGTTAGTATGGACCAGCCTCCCCACCACTACATCCCTCTAAGTCGTGTGCAAACATTGTTCAATTTGAGCAATAAATATATTAAAAGGAGTAAAGTTGAAGCTAACGGATGGCACACAAGTTGATACCCGATCAGTATTGGTTGGGTCACCGTGGAGAGGAATTATGATGTTGAAAGAACCGAAACCCCTAATAAGCCTCACTGCTGATGTATGCCAACGTATCCAGCAGATGTATTTCACGAAAATATATCGGGTCTCCATAAATTTATTCACTTAGCTATGTTTTGAGTGATTGTCGTCAGTTTGAATATTTATAAACATGCATTTAATTTCATTTGTAAGTCAATAAACATTAATATTTCTCATTTTCAGCCATTAATCTAGTTTGCTAATCCATAATCTCTACATTTACTGTCATTTAAAAAGTGAGTACATTTTTGGAACACTGTCTATATATCCAACACAAGTAAATATCCCTCTTTTACAAACGAATTAATATTACTGCACAGTAAACGTTGTTTATGTGTTGGTCTTTTAATTACGTGCAACAAACATAACAAGATGTTTATTAAAAGAATGTGAAAACCTGAGGAATATTTTCATTGTTGTGATTTACTTTCAGGTATGAACTGTATGCATCGTTTTCAGTCATCTTGAACAACTCTTGGAAACTTACATTAAGTAAGAATCGTGATCCAAAAGACAAAGAAAGAGAAAGAAAAACGGTAAAAACTACTCATGGGACATAATAAGTTTGCGTGAATTGCCTGCAGCTGAGATTTACCAAGGATTCTTCTTATTACTTTTTTCATGTATATCCTTCCATCATTGCCTCACAGCCATCAAATATGGCAGAACAAAAGAAACTCACAGAAGAAAGAAGAAAGATGGTTCCCTGAAATGCAAAATTATCCGTGGATGTTTTCAGAACTTCAGGAAATGCTTGTGTATTTTATGAGTGGAAAGGAAAAGTTTTACAAGTCGTACCATGATCACCATTCCTGACGACATCAAGACATCCAGGTTTATATTCGTTACTTTCTTTATCCTTTTCCAACTTTGCTATGTTACAAAACCTGCATTAAACTTTCGATCTGCTCGAGAGCCAATTCAGTCAATGAAAAATACCGGGATGCTACTATTGCAAAAGTTATCTGTTGTGGGGGGGGTCTCCCATTTTTCATGAAGATGGACTCGTCTAGAGTATACATATACTCCTGCTATAGAGGCGAGACGGAAAATACCGAAGTTTCACGGAGAATACAGCGTCAGTAGTTCATAGTAGGGATGCTACTATTACAAAAGTTATCTGTTGTGGGGGGGGGGTCTCCCATTTTTCATGAAGATGGACTCGTCTAGAGTATACATATACTCCTGCTATAGAAGCGAGACGGAAAATACCAAAGTTTCACGGAAAATACAGCGTCAGTAGTTCATAGTAGCTCCTTGCTCCCCTCGTCCAGAAGATTATTACGCAGTACCTTGTTAGCTTCCAACGTTGACATACTAAATATACTATGGCTTTACATCAGAGATTTGTGTATATACTTCTTACTAATCCGTATTCTTGGACTACTAACCTTCGTTCAAGTTTCTATCCTTACGGTAATACACTTATTTTTCCTATCTCAATTTCTGGTTTTTGTTCATTATTTGTGCGGTTCCAATTTCTCTCTTAACTAACAAATCTGGCGCATCATGTTGCAAAAGAATGTCTGGAAACCTGTTAAATATCTTGTCTTAGTGGTTTCAACCTAATGACGGTCTACAGTACAAACAGGATTTCCCTATCTGGCTGTCAAGTGACACATGAGAAACCAAGCTTTGTGCACACTAACTGGAGAAGACGAAAGGAAATTAACTCAAAAATAACTATACAAAATCTAATGTTACTGAAATATTCTATATTGACGAATGAAAGAATGATTCTGTCAGTCAGTTAAGTGCCATACGTGAAACACGCTTGGGCAATCATGTCTTAACTGACTGGGCAGAAGATTATCCTGCAGTAAGGTTGCCATTGCTTTCTGCGGTAGACTGGTTGCTAGCCAAGGCTATAGAACCCAATCTGTCCTATTATTTGACTAATAGCTAGAGGAAGAAGAGATGTCTTATATTATTAAACAGAAGTAGTGGGGGATCGGTTTATTACTTCATAACAATAGAAAACCGATCCCTTACATTTATGACCAGTAGAAACCTTAATCATGATTCCAACTATTATATTCAATCAGTCAGTCAAGTGCCATACGTGAAACGTGCTTTGGCGATCATGTTTGGAAATAGACATGACTGACTGGGAAGATTATCCCACAGTAGGTTGCCATTGCTTTCTGTGGTAGACTGGTTGCCAGCCAAGGCTATAAAACCCAATCTGTCCTGTTATTTAACCCATAACTGGAAGGAAGAGACGGATTAATATCTTTCCCAAGGGTATTTGCGCATAAGTGAATGCAATGAATTCAACTGGAATTCGAACTTGGCTCCCCGATTTCCCGTTCCAAGCCGATATCCACTGCACCACAACGCACATAATGATTCTGTAGGAACATGAAATGAAAAAACTGTGACTTCACACAAGATGAGTAAAGGTTATAAAAATAGTTATTAATAATAATAATAATAATAGTAACCTAATGTAGTAATTTCATGTGCAAGTGACCATAGTACAGAATCTTATCAAGACGTTTTGAAGACAATAAAAAAAAATTAGTGTCTCCTCAGCTGGCAACAAAAATTCAGCATGAAATAATCCATGCAAGGTAATTGTTGTACCTGAGACTAAAAAGAATTAATTTCCATCAACCAAATCACACAAACTTACATACCTGACTTTCTTAAGAACTGCCACGACATCCATGCCAAATCTTAGCTCTTCAAGGATTAAGATTTCTGGTCGTCAGTTTTGTAGTCAGATGAAAGAAAATCAAGTTTTTTGAACATAGTTTTCTTGTGCCAAAAGAAAGCAAAGGTTATCAACCCAAAGAACACTGTACACTTAATCAAGCATTAGAGTCTGAACATAAGTTTCTTGGGTAATTTTCAACTGAGGCCACCAATCTTACAAATGTAGATGGCATGATAACAGAACCTTTTTATTTTACTAAGACTATATTTTCTAGACTAGCTTCGAAATGACCCAAAATGTGTAAACAAAGCCTCTTAAAGAGTGTCGATTTCTCCCACTTGATTTTCCTAAGAACCATCTCTATTGGATGCTCCCTAAGCTTATAAATAGCCAATAATATTCTCATTGTTCTCTTTCCTTTTTTACAAGTCTTGATATAAGATGTAGTTGCCCATGGGAGAAATGTGACACCAACATTTACATTCATTTTAAATATCTTACTTCTCTCTTGTGACATTTTGTACTCAAACATACGCATGTCTATCATGTATGTCTACACAAATTTCACACACACACAAACACATTCACTAATTTAACTGTTTTCTATGTAATTAGTGTTTCTTTTTGCCTTTTCTTGTCAAGTATTGTTGCCAGATATTGAACTCACAACTCTTTGGATCAAGTCACTAGATTCAATCAATGCTTTTATCCATTGGGCCATGTATTCTTGAGCAAAAATCAACAAAAACTTGTGGAGTTGAGTCAAGAGGGAGATAATTGATACTGAAATATCTGGAAGAGGCATGGCACATCAAACTAGAACATGCTACTCCAGTGGATAAAATAAAGGGAGTTCAGTTTGAAATTCCAAAGCACTTAAAGAAGGCCAGAGTCAAAACATTGTGAATATGGCAACAAAGATAAGGATAACAATCTGAACAGTGTAAATAGTCTAAGAAAATAATAGCTTCAGAATTTATTATAAGGAAATAGTCTGATGAATTTTGGGTGTTATATTTTTTTTGAGATTTTAACAAAAAAATTGGTATTAGTAGAATAATATTTTTTTACATTACATTACATTTTACAGTATTTTGTTATCGTCTTATGCAATTAACAGAAAAATATTTTAAAAAAATTAAATTAGACAAAGACATAAGAATTATGATTATAAGTTTAGATCTGGTGTTTAAAAAATCACCTTCCATAAATGATGCTAAGTTAGTAACTATCAAAACTTTAAATTCAACCAAATAATGAAAATAAAAGCGCAAATGTTGGTTCACTCTGAAAGTAATACTCATACCATATGACTAGGACTATGGTTTGGTCTTCAGTGACTAAACTTGCTCCTGCATCAGGTTTTTTTTCTGGCAAGGAAGGTGGCTAAACACCCAGAATAATTAAAAATATATGTCAAATGGTGGATGAACCTTCTTGTAGGGTCAATGGCCATTTAGCATAATTGGATAGATTGGACTCTATGTATATAGTGAGGTTTTTGTAAGGTTAAAATCAGGCAATAAGAGGAATACACCATATGAGCTTAGTAATAAAAGGTAGAAAAAAGATTTGTACAGAATTTTTCTGACAGATAGGAAATATTTAGCAAATAGAAATATTTCATTGTATGTTGCTTTTGAACAACTTTTCATTTGATGTAAAAAATCAAAAAACCAGGTTCAAATCTTACAGAATGGTTTTGTTGAAATTAGCTCTTTCTACACAGAAAGATTTCATTGATTTAACAATTAGCTTTTTGCATCTGAATCTGTCTTGCACATTTATAAATCTAACATTCACCTGTGAATTTAATACTGTTGTCATATTTGGCTTAGTACTTCTGCTATTCATCTCGAGTTTCTCAGAAAAAACTCAAAAAAGAATCTGCAATGTAATAGATCCTGACTTGGCATCTCAACTTCAGTCATTTTTTCACTGATATGATGTGGCCTACCTTTATCTTTTCTACAAATATTTTCATTGCAACTATTCTGACGAGCATTTTTCTCAGCATGCTACTAGAGTGAAATCTAGTATTGAAAAATATTCATCATTTCAATTATGAATATTTGCAGAGATAAAAATGAATAAAAATGTCACTTAAAATGTTGATTCTTTGAAGGTTACACATACGGATAAGTAAAGCCTTTGATATACAGTGGATTTCCTGACTTTTACCATTGAAAAAGTTAAATGTAATCACCTGTTCTACATTAACAGTTTCTTTTCTTGCACTTCCTGATTGTGGAACTCCCTTTTATTTACTTGATAACTACAATCTCCAAAAATTTAAATGCAGCATCAATTGCCATATTCTATTTTCTTGAATCCTATTCATCATTTATCCTTTTTTAATACTCGCTCTACCCAGTCCTTTCTCTCAATGCAAACCCTTGTGTACTAGTGACAGTCTTGCTTGCTTGGGTGAGAAATGATTAAATATAAATAATTAATAAATCGATTAGGGAAATTTATTACTAGCCAGAAAAGGTTTGATAAACTGTAAAAAACGATCAACCAGAAAAGGCTTGATAAACTGTAAAAAAACGATCAACCAGAAAAGGTTTGATAAACTGTAAAAAAAACGATCAACCAGAAAAGGTTTGATAAACTGTAAAAAAACGATCAACCAGAAAAGGTTTGATAAACTGTAAAAAAACGATCAACCAGAAAAGGTTTGATAAACTGTAAAAAACGATCAACCAGAAAAGGTTTGATAAACTGTAAAAAAACGATCAACCAGAAAAGGTTTGATAAACTGTAAAAAAACGATCAACCAGAAAAGGTTTGATAAACTGTAAAAAACGATCAACCAGAAAAGGTTTGATAAACTGTAAAAAACGTTCAACCAGAAAAGGTTTGATAAACTGTAAAAAAACGATCAACCAGAAAAGGTTTGATAAACTGTAAAAAAACTATCAATCAGAAAAGGTTTGATAAACTGTAAAAAAACGATCAACCAGAAAAGGTTTGATAAACTGTAAAAAAACGATCAACCAAAAAAGGTTTGATAAACTGTAAAAAACATCAACCAGAAAAGGGTTGATAAACTGTGAAAAAGATCAACCAGAAAAGGTTGATAAACTGTAAAATGATCAATCAAGTCTTTCTAATATTGATAGGAGTTTTTTTCCAAACCTTTTGTTTTTGATTGTGTGAAAAGTTAACTGCTTCATTGTATTATTATTTTCCTTTCTAGTTACATGTGCTACACATTTTTACCATTGCTATTGATAATGTTCAAGTGAAATGGTTTATGTTATTTGATAATGCTGTTTGTGTTGTAATTTTATGCCAGTCTATTTGCTCTGAATAAATATCATATGATTTATAGGATTATTTCATTTGAAGTTATTTTAACCATTGGGCTGAAAAAAAAATGGTTAGACATTTCTCAATGGGTTGTGTGCCATCCATGATATCCATTTGAAAGTCTAGATCTGATAAAGTCACACAAATTTCCTAGTTAGGAAATCCACCGTATATCACAGGTTTTAATATCCGTATGTGCAACCTTCAAGGTATCAACTTCTTAAATGACATTTTTATTCATTTTTATCTCTGCGAATATTCATCATTGAAATGATATACAAATAGTTTGCAATATACCTTGGCAACAAACAGCTTTTATGTTAAGGAATTTAGTGAGTTTTTCTGTTAAACTTCATCCCATGTAAGTATCAAAAGCCACTCTGTTAAAGCATTAATATTGTAGAGAATTTCTTCTGGCTTGTTAATGAAGTTCCCTAATTCATTTCCTTTAACCAAATAAATAGCATAAGTCAAAACAATCCAACAAAACATGTCTACTGCAGATGCACTGTTTTGTTACCTCTTTAAGCTTTTTTTATAGATTGTCATTGGATAATCTCTTCTCCATAATAGTGATAGTATCTGTTGACATCAATTTGTTCTAAGTTGCGGTTTCCTTTAGCATAATCTGTCAAATATAAAATGGCAATAATTTACCCATCGCACTTTGCATATATTTGTGTGTGTATAAGATAGAGAATATTTAAATTTGTATTTTTAGCAAAAGCAACCTCATGACCTTATCAAGTTTCTATACCTTTCTGTTCAAAAGCTGTTGCTAAATTTCAGTTATTGACTCAGCCAAATCACCTGTAGAATTAAATGTCACTGGATAATCTCTTCTCTATAATGGTGATGGTATCTGTTGACGTCAATTTGTCTTAAATCATGGTTTCCTCTAGCCTACTCTGTCAAAGACTCACTAGAGATTCTTTTCTGTTTTTTCAATTTTGCTGTCTCTATTTCTTGGTCACAATTAGTCTCTGCTGCATACATTAAGTGCACTGGTTGAAGATATAAAAACTTTTTACCAAATTCTGTGGCCTTGTACAGGGTGAGTGCAATCACTTTTTTCTTCTGGCTTGTAATAAAGTTCCCTAATCCATTTCCTTCAGCCAACAAAGTAGCACAAATTAATCTGACAACACATATTTCCTGTTTGCTACTCAGTTGCACTGCTTTGTCATCTCTTCAAGCACATTTTATAGATTGAGTGACAAGTCAAATTTACATAGGGGGTAAAAGAGTCTTGCAAAAGTATCTGACTTTGAGATCTATCTTTTTTTAAATGTATGACTCATAAAACTGCCATTTTCTTTTGGTGAATATTTTTGCTTTATCATGGAAGGAAAAGATACACAGTGAAATGTAGATAAACTATTTGATTACCAGAGTGGTACAACCAAGATGTATATACAATATTTACAGTCTCTCGCAGTAGTAGGTGTTACTTCATGAAGTCTGTGATAATGACAACTCCCCATGCTTAAATGCACATTGTCTTTTATACATACATCTAGGTGACTGAATGTTACATGGTCAGAGCCCTGACACAAGTTTATATGCAAAATTTGTTTTCAGCCAGGAAGTAAGCATTTTTCTCTAGTGTTATAGTTTTAATGAATTCGGTTTGATATGCATAAAAGAAGAGCTGAGAAGTGAAAATGATGCGTTTAAGGAGAACAGATATACTAAAATTAAAATGAGGCTTGTGACAAATATGTGTTTTGATCCAGTCAAATTATTTTAAGAGAATTAGTGGACCTATCACTATGTATTACCAATGGAAATAACCTTAAGATATGTCTTGCAGATAACAATGTTGATGGAGGGTTCAAAGGTTAAACTGAAAGAGCTATTAAACAAGGCAGTTAAGGAAAACTAGAAGTTAGATTTGACTATTAATTATCAGAAATTTTAACAGAAGAAGGTGATCAAAAGGAGTAACTCAAGGTATGATTTACATATCAGAGATGCCCAAATTAAATGTATATCATCAATCTGACCAGTGCAATAACAGACAATAAAAAGTGTGATACAAAAATTTGATGGCATATTAGAATAACTAAAGACACTTTTCAGAAATTAAGGGATTGTAAAATAAAAATAAAAGAACAGTACTGGACAGTGATATATTTGCCTTTTATACAGTAGTGAAAGCTGGATGTTTTCATCACACAAAATAGTCTTGAGTCAACTAAATCAGGATTCTACTGATGAATATTAAGAATAGCACAGACAGTGCCTTTGACAAACAAAGAAGTTCTTCAGAGATGAACTAAAGAAAAGAATCATCCAGTTGAATTATGAGTAACACACAATAAGAAAATGATAGCTTGTGAATTTAGCGAAGATAAAATATGTTGGAAACAAGAGAAGCAGTGGAAACCTACTTAACAAGTTTGTCCCAAACAAATGAAGGAACAAGAATCACAAAAAGAAAACAAAGTTCATAAAGAAATAAATTATTACTGAGAGCCACAACACAGAGGAAGCTGTGGAGAATCATGACTGCCTTCTTTCTTGAACAGACATAACAGGAAGAAAAAGAGAGATACAGGTATGAGATTTTTCTAGCTTACAAATCTTTAAAAATTGTTAAATTTTTAGATAAGGATTTCTGTAATTATATATATGTTCCCCACCATTTTAAGGTTAAATGTTAGGGGTATAAATTATAAATAATAACTAAATATTAAACTTCTCTAACCTACTATGTCAGCATATGCAGGGTGGTATGACAGAATAAATTATAGATATGGTTCAAACTACACAATGTTTGAATAATGAGTTTAAACCTCAGACTGTACACTGCGTTTGCTGTTTTTTTTTTTAATTATTCACATAGATATTAAATAGATATTATTTTAGTCTACTTCACTAATCTATGGGCAGTTTCTGTGCTATGTCAGTCAAGAACAAACTGATAAATTATGATTTTCCATAAAGTATTGACACTGCCCAACATTGGCTACAAAATTGTCAGGCATTAGTCCCATTTTTTGTGATGTCTAATACCTTGATTGATATATATATATATATATATATATATATATATATAAAATTGAAGTTTGGGCTTGTTTCTCTGCCACAGTTAGATACATTACTTAAAACATTGAAACTCATGACCAGCTGCCTGGTTCCCATTTTCCTCTGCATATTTTTAATTTTTTTTGCATTTATGTAAAATGATTGCTTAGATATCACAGTCAAAATAATGCACAGAGTCATGCGTGATTAAGAAACTTGGCTTCTGATGAATCATATCTGAATGAATTTAGCAAGAGAACCTATATAAATGATATCTGAATGAATTTAGCAAGAGAGCCTATATAAATGATATCTGAATGAATTTAGCAAGAGAGCCTATATAAATGATATCTGAATGAATTTAGCAAGAGAATCATTTCTATCATGACTAACTACAAATGATTGATATATTATAGAATTTTTATTGTATTTTGCACAGTTGTAGTACAGTGGATATCGGCTCGGAACGAGAAACCGGGGAGCCGAGTTCGAATTCCAGCTGAATCCATTGTATTCACTTACGCGCAAATACCCTTGGGAAAGGTATTAATCCGTCTCTTCCTTCCAGTTATGGATTAAATAACAGGACAGATTGGGTTCTATAGCCTTGGTCGGCAACCAGTCTACCGCAGAAAGCAATGGCAACCTACTGTGGGATAACCTTCTGCCCAGTCAGTCATATCTCTTTCGAGACATGATCGTCCAAGTGTGTATCACGTATGGCACCTAAACTGACTGACTGCAGTAGCAATGTCTACTTCTGTTTTATACTTCTACAATGGAATTTGTTCATAATTGTGTTTCTATTAGTACTAACTTATTTTTGCTACATTTTTATGTGGACATCTCTGTTTGTTTGCCCTAAATTCTTTTCTTCTGTGTTCCATGGTCCTTTAGAATGTTGATGATCATGGTTCTATACAATTTCCTGCCTCTTGCAGCTCTTAATAAATTTTGTCTTTTTGTTATATCTCGTAAATCATGTTCTGCCATGCCATCCATTTGCAAAAGTTGATTATGTAGGTTATTCACTGTTATACTCTTGCCCTCAGTATGTCCTGTGAGTATCAAATTTCCAAGTCTTCTTTTCTCAATTTAATTGAATTCTTCTTCATATTATTCTATGTGCTGTGTCCTTCTGGATGTTAGCTGTCTCCAATTTTCGATTTTTTTTGTAGCCCTTAGTAAATTTTGTCTTTTTGCTATCTCTCCTAAAACCAGTACTGCTATCTATTTATACAAGCTCACTAGTTAGGTTATGCACTGTTTTCCGCTCATCTCTCTTGCTTCAGTATGTCCTGTGAGTATCAAATTTTCCAAGCACTCTTTCCTCAGTTTACATGCCCTAGAAACATCAACTGTTTCTTTCTAATTCTAGGTATAAGTATCCTACTTGTTTCCATATTTCTTAAAACTCTGTCATTGCTCACATTTTCAGTCCATGAGATCTTCTGTATTTTTCTGTAAAACATTTTTGTCGCTTCTTCATCTGTGAGAAGATCATCCAGCAGTCACTGCTATATAGAAGGACTGATATTGCATAACAGTTCAGTACTCTTTTCTTTATTTCTAATAAAATTATCATGTTTCTCAATACTTTGGTTAGCTTTTTGAAAGCAACTTCCATTAAACCACTGTGTTATACTTTCTGCCCTTTGTTAAAAAAACTTCTCAGATGTTTTACTTGCTTGATTTTAGTATCTCAGATTTGTAATTTGCATGTTGGGTTGTTCCATTTGTTGACAACCATGTATTCTTGCAACTGATGTTTAGTCCTTTTCTACTTTCTGTTTGCTCGAAATACAATGTGAATTTCATATTTCAAAATATAATGTTAAAATTATATAAATTCAATTAGACCTAACGGATTAAATCATTGGCTTATGAATTTGGTGGCATATTTATTGTTATTTTAATCTCTGGCTAACAATAAATATGCCACCAAAGAATTACCATATTATTTTTCTGGTGCAATTGATATTGGTTCAGAATAAGAAATCAGTAAAGTTAAAAAATCAGCTGAATTCATTGCATTCACTTATGTGCAAATACTCTTAGGAAATGTACTAGTCTATGTCTCCTCCCACCAGCTGTGGGTTGAATAGCAGGACAGATTGGTTTCTTTAACCTTGGTTGGCAACTAGTCTACCACAGAAAAAAATGGCAGCCTATTGTGAGAAAAATCTTCTGCCTGGTCAGTCATGGATTGAAAGAGACTTGATCGCCTATTTGTATATCATGTATAGCACTTAACTGACTCATTGATTTGTTAGTCTAGCTTGAAATTAGTTTGATATATAGAGAGCAAACCATAAAATGCTTTGTTCTTGACAGAGAACCAAACGTTTTGGATCACAAGCCACTATGTAGATTGCCAAAGATATTAGGATGGTTATGTTAGTCATTGAATCCATGTGTCTATGTTCTGGCTATTATAAGCACTTAGGACCTACAGTCATACTTTTAAGTTAGTTATCATAACTAAAGGAATATTCTAACTTCAGTGAAATTTGGAGTAGATAGACTAAACTATCGCCCAGTTCACACTCCACCCATGTCTATTGAACGGGTGAAGAGGCTCATTCCTTGTTTCCTGTTTAGGATGTGGTTTCCTGTTTTCTCTTTTCCAATCTTTTCACTCTTATGTAGCCCCCTGCACATCAGTGGCGTTACCGCCTTGCTCGGGGTGATATGATTAAAAAAAAAAAAAAAAAACTATTTTTACAATCAGACTTTTATTTGCCATACATTAAAATTGTGTTGTCACTGAGCTGATCTAAATATAATCTAAATCTAAACTTATTTATAATGGAACTGTCTGTGTGTGTGTGTGTGTGTGTGTCCATTAACTATAGACTCTGAAACAGCTGAACCGATTTTCTTGAAAATTTATACAGTTGTACTATAAGCATCTGTGAGTGTTTTTAGCTAGGTTTTGTGTCAAGGTACTCCCGATAAATATAAAAAATCGATAATCAAAAAAATCGGGTGACAGAAGGAGTGGTCTGATTTTAATAAAATTTGATACACTCATAGACAAAGACATAAACAATATTCAAAAGTTTCAAGGTTGCAGTTCTTACAATAGGGCAGAAAATTGATTATGTATATATATATATATATATATATATATATATAAAAGGCAAGATGTTTGTGTGTGTGTGTGTGTCTATTCATCTGCCTGTATTTTTTCAGCACTTTTATTTTAGTTTTTGCTTCGGGTTTGGCTCTAAGTAGGTATAATTGTAGTTCTTAGTCTCAGCCATGATCCCATTTACTCAGAGGACTTATTTAGCCTTCAAAATTCAGTTTACGATGAAAAAAACTTATTTCATATCAATACCAGGAAATCAAAATTTGACTTACATCCATTCATTTTTCTTTCATTCTACGGCTTTGCTTTGACTGGAAACAACTATTGTTTTTTAGTCTTTTGTGCCAATGTCCAAAGAGTCTGAGCTCCAGGACCATGGATTAGTTTTAAAGCTTTCATTCCACCCGATCAACGCCGGGCTATACTGCTAGTGATTATATAGGAGAGAATGAACTTAAGTTATTGTTTAAATCCAGAACTATCTTCTAATTATCTCTGGTAATAAGTGTTAAAACCACTCATTCAGTATTTCACCTCTAATCTTTCAGTTATTTAAATGCCATGCCGAACATATGAATGCAATTCTGATGTAGATTTTCAATTGTTTACCAAGAGCAGGCAAATCTCTAAATTTTAGCTTGAAAACAAAGCATCAGGATTAACTCCCTTGAAAGAGTAACCGCAGGTGAAATTGTTTAAAAAGAGAGTCCACTCTATTCAGTGCAGTTATGATTTGTATGTCTAATGCAGTAGACATGAAAAATTTTGTAGGGTTTATTTGAAATCAAAGGTCAAAAGCAAGTGAAAATAACATTTGTTCATTAGTAATAAAATAAATTACATGAGCATTAATTTTTTTTTTTCCAATTAAAATTAACTTTTCTGAAGTAATTATATTCATGTATTAAATTCATAAAATAAATTTGAAATATTTTCAATGTTTACATATTTCTTGATTTAAAATTTCTATTTTATCATTCAATTTATGAAGTAATCACAAAATTTATTAGTTTCTTCTTTTGTTGAATTTGTGTAACTGAGAAAATTTTAAACAGTGTAATATCTGATTTACATTTAAATTAATTTTTTTTTTACTTCCAATGCTGGCACATCAAGGATACAAAGAAATCAAAAGAAACTAGTCTATGCATAGGTTGGCAACATTTATCTATTTTGCAAGTTTCAATATCTATTCTATAATTCAATATATGTGATAATTAAACTGTTTATTAGTTGTGACTTTTATCAGATTTCTAATGTGGTAGCAAATTTCAAGCATGCAACTTAATGTATCCTCTATATTGAAATTGGTTTGTTTGGTAAAAATGAGTGCAGTGAATTCAGTTCATATGAAATAAAGCCTTCTTCAAGATCTGTTTATATTTCTAAGATGAGGTATTGTAACTATTTTCACAATTTACATTGTTCAGATTATATTGTCCTTATCTTTATTGAGTAGAGTCCAGTGGATAAAAGCATTGGTTGAAATCATCCAGTGACTTAACCCAAGAAGTTGTGAGTTCAATACCTGGCTACAGCAAAGGGGAAAAAACTTGGAAGGTTAAGTTACCAAAAAGAAATATCTGAAAGTGAATTTGAAGCATGGCACATGGAACTTGACGAATCTACCCTGTTGGATGAAATAAGGTGTTCAGTTCAAAATTCTACTGTATATCACCTGAAGAAGGTTGGAGTGTACAATGGTTGAAATGTTGTAATAATGGCAATTAAGATGAGAACAATAGTCTAAACAATGTAAATAGTGTAAAAAAATAAAGTATAATAAATAATTTATCAAAGGAATAAATTCAGATCTTTTGTCTGAATGCTGTGGTTGTTAGAGGCTCTGCTAAGATTTTGCAATAATGACTTTTGTTCAGTCAGATCACAAAGTAAAGACATAAATATAATAATTTCTTAACAAAATCATATTTACCCAGAGTGATGAACTCTAAGTTCTCATCATTTGTGATAGTTCTCCTGTCTGTGATTAGCTAGGGATATAAAATTTTAACCCATTTCATCATCCAGGGTCTCAGGATCAGTAGACTCAAGTAATGACACAAGAGATGTCATACGTATTTCAAAAGGATTATGCAACCTCTTATATGGCCAACAAGTGGCAGGTTAACAATTTGAACAATCAAATCACTCCCACCCTGTGGCCTCCTCACTTTCTTGATTCTAATCCCTTTGACTACAATATCTAGGGGAGAAGGAGACCAGCCAGTGACTCGACAGTACCAAAAGATAATTGAAGGCTAGCAACAGGCAATGTAATGGTAAACATGTATGAGAATAATTTAATCATGGCTGACAGTCACTTGTGAGATCATGTAAGAGGCTGACTGGTTTTATAGAATAAACTTTTGCTGTTTTTCTAAGTTTGGGTTTTCTTTATTTCACATTTTTGTTCCAAATTATCAAATCAAACACACACACATTATATATATATATATATATATATATATATATTTGAGAAGAATCAAGAGAGGCATCATATTTTTTTTTATTAAACTAAGGACATTTGATCTCCTCTAAGATCATCTTCAGGAGTAAATATATTATAATGAAAACCTATTTTACACACAGACAATTAATTACAAAAAACCTATTCAAACTATACCAATGAAACTTTCTACTACCCAATGACAGCAATCAATATATAAACCTATTTAGTCATAAATTAAGAGAAAACCAGAAAGAATTCCTAAATCTTGGACCAAATTTCCATCTTCAACTTAAATTTGACCTCCTTCCAAAGAAGACTGAAACTGAAATTCTACATCAGTCGCTATCCCAACTTGGAGCTGGTGGAGGAATAGCAGTTTATTCAGATCCAAGAGACGTCCTTAAGGTAGACTGCCTAAAAGACTGCTATCCTTGCAATGACTATAATAATATCCTAGCAACAAAACTCAGAGCTCCTGCAAAAGAATTAAAAAAAACAATTCGAATGTCATCATCAGACGAGTTGACACGCTAACACATACATAATTTTGAACAAAGCCGATTACCATATTACAACACATAACCAACAACCAATCTAAATTTACCAAACTAAATTAGAACACCACTGAGACCCTAAAAAGATCCACCAACAAACTGATAACATCAAACAATGCTGATATAGGTTCCTTGAAAATTAAAAAAAAAGTCATCATAGACTACCAACCAGGGTACCTAAAAGTAATGGTGCTAGTATAGAAAATCTTCTTGGCCCATGCATTTCCGGCTAATACATGTCCCATGTAAGAAACATTATATTTAAGCATGTCACTAAATGTAATCTTGTACTGGGCATTGAAATTCATATGCTGTGTTAGTCATTGCAAAGTTTGTAATCTTCTTATATATAAGAATAGGTATACTAAATTTTACTAGTACTTTATAATAAGATTTAAACCATTTTTATCTTTGCTTGATATGAGATTAGGTCTTTAGCTTTCAAATATTTATGATGACTTCTGAAGTAAAATGTTAACATTGTGTAAAAGCATTGACTTCATACAGAATGTCAGAAATTACAATCCCTGAGCAAAGTTTATGAACCAGAGAAAAATGGAATTCATTTTACAGAAAAATCAAATTGAACAGAATTCCTGCTCATAATATACTCAGTCTTTAACAAAAACAATAACTATTGCTCTCAATAATATTGAAAATATATAAGAGAATAAGTATTGGTCATATAATATTATATTATAGTAATAAAATAATTTCTGTCTATATTTCTGAGATGAGGCACTGTAACTGTTTACACTAATTACACTGTTCGGACTATTGTCCTCATCTTTATTGTCATATTCATGATGTTTCAGCTGTTGTACACTCTGGATTCAGGATCTGTCAATATTTCTGAGATGAGGTATTGTAACTATTTACACTAATTACAATATTTAGACTGTTGTCCTCATCTTTGTTGTCGTATTCATAATGTTTCAACTGTTGTACACTCTGGCCTTCAGGATTTGTCTATATTTCTGAGATGAAGTATTGTAACTATTTACACTAATTACATTATCTGGGCTGTTGTCTTCATCTTTATTGTCATATTCATGATGCTATGACTGTTTATATACACCAAAATTTACAACTGAACATTATTTAATCCACTGGGGTAGATTGTTCTAGTTCCACATGCCATGCTCCTTTTGTATATCACAGTTTCAGTTATTTTCTATTAGAAACTCAACTCTATAAGTTTTTGTTCACATCTGCTGTGGCCAGGTATTGAACTCACAACAGTCTAAATAATATCAATTGTGTAAGAATGATATAATTATGAGATAATAATAAGTATTGTTAGCTTTAAGTATATCAGAAGAAGAATTTACTTGTTAGTCTGTTTTAAAGCATATTCTAAATACTGCTAATGAATTGGTTCTCATCAAAGTATAGCCATTTGTATCAACAGAATAAAATAATGGTCCAGTAATATTCAAAATAAATCTCATATTATTATTTATAAGATTAATTTTAATTAAATAATGAAATAAACTTTGTCACCGTTATTAGATTTCAACCAATATATAATTATAAATTTCTAGTGAATCCTCTGTTGTTATGGATTTCAATTGGATTACTGTTGGATTATAGTTGATCCAAATTAAATATAAGGATCTGCAATCTTTGCAATGAATTTATCTACTTATTTCTAATGGGCTATACATTTTCTCATTTATCGTCAGCTTTAATCTTGTCGTGATTTGGCAAACAAGAAATAAAAAAAATTAATTTCCCATGATACCATAGTAAACAAAAGCTGTACTGGTGGGAAATTTACAGTCATTTGCTTTTCAGTGACCTCTCACCAAGAAAGCACACGGATTTGAGCAACTCCAAGACTTAAGACCACAGATAAGTCTCATGTTCAATATTATCTTTTAATGATAGACTTATCACTTGCAAATAAATAAATACATTATGAAATGTTCATATATCTACAGAACAAGTACAACCAAAACCTTCTGATAAATAAGTTCTTCTATATATATATAAATGTCCCACTTATTTTATATATATATATATATATATGTGTAATGAATTATTTTGAACATTACTTAAATACGAGTATCGGTAAAAATAAATATTCTGTTTTTAATTAAACAGTATTTTTATATTTATATCTCCCGGCCTTGATTATTTACGATAAATTTTTATTACGAAAATGTGTGCTATCCAGCAGGATTTGAACCTGCGACCCCTATTACATAGGGGAAGCATACCATTTGATCTGGTACCATCTTGACCACTTGACCATGGATAGCACACATTTTCGTAATAAAAATTTATCGTAAATAATCAGGCCGGTAGATATAAATATAAAAATTCTGTTTAATTAAAAACAGAATATCTACTTAAATACGAGTATCAGTAAAAATAATGTTCAAAATAATTCATTACAAATTGTCAGTTGCTTATGCTTGTTTACAATAAATCAAAAATTGTGTTATATAAGCATGATAAAAACCTCGTCTGATCAAGAGGCTATCCATGGTCAAGACGGTAGCAGATCAAATGGTATGCTTCCCCTATGTAATAGGGGTGGCAGGTTCGAATCCTGCTGGATAGCACACATTTTTGTAATAAAAATTTATCGTAAATAATCAGGCCGGTAGATATAAATATAAAAATTCTGTTTAATTAAAAACAGAATATCTACTTAAATACGAGTATCGGTAAAAATAATGTTCAAAATAATTCATTACAAATTGTCGGTTGCTCATAACCAAGTTTCATTAAAATTCGTTAATTTCTGTAACATGTTTACATTTGTTGACATTACCATACATTTCAGAGTAGATATGTTTGTTTACGGTAATTTGAAAATTGTGTTATATAAGCATGATAAAAACCTCGTCTGATCAGGAGGCTATTTATGGTCAAGTGGTCAAGACGGTACCAGATCAAATGGTATGCTTCCCCTATGTAATATGGGTCACAGGTTCAAATTCTGCTGGGTAGCACACATTTTTGTAATAAAAATTTATCGTAAATAATCAGGCCGGTAGATATAAATATAAAAATACTGTTTAATTAAAAACAGAATATTTACTTAAATATGAGTATCGGTAAAAATAATGTTCAAAATAATTAATTACAAATTGTCAGTTGCTTATAACCAAGTTTCTTTAAAATATATATTTTATATTTTACTAACCAAAAACAGGAGTTAAACAAAGATCATCAAAACAACCTCAAAATTTATATATAAAGTCTAATATAAGAAACTCACCTGAAACTGGTAACTAAATAAAGTGATAGATTTAAACATTAAAATTATATCAGTTTGGCACTGGATACATTAAATTATCTGAATTAACTGTTAAATGAAAAAAATCTTTACCTTTACCGAAATTGTATAATTTGTTTTTATAAATATCTTTCATTGACCTATGAGATAGAATAGAGTCCTCATGATCTTTGGGTACCATTGAGCCATACCTTAATGATAACCACCCTGTAAGCTGGCAGGGCTTAGAATATGCCAGTTGAATCCCTCTACAGAGGGATAAGACACCCTCTAAACTGAACCACCTATCTAGGAAGTGCTTATTGATTTCATTATAAACAGAACCAATGTTTACTCAAGTATAATAAAAAAAAATATTTCAATGTTAAACAACCCAACAAGTGTTGATATGTTGTGAAATCCAACCAACTGGATCTGCTTAATGAGAAAGTCAACTTCAGAAGCAAATGTTGTTTTTCATTACTGGGAATAAACATTGACAGCATAAAAAAAAAGGTGCCTGCAGGGGAAAAATCTTACTTGAGAATTTGACATCACTTTTGTACTATTATCACGTTCACATCAGATATTTACTGAGACATAACTTATGTTATTGAACCAACAGATTTATTTGCTGAGATGTTTCTTTGGCCTAAACATCCTCTAACAGACAAAAAAAAACAGGACTCAAAAACTACAATTAGTCATATTTCAACTTGATTTGTGATTGGACTTGCTCAATAAATTTAGGGCCTTAAGATTACATTTTTCAAAATCATTTTAAAAATATTCCATCATCTTCAAGATAATATGTTTTTTTTTTCATAGTAGTTTATTTTTTTTTTGTGAGTTTGGTTATAGGTGACTTCTTTTTCTTCTTCTATGTACCTTGTCCTTTCAGGACGTAGGCGATCATGGCTTTCCACGTCTCCCTATCCCTGGTGGCTCTTAGCACGCTTTCTCCTGTAATGTCTCGCAGTCCCCGTTCTGTCATCCACCTGTTCAGGCCCTACAAATATGCTATCTGCTGTTTTCCTCTGTCTCTTTTTTCTTCTATCTGGCCTGTTAGTATCAAATTCTCCCAGCCCTCCTTCCTCATTGCATATCCCAGGAACTCCAGTTGTCTCTTCCTGATGCTCAATATTAATTTCCTTTTCATCTCCATTTTTTTCTAACACCTCCTCATTGCTCACATGCTCGGTTCATGATATCCGCATATTCTGTAGAACCACTTTTCAGCTGCTTCAAGTTTTCCCTTCTTCTTTGTTGATATTGTCCAACATTCACTGTTATATTGAAGAACTGATATTACATAGCAATCCAGTACCCTTTTTTTGTTTCTAGTGAAAATTTCCTGTGTCTTAATACTTTACTCAGCTTCTTGGAACGCATCCTTTGCCATGTCAATTTGCCTTTGGATCTTTGTGTCGCACTTTTCATCTTTAGTTAGAACACTTCCCAGATATTTAAATTTTTGTACCTGCTTGATTTTAGTATCCCACACCTGTATTTGGCATTTCTGGCTGCTCTTTTTAGTTGATGGAAAATAGTCCAACTGATTTTAAACTGAGTGTTGTATGTGTTTATACATTAAAAATATGTAGACTAAATTTCTTGTTTTTATTGGCACTTATTTGCTAACTTAATATAAATCAAGAAAATTTAGAATAGTTAAGTTAGCAGAAAATAAGTTTGGGATTTAAACTTTTTAATGACTTCATAAAAAAATTAATATAGATTCAAATGGAATGCTGATATTAACATAAATTGCATAAAAATTCATTACAAAAATTAATTTACAGTAATTGTAACTTGTTAACAAGACTATTTTGTCTTTATTCAAGCAACACATTTCAGTTGTGTTGCAACAGCAGAGAATTTTTAACTTAAATAAAAATATATTTCTTTTATAATTTAATTAATATAAACTGAATAAAAAATCATTTCAATAAGATCCTTGTTTTCCTTACAACTTCTAATTTCATAGTTTGCATCAACATCAAAACTTATGAGCCTTACAGAATGACTACATACAGTTATACTGAATTTATTTATATATATATATATATATATATGCTTTGCATATTCTATAGAAATAGTATTGATGGCACCAGAACAATGGCACAGTCAAGTACTGCCCACAGGTTTTGGAATAATTGTTATGAGAATGAATAAAGGAATCTTTTATTCTGATGCAAGCCTCTCCCAGACAAAAGAAGACCACAGGATGTAGTTACAGGAAACTGGTACATATGTAAAATCTTGAAAATTCTCCATAAATAAATTGCTTGTCTTAGAACTAAAATAAATTCTTTTACTTTGACAAGAAATAATTAAAATCCAACTATTTATATTATTTTCCTATTTGTTATTGAGAAAAAACCTGGTTCTTACTTTTTATGAATAAGGCATCTTGTTATAACAGAATATTCTATTCTTGCTCATAGGTTGCAATGGATATTGGTTTAGAATGAGAAATTTGAGAGCCAAGTTCAAATTCCAGTTGAATTTGTTGCATTCACTTATGCGCAAATACTTTTGGAGAAGGTATGACTTCATCTTATCTCCTTCCATCTATGGGTTGAATAGCAGGACAGATTGAGTTTTATAGCCTTTGGTTGGCAACCAGTCTACTGCATAAAGTAATGGCAACCTACTGCTGGAACATCTTCTGCCTAGTTGAGTTCACTCTCTAAAGAGACATGAAGTGTGTATCACATATGGCACTTAACTGACCGACTGATTTCATCCTTATCTTTTCTGAAATGACTGTTAGTGGCTTCATCTAAAGTTTCTATAATATTGTTTTCTAGTTCAGAAACAATACTAAATCTGATTCCTATATTTAATACTATGAAAAATGAATGAGTCCTTTTACTTTTCAATTATGGCATACATCAGAAAAGACCATCCAAAATCTTTCTGGAATTTCAAAATGGACAACATTTTGAAATGTTTTCACTATGGGAAAACAAACAAATTTAATTCTGACTTTCTACTGACTGTACTAATATTTTCTCAGCATTGTTACAAATATGAAATTTGAGTTTATCTATTTTTGTCTATATTTCTGAGATGAGGTATTGTAATTATTTACATTATTCACAAGATTTTGCTCATTGTACGTTCCAACCTTCTTCAGGTGATCAATATTTTTAATCCTTTATTTTGTTCACTGGGGTAGATTGTTCTTGTTCCATAAGTCATGTTACTTCCAGATGTCTTAGTTATTGCAATTGAACTCAACTCAAGTTTTTTATTCATCATTGCTGTAGCCAGTCACTGGATCCAACCAATATTTCATCCACTTATTTTATCAATTATTTACATTATTTAAACAACAATGTAATTATATACCTTTATTGAATTTTTTAAACAACAGTTCAAGCAATGCAAATAATTATATACCTTTATTGAATTTGTTTAAACAACAGTCCAGGCAATGTAATTAATTATATACCTTAACTGAATTATATATCAATATTTTCTGTAGAATCCTTTGCAGATCCATAAAAATACAATTCAGGAAAGTGCCAGAATGTTGCAAAACTAAAGATTTATATGAATATTTGGGTTGAAGAATAATTCTTTTGAAAATTTTATTTATTTCCAAGTGTAGTTATTATTACTTGCAATCTTATATTTTTTTCATCTTATATTTTTGGGAAAAGAATTATATATTGTAATTTTATTGCTAACATTTTTATTCTATTTTATGTTTTAGAGAACATATGTCTTGCATATTTTAATGGCTTAAAAATGTTCCTTACATTCTTCACTGACATTCTAAAAAAATCACTGATTGGCATTTACCACTGGAAAAATATAAGCTGCCCTTTTTTAATGTATATTAATAAATTAATTAAGCTAGTTTCCAATCTGAAAATGCTATGCACTACACAAGCTGATCTAGTTTTCCAAAAGGTCTTCAATGAACACTTTTCAATAGAATGGTTGCAACTAAATTTTCAGTTTTTCTCCTGGTATAAGTTTTTATATACACTTTTTTTTTTTTTTTTTTGTTTTGCTTTGGGTCAAATTTTTCAAAATCATATCTCAACTGAGTCATACATTGAAATACTTCATTTACCCTCATTCAACATAGTAGACAAAAAGAATATAATGATGAAAGATTAACAAAATTAATCACCAAAACACTAACCACAATCTCAGGACTAAACTGATAATTAATTGTTGATGTAGACATATTTCTTGTCTCATTTTCATAACAATTAACCTTTCACACCAGTAGTAAATAGTGATTTTCATTAGAGATCAAGGGACAACAAGTTATTTTTCACCACCACCCTCAGTATTAAAGTTTACTTCAGTAATTCAATTACCTGCAAGTGACTTCTTTGAATTAAGCTATTAGCAAATAACCGGGCAAAGAATTCAATTAGTAATTTGTTGTTAAAATACAAGGGTGAGATGGATAAATTTTTTCTAAATTACAGAAAAATGAAAATAACACTGACGTCTCATTTTAACCAATATTTTTACCAAAATTACAAAAAAAATATCTTGAAATACTAGATAGTAAATTTATTCATAAAATCAATTTTTGTTTAAGGACTATTATAAAGATTTTTATAATTATTGGTTATTATATATTAACATACATATTATGATATTTAATACAGAATATATTGCATATACAAAACATTATTATAATGTCATGAATTATTTTGAATAATATAATCTATAAAGAGACAAGTGTTTTTATACAAACATAAACTTACATTTAAAATAATCATTTCTTTATTACATGTGATCAATAAGAATCAATCCCTAAACAACATTTCTGTATATTGTTTTTTTGTTTTCTTTTATTTTAAAAATTTTTCATTTCTTGCCATTAAACAAATCTCTGAAGAAGCTTTAATAAAAATGAAACATGTTAAATTAAGACACATTTCCTACTTTTTTCTTTATTTAATCTATCCATCTTGTCAGATTTTAATCTATATATTCAATTCATCAGGTGATGTCTAGCCACACTGATGAGCTGTGATACAGTGAAACAGGCTTGTGTCTGGATGAGACTATATATATATATATAAGTAGTATCCTTGGTGATTTGTAAGCTTAATTCCACAAGGGATTGTAATCTCATTAGAAGTTAATGTTAAGATTTAACAGAGTATTATAATGAAAATAAATTAGAATAATTTACAAATCTATTGGTGATAATTTATTTCGTGAATATTTAAAAAATATTAACATTAAGCCAAAATATTTTTTAAAAAAATGAATGGGTTAGATTTATTCCAAAGTTCAATCCAAGGTCATCTTATCATCTGGAATGGAAATGCAACATTCTAAATATGACATTCATGTTTAAAAATTAACATTGTATATTTGATCCATTCTCCCATCCATAAAATGTTTTCCTTCAACTGTTTGAGGATGTGAATATTTTTTTAAATATTGTAAATTATTCTGATTTATTTTTAATATATTAGGTGATTGAGTTTTGCTTATGTATTTTTCATCAAAAAGAAGTATTTGATTTTTACAAAAACGAGAATAAAGAATCACTGTTATCACCATTAAAAGATCTCTCGGCAGTTACCTCCCCTTTTCATTTCCTAATTGAATTTGCGAGGAATTTTACCACATTTTCTGAAATATTTAATATCACTAGTTAGTTAAGTGCCATACGTGATACACGCTTGGGCGATCATGTCTCGAAAGAGACATGACTGACTGGGCAGAAGATTATCCCGCAGTAGGTTGCCATTGCTTTCTGCGGTAGACTGGTTGCTGACCAAGGCTATAGAACTCAATCTGTCCTGCTATTTAACCCATAACTGGAAGGAAGAGACAGATTAATACCTTTCCCAAGGGTATTTGCGCATAAGTGAATACAATGGATTCAACTGGAATTCGAACTCGGCTCCCCGGTTTCTCGTTCCAAGCCGATATTCCACTGTACCACAACGCATATCCTCTTAATATCACTAAACGTTCCTTAAAATCAGATATTATATCATAGACGTATTCTTTGCCATTTATCTCTGCTGTTGCCAGATACATCTTCCTTGTTATAACCTTTTATCAATAAATAGCAAATAAGTTTTTCCTGTTTTTTTTTCCCCTACATCTTTTCTATTCTTACAGAAGAGATCCTTGACTTTCTAATGAAATGTAAATTTCCTTTTGCAAGTTGTCCAGTCAGGAATTCCCATATCAGAGGCAGGCCCATTAATAGACCTGTAATTACTTGAAATTCTTTCCCTTTCATACATATTTCCAAATCACGATAATCTTGCTTTTGTCATCCAGCCAAGGATCAGAGTTCACATCAAGCATTCATATCAATTGTTGGGCTCGTCTTTCATGTATTGACAAAAATCTTTTAAACTAGAATACAAGGATACCCTCATAGTCTTGTGCTTTCCAATCAACTGCTTTTATAGTGTTCGATATTGATCTTCGTTTTATGCCAATCTTTGTAAAGAAGATATATTGATGTTCATTTTATGTCCGTCTTCAAATTTCCTCTTTTAGCAATATTAATCATTCTACTTTTCTATTGTATTACTTCCTACATTCCTCTAACCTACTAAAATGTTTGCTTCCATTTGTAGACAGTTTTGTGGTTTTTCTTAGTTTCTCCATTTATAAATCTGGTAATTTGGTAATATAGAACATCCTAACACTTGGTCAGGTATTATTATATGTCAATGTTTTCACAATAGAATTGGTATTAACCAACTGATGTTGGTAAAGTTTTCAGGATCTACTTATGACAACTATAGACTTTGATTTTTTAGTTTATATATTTTATTAGAAATATTTTCAGTGGTTTATTTGATGGTGAGAGATATTATGCCTGCATTTGTTCCTAAATACTTTCTACAATGTCCTCCTATATTGTGTGCCACAACTTGGCATTATTGCCTATCTTCTTTTCATCAGGCCATGAATTTTATCTATTCATTCTTTTTTTTTAGCAGTTTTCTTTTGAATGATCTCATTTGTTGATGACACTAAAGCTTCTCTTAATGTATTCCACTGTGAATTTCTATTCTCTTTTAGTTAATTGCTTCTGCTTGTAAAAATCTCCATTCAAGTTATTGAGGAATGATGATAGTAGAGCTTTCAAATTTTAGTATACACTACATTAATGCTTGAAGTAATATATATATATATATATATATATATATATATGCATGTCAGATTAAATAAATTGCAAACATTGTGTCTGCTTATTTTTAATAAAATCGATTGTACTTATGGATAATCTTTAGCATATTATAATTAAAAAAAGAAATGTGTTGTAACTTTGACAATTGATTTTATAATCCATTTCTTGATGTTCCTCAAGTACTTTAAATCTCCTGAGATCATCTTCAGGAGTGTAAGTTGTGATAAATTTCCAAGTGTTAAGCAGACCCAATGTTTGCAATTTATTCAATCTGACATGCCTAAAAGAAAATTGCTGCCTAAATACACAAATTATATATATATATATATATATATTTGTGGATATGTGATGTGGTGCAGTGGATATTGAGTGGGAACAACAAAGTGGGAAGCCGGAATTTGAATTCCAGTTGAATTCCTTGCATCCACTTACGCACAAATACCCTTGGGAAAGGTATTAATCTGTCTCTTCCCTCCAGTTATGGGTTAAATAATAAGACAGCTTGGGTTCTATAGCCTTGGCTTGCAACCAGTCTACCACAGAAGCAATGGCAACCTACTGTGGGATAACTTTCTGACCAGTCAGTCATGTCTCTTGACTAACATATTTTTAAATCAACTGATCTCAAGCAAGGCAAAATTGTTACTAATGGACAACTGGGAGTTTTCTTGTCCTATACCTGTCAATAGTCATATATATATATATATATATATATATAAAATGAAACTTGGTTATAAACAACACACAATTTGATACCCATACCTTAATATATAGATTTGAAGTGAAAGTTTAAGGTGAAATAGCAAATTCAAATCTTAAAATAATTTAAATCAAATTAATAGGTATAATTACATATGCATGAAAGTTGTACTATAGATATATATATATCTTTTGTTTCTCTCTGTTTTTATAGAACACTGTTAGCATTTGGCTTGTTATTTCTGTTTCTCTTTTGCTTCCCAAAGATAAATCTATGCCTTTCTCACTTTCATTATCTGAAATCTTCCTACTTATATGTTACTTACTAATTCTCAGTATTATACTCAAAAATTTTTAAATCCCAGATTTTATTTTTAATCTTTCACTTTTCATTTGTTTGCGTTTTTCCATTTTATTTTTATTTTTTATATTTATCTTTTTTGTTTTAATTTTTTTTTTTTTTACACTTTTATGATTGCTTCCATTTTTTATGTCGTTTTTTTTTCATTTTTATTGCATTCAATTTTGTGTTTTTTCTTTCCCTTTTCAGTTTCTCCATGGTTATTTAGCACATTTTCCTTCAAAAACTCTTCTACTTCATATACTTTTGTTGAAATACAGAAAATAACAAAAATTATAGATAACTCTAGTTGGTTTTCCCTTCACACATAAAAAAACTCCCCAAATTCCCATTATCAACTTAAAACTAATTTCTGTTCAACTTTGACATCAGAGAAACGCACTACTGAAGAATTAATCATTGCCAACAAAGATACAAAAAGGGTATAATGCATCCATATCGTATATTTCCAGGATCATCTCAGTTCAAAGCATGCATTCTTGAAGGCAAAACTTAATCATTTTCTCAGATCCAAACATGTTTTTTTTTCCCAATTTCCCTCATATGGAACCAATTTTCCAAACATTAAAGGTAAAGTAAAATTTTTTTATGTTAATACAAATGAAAGAAAGACTGCCTTTGAATGATATTTTTTCATATTATTTTTCACAAACTGAAAAGACCCACCAGATGACTTAATAAGCAAAAATGCCCCTTCAGAATGCAAACAATCATGGCTCTTCACAGCTTTCTTTTCTTGACTGACTGTAAACTATGCATTGCCCTGACTGTAATTGTGGAAAAAAGTGGAGATCTTTCTATATGCTCTCTCTACAGGCTTGAAATCGGACATCTTTCTGCTCAACTGGTTGAAGGAACAATACTAAAGAAACCCCTCTCTCATTCTTTTACATGCCATGTTCTTTTAAGATGTAAAAGATGATAAACTTCCGACAAATTTCTATCCTTTATAACTATATAATTTGTTTCCTTATTCCCTTCCTGGTCGACAGTCTCTTTCAGTGGTTTCCAACCACTGTGCCATGGCACATTAGTGTACTGCGGAAATGGTTACTGGTGTGCCACAAAGAGATAATAGATGGAAGACATTTTGTTTAATGAAGACATTTAATTTCTTTATCAAGATGACTGTGCATAATTTAAAACTGCCGAATTTCAGGAATCTAAACGATTCGCACATACTAATTGGTAAGTGTTTTTATGCTTTATATCATCTATATATCTCGTTTACAATATTAACAGATTCTTTGTAGATATTTCTTATTTAATATTTAGGTATTGTAAATTAAAATTTCAGTAGGACAAATAAAAAACATGATTAAATATGATAAAATTCTCTTAGATTTATTTTTTTCAATTTTAGATTTAATTCACCCTTAATTGCAGACAAGTCTCTCAAAAGTAAAGGCAATGGTGACAAGAATAATTCTACAACTTCATTTAAAAAACCAAAAGTTTATCAGTTGTATAGTGATGATTACTTGAAATTTGGGATTCACTGGACTGGAGATACACAGATTCCTTCTCAGTTGTGTGTTGTGTGTGGCCAAACGCTGTCTAATGAAGCAATGATTCCAAGTAAGATAAAAAGACATCTTACTACAAAACATCCTAACCTTCAAACTAAAAATGTCGATTATTTCCAATGGTTGTTAGGATTAAAAGAAGGCTTTATGAGCAGAAAATATATTTTGTGATAGGTGTGCTGCAAAAAGTTAAAGAGCTCAATAGTGTGCCGTTATATAAAAAAAGGTTGGGAACCATTGGTCTATTTAAACACGCTCATTAAGCAAGTTAATAGATGTTTTCCTATGCCTCTCATTTTAGTTTTCTGCTACTGTTGAAAGTCCTGATATGGTTCTTTGTGATACTGGAGCACCAATTCACAAAGTTTGAGAAAGGATGGTCTTTGCTAAGACTCATAGGCTTCGCTCGCTCAATGCCATTTTTAATGATTGATCTGAGTGGTTGTATAGAGCAGACAGTTAACATTATGAGAATAGACAGTTATTATTATCAGAAGTTATATTCTGAACGAGTTTGATGCCATGCATGGCATCTATATGAAAGTCTCGATCTGATTTGACTATTTAAGAACATGACTCAAGTTTTCAGGTCAATGATTTGTGGAAATTTACATTTCTATTATATGTGCCAAAAATTTTAGCTGTCTCTTTCAATTTTTAAGTATAAATGTCAGACTGAATTACAATATGAAAATCTTTAAAACACAAATATAATATGACAAACACTGGTTAAAGTATAAAATATAAATGGGCAACTTCATTTCATGGAAAGGAAAATTTTTAAGTGTTTGGTGAGATTATATTGGTGTGGTAATTTTTTCAAGTAGCTATCAGTCCAATAAGTCAGTTAGTTAAGTGCCATACGTGAAACACGCTTGGGCAGAAGATTATCCCGCAGTAAGTTGCCATTGCTTTCTGCGGTAGACTGGTTGCCGGCCAAGGCTATAGAATCCAATCTGTCCTGTTATTTAACCCATAACTGGAGGGAAGAGACGGATTAATACCTTTTCCAAGGGTATTTGCACGTAAGTGAATGCAATGAATTCAACTGGAATTCGAACTCAGCTCCCCAAGTTCTCGTTCCAAGCCAACATCCACTGGACCACAACGCACATCATGCGTTGTGGTACAGTAGATATCGGCTCAAAAGCTAAATCACATATTCACTCCCCTACATATTCAAAAATACATTCTCTTTGTTAAAAATGTTCAGTAAATGAATATATAAATGAGTATCATGAAAAAGCGGATGTGCGTCGTGGTGCAGTGGATATCGACTCGGAACAACAAATTGGGGAGCCAAGTTCGAATTCTAGTTGAATTCATTGCATTCACTTATGCGCAAATACCCTTGGGAAAGGTATTAATCTGTCTTTTCCTTCCAGTTATGGGTTAAATAACAGGACAGATTGGGTTCTATAGCCTTGGCAGGCAACTCGTCTACCGCAGAAAGCAATAGCAACTTACTGTGGGATAATCTTCTGCCCAGTCAGTCATGTCTCTTTCAAGACATGATCGCCCAAGCGTGTATCATGTATGGCACTTAACTGGCTGACTGAGCTATCAGTCAATGTTACAATTAGGGAAGGTATTTGTTGTCTTCAGTGAGCGGATGCACTATACATCAGTAATGTTTTTCTGGAGGGGTTAAATAATTAATGCAAAACATTTAGGGGTCACACTATACATGAAGTCAGCTTATGAATGGTATTTTTTATTAAATAACCTGACAGCTATGAATACGCATGTGAACATCTTGCAAATAATATATATTGGGAGGAATCATTATTTATTAACATGCACCAGCTCAATGTATTTAATAGCTCATTTATTATAATATGTGTCTATTTTATTATGTGTTTGAAATTGTAAAACAATATAAACTTGTGAAACTCATCCAGTTGTCAAGTTTTAATGCATCTCTTAAGCACAAATTTTCTTTGTATCAACTTTTTTTTTGCCTGTTAATCTCGATTCTTTTTTAATCAAATTACCCCAAGAAAAGCAATAATGCCACTAAGATCCAAGGGACTTCTGGGAGTGTCAGAGAATTAAAAAATCTTTAGAAAGAACTGGAAACCCAATCCAAAACAAGAAACATAAGATAAAACCTACACTCCCGGCCATAAATATTAGGCCAACCCAGTTTTAAAAAAAAAATTATATATTTCGTATTATTTTTAGTATTTACTGCTAAGTGGATAACTCTAAATAAAAGTTGAATGGTTCTTTTGTTACTATTACTTTGCAAAATTTTATAAGGCAAGGAAGCAAAGACGAACTTGTTCGAAGCACCCTAAATTGTCTTCATTATTTCATCATGAATGTCATTATTAAATATTTATAAATTCATTAGATACACATGTCATTGTGCAGTATTAACAAAAGAACCATTCTATTTTCATTTAGAATTATTCACTTGGTAATAAATACTAAAAAATAGAATGAAATTCATCATTTTTTTTTAAACACTGGGGTTGCCTAATAATTATGGCCATAGTGTATATTCCTATTAAAAAAAAAAGCAAAAAAAAACACAGAGATGAGTGTGAACTGAATGAAAATAGTATTTATTTGGGAAACCAGGATAATGTTTTCATTATAAAATGTTTGGCTGAAATGAACATTTCAGAAAAGACAAATAGAAAAATAAGCCTATATATGTCATGCATCATGGATACAGATGGGGGGGGGGGATTAAAATAATGACATTTTTATCTTTTCTTTTACTTGTATTTTTTTTTCATCATTTCACCCCAAGCAAGTTAACAAAGCCTGTGGAACACAGGATTTACAAGGAATGAAAGAGAATTAAATGATTGAAAATGGAGAGGGCAATGAAAATGAAAGGATAAAAAAGGAACAGGCTCAAGAAGACAGAATATAGTGATTGATGTATTTAAATTTTTAAAAATTGTAGTTATCAGTGGGTGTTGGGGGAAGAGACAGGGGAAAGCAATGCATGGAGTACTTGATGGGCTTAAGCAGAGTACAATTTGGGAGAAGTATCAAGAGAAAGGGTGTTAAGAGCTACAAGGGATAGGGAGATGTGGAGGGCCATCACTGCCTACATCCTAATGAAACATGATACATAGAAGAACAACTTATCAGGGAAGCAAGAAATAGAAAGCGAGTTCTACAAGTAGGAAATATGGGGGAAAAAAAACTATTACAGTCGAACTGGTGGTTGTATTTAGTTAGTTGCCAGTCTAGTCTCTTCTTCTATGTGCCCTGTCCTTTCAGGACGTAGGCGATCATCGCCTTCCATGTCTCCCTATCCCTGGTGGCTTTAAATACATTTTCTCCTGTAACGCCACGCAACACCCATTCTGTCATCCCTTCTCAGGCTCTTCAAATATATTATCTGCTGCTTTCCTCTCTCTCTTTTTCCCTCTATCTGGCCTGTTAGTATCAGAATCTCCAAGCCCTCCTTCCTCATTGCATGTCCCAGGAACTTTAGTTGTCTCTTCCTGATGCTCAGTATTAATTTCCTTTTCATTTCAATTCTTTCCAAAACCTCATCATTCTCACACGCTCAGTCCATGATATCCGCAGCATCCTTCTATCGAACCACATTTCACTTGCTTCAAGTTTTTCCTTCATTTTTAATGATATTTTCCAGCATTTACTGCCATATTGAAGAACTGACATTACATAGCAATCCAGTACACTCTTCTTTGTTTCTAGTGAAATTTTCCTGTCTCTTAATACTTTACTCAGCTTCTGGAATGCATCCTTCGCCATGCCATCGGATCTCTGTTTCACACATTCCATCTTCTGTTAGAACACTTCCCAGGTATTTAAATTTTTGTACCTGCTTGATTTTAGTATCTTCCACCTGTATTTGGCATTTTGGGCTGCTCTTTTTGCTGATGACCATGTATTCGGTTTTCTTGCAGTTTATTTGTAGTCCTTTCTTTTCACTCTCTTCAGCTGCCTTCTTTAGGAGGTCTTGTAGTTTCCTTTCCATGTCTGCTATCAGCATTCTATCATCTGTGTACCTTGTGTTGTTCAAATTGTGGCCTCCAATGGCAAATCCTGGTATAACATCTAAGGTTCTCATAATAGTCTTGCTGTAAAGCAAGCTTAAATTCATGAAGTAAGGGCACCAGGTAAAAATGCTTATCCAGGCAGTTGCTATGATAACATTTTTATAACAGAGGGAAGCCATGTTACATTGGTGAGAAAGTAACTGCAGATGAAATGACTGATCAGAATCAATTGTATTATCACAAAAAAATGTACCTTCTTTTTCTTATTAATTATTTGTACAGTTTAAATTTATTGATGAAATTTGTTCTTGAATTAAATAATGTTAAGAAAAAAATCCAATATAATTTCTTTATATATTTTAGATTTTTTAGATATACACTTTTATATGTCTATTTTATTTCCTCTTTAGGTCAAATCAGGCTTAGATCTGCTACTGGTAACATGTAACCTACTACAACCTGCTGCATGGACTGGTGGTTGGTATTTAACCCAGCTGCCCACTCGTTTTTCTACTGGTGAGGAGGGTGACAAACAAAAGCTATCAAAGGGTAGATAAACTTCATACAGGAGGCAGCTGACAACACACACACACACACACACACACACATTATATATATATATATATATATATATATATATATAGGAAAAACTACTAAAAAGTTTTAAGTTTAAAAATGTATTTTTTTTGACAGTATTTATTTATTTCTATTATATATATATACATATATTTGATATTTATTATTATATATTATAATCTATTATATATATATATATATATATGTGTGTGTAATATTTCTATTATTATTATTATATATATATATTTGATATTTCAGACTGGGGAAAGGCTGAGATGGTCTGAAATATATATATATATACATAATAGAAATAAATAAATACTGTCAAAAAAATACATTTTAAACTTACAACTTTTTAGTCGTTTTTCCTATACATATTAAGACAGTATACATGGATCATCTTTATATGATTATATTTATAGCATAGTGCAACTCAATAGCTATAAAGTTTTGGTATTCAATACACCATCATCACTAATCATATATACCTTAAAACTAAAATTTATTAACTGGTACTTTATTATATATCTTTACTTTCACCATGAGTCCTATATTATCTAGTACTTTTGTTTCTAAAATCTCACTCCTTTTTGTCTCGTCTATTCTCTTGAAATCAGTTTATTTATGTAAAAACCCTTTAAGATAATTTTTTTCAACACTTTGATTTAAATAAATTAGCTACTGTCATATTCCTTTCCTGTTTAAATTCTTGACATGTCTAGTCCCCTATGGATACACTTCACCACAATTTTTTTGTATAGGACTTCACACACTTTTTTCTTTTTTTAATGTAATAACCTCCCATCCCACAATAATAATCTAATTTGATGGCTTTATGTTTTATTATTTTCAGTTTAATTTTATCTTTTTAAATCTCCTTATCAATATATACATATATGAACAAATAAATTAACCACATTTCACTGTCTGATGATGGTGTATTGAACATCAAAACATTAGCTATTGTGTTGCAGTATGTTATTATAATAATAATGATTATATATATATATATATATATATATATACTAGCAGTATAGCCCGGCATTGCTCAGGTGTAATGAAAGCTTTAAAACTAATTCATGGTCCTGGAGCTCAGACTCTTTGGACGTTGACACAAAAGTCTAAAAAGCAGTAGTTGTTTCCAGTTAAAGCGAAACCGTAGACTGAAAGAAAAATGAATGGATGTAAGTCAAATTTCTGCACTATTGTAAGAACTGCAACCTTGAAACTTTTGAATATCATTTCTTATGTCCTTGTCTATGAGTGTATCAATTTGATTATAATTGGACCACTTCTTCTATTACCCAATTTTTTTGATTATAGATTTTCGATATTTATCGCAGGTACCTTGACACAAAACTTAGCTAAGAACACTCGCAGATGCTTATAGAACAATTGTGTAAATTTTCAAGAAAATCGGTTCAGCCATTTTGAAGTCTATAGGTAATGGACACACACATACACACACAGAAACAAAGTTCCATTTATAAATAAGTTTATATATATATATGTATATATAATTCTTATTATTTTAATAATAGCATACGGCAACTTAATAGCTGTAAAGTTTTGGTGTTCAATATATATATATATATATATATATATATATATATATGCTCCACTTCTGTATTGAGCACCTTTTAAAAGTAAATATCTAAGTATGGAATATACTTCAATAAGTTTAAACAACCAAGATTATATATATATATATATATATATATATATATATATATATATAGTGTTGACTTTTGATGAAGCTTAGTGCCAAGATTGTTGTTTTTTCAATGGGTTACTGATTAAATATTTATCTTTTCTATTTTTCCCTCTTTTTTAATCCAGTCCTTAAACAGAGTTACAGAAAAATGTCTTAGACTAAAAAGATTAATCCCAAATTTAACTATAGATGCTATTTTAGCAAAATCAGTTTCTAATAGTTTTATAGACATTTCAGTAACATCCCTTTTAAATATACTTATAATTTCACACACCAACTGGAAATTAATTCCATACAACAGGCTTGCATTACATTCCCATCAACAATGATTACTACATTTTGATAGTTAGGAGAAGCATAGAACCACCACTTAATTGCTATTATTCCCAGGTCTACCCTGATCCAGGGTAATTGCACTTGTTAAGGTCCTAGCTATGGGCAAATAGTTAACCCTCAAACTGGGATAAAAAAACAAAAAAAAAACAATGAAAGTATGCAAATAGATTTTTATAGTAAAAATGCCAGCAACACATTTTTGAAAAAAATATTGCTAGCAATATTCTTCTTCTTCTCCTCCATGACACCGTTTAGCCCTCCTGCATGACTCTACATAGCTTTTTGGCCCTCACTCTCCAAAAGGTTGCCAACCCCTGTTATATACGATGAAGCTGAGAATACCATAGACAGAACAATCTGAACGTTTTCGGAAAAATGAAAACACAAAAGACATTTATACTTAGAATCAGAAAAAGATAGTTGAAATTAATGTGACACATAATGAGGAAAGTGGGCTTGGAGAATTTGAAACTCACAGGTTATATTAAGAGACAAGAGGGGTAGAAACAAAAATGAAGTAACCTGTCCAATGCGATTGTGTAAACAGATTGTAAAACAAAGGAGCTGAGAGGGATTTATGGGAATGAACATTGCTTAAAGCTACAAAACCTAGAAATTTATGGAAAGTCCTGATCTTCCCCATGCTGAAGAGACATGCACATAGAAAAAGAACTTTCTGAAAGAATTCAGTTTGCTGAATAAATTTTGCCAACAATGACTAGTCCACCAATAATCTAAAAAGTTCATCTCAATAAATAATTAGAATAATCAGTCAGTTGAGTGCCATGTGTGATACACAATTGGGCAATCATGTCTCAAAAGAGACATGACTGTTCTGGGCAGAAGATTCTCCTGCAGTAAGCTGCCATTACTTTCTGCAGTAGATTGGTTGCCAACCAAGGCTATAGAACCCAATCTGTTCTGTTATTTAACACATAACAGGAGGGAAGAGATGGATTCATATCTTTTGCAAGGATATTTGCATAGAATTGAATGCAACGAATTTGAACAATCATAAAAGTTTGTGATTGAATGTTTTTTACAGTTTATCAAATTTTTACAGGTTATTTGAAGTCAGAGAATATTTTTTAAATTGTAAGAATGCTTTTGTAGATAGTAATGATTTACTTCTAATTAACCCATAGCTGGAGTGTAAAGATGATGTGGATTAATACGTTTATAATGAAATTTGTACGTAAATGAATAGAATGAAACTGACTGGAATTGGAACAATACTGATTTCTAATTCCAAGCCATTATCCATTATGTCAACAAAACATCCAACCTTGCAGCATCTGGTATTCCCACGTGATCACTCACCTAGATACTGGCCATGCAGAATGTTGCTTAACTTTGATACCAAAATATTGCAGGCCAGCTTTTTTCTATCTTACTTCACTTCCTGTATTTATGTTCAAAAATAAAGTATTTAGAAAATTATGTACTTGAAAGCCATTTTTATAAAATTTACATTGATTAGTATTGTTACCACCAATATTTCTAATCTTGCTATTATATTTTCAGGCACCTTGGCATGGTGTAATGATTAGCAAGCTCATCTCACTAGAATCATAACTGAGTAGTGAGTTCGATCCTCACTGAGTACCCCCTACTTTTGGCCGTGTGTCAAGTCTAAGCTACGCTTAGAAAATCATCTTCCTCCAGGTTTGTGGGTTGGGCACATGGTTAACAACCCTGCCCCATAAAAAACAGTTTGTTATGAAAACAGCAAAAACACTGCCCTACACACCGTTGGGTGTAACGGAAAAGTTTATTTTACTTATTTATTATATTTTCAAAATACCTATTTTATCTAAAACAAGATTTATCTTTTAAATTTCCATTTGCAGTTAAATTCAAATGATAAATTAGATCAGCTGATTTTTTTTATAAATCTCTTCATTTAAAATAAAATAAATATGAAACCTTTAGTCTTTATTAGTAACATAATAAATGTTAGCATTATGATATCTATGTTGCAATTGATATTGGTGATAGTAATATTAGCTATTTGATATTGATAAGGGATGTGCGTTGTGGTGCAATGGATATCGACTTGGAATGGGGAGCTGAGTTCGAATTCCAGCTGAATTCTTTACATTCACTTACTCACAAATACCAAATTGCAATTGATATATTTCCTTTCGACACTAGTACTACAGAAATTGATATGGGTATCAAAAGACATTTTGAAATATCCATCAAAGTAATATTAAAGCTCACTTTAAATTTCTGCATAAGTTTTCAGAAATATCTTCTTGTTATTATCAAATATTGTTTATTTGCATAAATAAAAGTTCAAGGCTCTAACAGAAACCACATCACTTGAGGACTGTCAAGTTTGAGTTTTGTTTAACGGCATATCAACACCTCCGTGGGTTATTTAATGCCAAAAAGGTGGGGTTTTAAGGTATTTTTTTAATGTTCGGTTATAGTGAGAAAACTGATTTAGTCAGATTTCAATGAAACTTTTTTATTTTATTCTTTTTTTTATTTTAGAAAACTGAAAATGTCTTCTAGTTTTGTATCAAAAAATGTTTTGCTGAGAATATTTTTTTCCTTCAAAAATGTGTTATGGTAATATTTTTCCTTCAAAAAATGTATATTTTTCTATAAAAGTATTTTTATGGATATATTTCTATAAAAAAGTATTTTTATACTTTCAAAAGTGTTTTGACCCCTGTTTGGAGGTTAATTATTTGCCCATAGCTGAGACCCTAACAGGTGCTACCACTCTGGGTCAGAGTGGACCTGGGAACAACAGCAGTTAAGAGGTGGTTTCATGCTCCTCACAACCTCCCAATTAGAGGCCTCACCATTGGATGCAGTTTACTGTCATGCCCTGGACCCTGAGGACTGTCAAGAACAGTCACAATTAAAATGAATAGCACATTTAATAAAAAGAGAAACTGCATAATCAAAATGCTGACATTCTGGACTATTTAAAAAATGAAATGTTAGAAAGAAAGACGCCATCAGTACTGGAAAGAGAAATAACAGTGGACTTGAGAAACCTGTTTTCCTAAAACATTATTTTAAGATAATGATTTTTATAAACTTCAACCAAAAGCAGCACTGCTTTCTCAGTCAATGAATGCTGAATATTTCCTCATAAGGAAACAACTAATATTACTATTAACAATACACAATCCAGTGCCATACATGATACATGCTTTGGGCAATCCTGTCTCGAAAGAGACATGATTGGACAGAAGATTATCCTGCAGTAGGTTGCCATTGCTTTCTGCAGTAGACTGGTTGCCAGCCAAAACCCAATCTGTCCTGTTATTTGACCCATAACTGGAGGGAAGAGACGGATTAATACCTCACCCAACGGTATTTGTGAGTAAGTGAATGCAAGGAATTCAACTGGAATTCAAACTTGGCTCCCCAATTTGTCGTTCTGAATCAATATCCACTGCACCACAAAGCACATCCATTACCAATATCAAAAAGTTAATATTACCATCACTAATATCAAAAAGTTAATATTACCATCACTAATATCAAAAAGTTAATATTACCATCACTAATATCAAATGGTTAATATTAATCATAATAAATAGCTAGTATTGATCATACCAAATAGCTAGTATTAATCATACCAAATAGCTAGTATTAATCATACCAAATAGCTAGTATTAATCATACCAAATAGCTAGTATTACCATTATGAATATCAAATAACTAATATTACTATTACCAATATCAAATGGCTAATATTATGATTACCACTGGGACAAAAACCTAGAGGATTAAAGCATTGGTTTCTGAATTTGGTGGCATATTAATTTGGAGTGTCATTCCTGAATTGGTTAGTACAGAACAATTCAGTGGAAACAGCTGGCAGTAAGCGAATAGTATTAAAACAAGAATAAGATGAGATGTCTTGAGAGTAGAATGAGAACTATCTAATCCCATTTATTAAATAAAGACTTCACTTAAAAATTCCATAAAGGTTACCAAGATTGACAGACACCTGAAGAAGGCTGGAGGGTAGAATGGCTGAAAAGTGATTGTAACAACAAAGATGATGACATTAGTCCGACTGTAAATAATATAAATGATGATAATTTTTAATTCCAGAAACTAATCTTGGTGCCCAATATCACAGGCTGACAAACGAACATTTGCCTACTGACAATATTTACATTTTTCATGTTGATTTCATTTTTGAAACTTTCTATTTAAAGTTAAGTTCCTTTTAAAAAATATATTTACATTTTCCAAGTTGACTTGATTTTTTAGAAAGTCCATTTTTATTTAAGCAAAAATATGGTTACGTCTTTAGATGAACCACTAGACTTGTATTATAACTTGTAATCTTACTTTGTGAACCACCTTTATTTAGTACTACTGCTCATAATGTTTGTCCTAGGTTTGTCTTGTATCAACTACCATTACTATCATACTAATATTCTGTTTTTTTTTACTAATTTCCTCATTCTATATTTTTTTTATCCTAGCCATTTGACTCTAGTACTGTATTCTTCTGTCTTCTTCATGCAACTTTCAAAGAATATCAAATGGAAGTTTTTGTTTAGAGTCTGTAGATTTCATTCTTTACTTGTTACATGTGGTGTCCTTTTTCCAAAAATGCAGAACTTGTGTCATTTTTGTCTATTTTCTTGCTTTTCTACACTACTGCAGCTAAGGATTGAACTTAATTTACAGAATTGGAAAAAGTTATAGCAAAGAAAACAATGGTAAAACCAATCACTTTAACCAAGTAAAAATAAAGTCTAAGAAACACTCAAAGCTATAATCCATGGAAGGCTGATCTAGCTGGTCAAGTGTATTGGGAAAATGGAGACTACAAACACTTATGACATGAAGTGGAAATGATAATACATATTGGAGAATATGCAGATTGAAAAGTTTAATGCATATGCAATGCTCAAATAAGCCAGTCAGAATATATAGATCCATATGAAAGCTTTTAATTAGAAAAAAGTAAACATTAGGTTTAAGGCCCCAAATGTTTTTATTAGACATAATCTTATAGATAAATACACTGATAAAACTCATCTGTTTCCTAAGAAGTTATGATCTCTATCCTTTATTAAGTCAGTAAAGTGCCATACGCGATATACGTTTGGCCGATCATGTCTTGAAAGAGACATAACTGACACGGCAGAAGATATTCCCAGTCAACTACAGCCCTTCTGCTTCCTGTTTTCCCGCATGTTGAAAGTCCTCTTCTGTTGTTCCTGTATTTAAGAACTCGGTTAAACCTCGGACCCATCCAACCATCGCCTGATCAGCCTTCTACCAATTTTCGGGAAAGTGTTCGAGGCCATTATTAATGCTGAAATAGTTCAACATCTTACTGCCCATAAACTCTTCTCTGTCACGTAGTATGGCTTCTGCTTTGCCAGGTCCACAGCTGATATGCTAATGACTATTACAGAGTACATGTTCCAGGCCCTCGAGGAGTCCGGCTGGACATCTCCAAGGCTTTTGACAGGGTTTGGCATGCTAGCCTTCTATGCAAACTACAGGGTAACAGTATTACCGGACACTTGCTTGACCTGATCCAATCTTTTCTAAATAACCACATCATAAAGGTTGTCTTGAATGGACATGCTTTCACATCTTACTGTACAAACACTGGTGTCCCCCAGGGCTCTATCCTAGGCCCGACGCTCTTCCTTCTTTTCATAAATGATCTCTCAGACGAGATCAAGAGCCAAGTAGGCATCTACACAGATGACACCACAATTTACTCCCGCATCAGTAAGAAACCTGGTGTGGTGGACAAACAATCTTGCTGTTGATCTTGAGAGGGATCAACATTCTGTGGTGAATTGGGATAAGAAGTGTCTTGTAAATTTCAATGCGTCTAAGACCAAGCTGTCAATCATCACAGGCAACCTCTCCTGCCTGCCATAAGCATGGACCATATGAGTCTCCCAGAGAGCAATACAATGCACCTCCTTGGCCTTACCCTCTTTTCTGATTTCAAGTGGAACCACTACATTGAGTCAATAGCTAAATCCACTGCTAGGAAGGTTGGGTCACAATGTCGGGCCAGGATGTTTTTCCTGCATATATAGAAATCAACCATTTGTCCGTGCATTGAATACTGCTGCCATATATGGTCAAGCACCCCTGCTGTTCATCTCAGTGTTCTTGACAGGCTCCAAAGGAGAATCAGTAATGTGATAGGTTCTTACTTGGTGGCTCAACTCCAGCCTCTTCCCCACCAATGATATGTGATTTCCCTTTGTCTGTTCTATAAATACTTTCATGGCTTCTGCTCCAACGAACTTAAGTCACTGGTGCCTCTGCAGCAGGTGTTTACTCATGTAACCAGATTGGCAACTGGGTCTCACCCATTCACAGTTAGATTAACCAAATGCAGATGACAATTCTACTTCTGCAGCTTCTTTTCTCGCACTTCCCGCCTGTGGAACTTGCTTCCATATTCTTGCTTTTCTGATGACTACAACCTCCAGGAATTTAAATGCAATGTCAATACTCATCTCTTAACCACTTGACTCTAGTTCTTTCTTCACCACCCCGTATATCCTTTCCTTTCTCTCCACCTTTGCAACTGTCATCACACCTGTATTCCCATCCTTCTCTTGCCCCTTTCTAACTGGATAGTCTTGTTCTTCACTCTCTTCTAATAAATTTTTTTTACTCTTATGTAGCCCCCTGCACATCAGTGGCATTACTGCCTTGATCGGGGTGATATGATGAAGAAATAAAAAAGGAAGTCAGCTGCCATTACTTTCTGAAGTATAGTGATTGCAAATCAAGGCTATAGAAACCAATCTGTCCTGCTATTTAATCCATAGCTGGAGGGAAAAGTGATGAATTAATACCTCTCCAAAAAGTATTTGTGTGTAAGTGAATGCAATGAATTCTGCTAGAACTTGAACTATGGCTGATCATGTCTTGAAAGAGACATGACCAATTGGGCAGAAGATTTTCCCACAGTAAGCTGCCATTACTTTCTGCAGCAGAGTGGTTGCAAACCAAGGCTACAGAAACCAATCTGTCCTGCTATTTAATCGATAGATGGAGTGAGAAGCGATGGATTAATACCTTTCCCAAAAGTATTTGTGCATAAGTGAATGCAGTGAATTCTACCGGAACTTGAACTATGTTCTCTGATTTCTTGTTCTCAGCTGATATCCACTGCACCACAACACATATCCTTCAATACATTTTCATAAAATATGACTAACCAGCATCATTGCTATGACAAATAATAGTGATGAAAAGGGGTTTCCTCTTATGTTGACCTAAACAAGAAGCTTTGCTCTCCAATTTTTTATTATGAAATTGTTATGGTGAAACACACCTATTCCTCAGATAATGGACTCTCCATCCTATATTAATAAGAGTTAACAGGAAGTTCTTAGAAGTGCTTGGGAAGTTCACGGGAGTTCTTTAGACTTCTATTGGAGTTCAGTAGAACTACTATGCAGTTGACATTAGTCGGCAATTAGCCAAATACTAAGGAGTGAGCTCTCAGTGGAAGATTACCAAGTTCCTAATATTTTGAATGTGTTAAGTCTATTAGCAACTGACATAGCACAATTATAACCTTCAGTGCAAAAACGACTCCACAACAGAAATTCACAACTGTTTTGATTGATTTTCATTAAAATCTATACTGCAGCGTTTACTTTAGTCATGATAGCTGTTATGGGACCTCCCCTTTTTTGGACTATAATGAACTCTTCCTATTATTATGAATACCGGGAGAATATGCCTCTCGGAGTTGAGTGGATTTGAGTTGAGTTGAGTTGAGTCACTCCAGTCTAGTACTTGGCAGTTCGACTGACGTGTAACACACTTTTTATTTGTTCTTTCATTAAATACGTACGTTTCACTAATACCTGAGTTTGTGTTTTTCTTTTGGACCTATCCTGGGTCCACAACAATAACATGCAACAACAATGAGATGAAGTAAAACTTGTCATAAGCTAATAATAGCGATAAATGTTAGATCAAAACATCTAAAAATTACTAAAATTTATTACCTTAGTCCAATGACAATAACCAGTTGTTTTTCTTTAATTTTTTTTCTTTTCTTTTTTTTTTCTAATTGGAGTAGATAGACTAAACTATTGCCCGGTTCACACTCCACCCACATCTATCGAACAGGTGAACAGGCTCATCCCTTGTTCCCTGTTTATGATATGGTTTCCGGTTTTCTCTTTTCCAATCTTTTCACTCTTACATAGCCCCCTGCGCATCAGTGGCATTACTGCCTTGCTCAGGGTGATATGATTATAAAAAAAAAATCCTTTCACCCTAAGTAAGCCAATAATACCACCAATAAGATAGGGTATTATAGGGAGTGAAAGAGAGTGAGAAGACTTTAGTGAGTCGAGATGAAGAGAAAAGACAATAAAGGAACAGGGTTCAGGAAGATAGAAGTTAGCAATTGACTGCATTTGAAGCTTGCAGGAAAGAAATCAGAAGTGAGTTTCATAATCAAGAGAAAAGGAACTATCAGAATTGAACAGATGATTGCATCTAGATAGTTTAACAACAAAACCATAAAACCTAGTTGTCAATTTAGTCAGTCAGTTAAGTGTCATACGTGAAACATGCTTGGGTGATCATGTCTCAAAAGATACATGACTGACTGGGCAGAAGATTATCCCACTGTAGGTTGCCATTGCTTTCTGTGGTAGACTAGTTGCCAGCCAAAGCTATAGAACCCAATCTGTCCTGTTATTTAACCCATAACTGGAAGGAAGAGACAGATTAATACCTTTCCCAAGGGTATTTGCATGTAAGTGAATGCAATGAATTCAACTGGAATTCAAACTCAGTTCCCTGATTTCTCATTCCGAGCCGATATCTACTGCACTTCAACACGCATCAATTTAATACCATGCTTAAATTTATGTCGTTGAAGCACAAAGGGAAAAAAGATTTTCCGAACAATTGCCATAAATATTCAAAAAAGACAAAGAGAAGTTATGTCACCTTCGTGAGAAAATGATCAGAATTTTAGCAAATTAACAGTGATGATTTCAGTTGTTGATTTTTAGAGATTTGATTGTTGAAAATCTTTTTATTTTCAATGAAAGCTTTGCACAAATATTTAGATTTTACTAAAATTACCTTTGATTCTTAACTGTTCTATAATCTCAAATAGAGTGTAATTTAGTTGTTTTTTTAACCATCGAATTCAAAAAAGCAATCAAATCTTTAGGAAAATCGGGTCACTGTGTTTGGCTAGAAAGTTTTCTTTGTCAGAATCCAGTTTGCACATTTATAAATCTACAATTCATCCATGCATTGAATACTGTTGCCATATCTGGTCAAATGTTCTTGATATTCATCTTGAGGTTTTTGACAAAATCCAAAAAGATCTTCACTTAGCAGCCTATCTTCAGTCACTTTTCACTGACATGATGTGGATTTCCTCTGTCTTTTCTACAAGTATTTTTATAGCAATTGCTCTGACAAGCTATTTTCCCTGGTTCCCTGACTACATATACACTCCCGATCAAAAATTTAAGACCACTTAAAAATCTTTCAAAAGAAATTTTTTTTTACGGATAGATTTTAAACTCCACCCACTTAAGGTTACCAATACTACAATCTAAAAGGTTATGGAAACAAAAAGCTACATTCCAAACATTTCATTCAGAAATTTACATTTTTATAAAATGTGGCTTTTTACACATGAACAAAATTTTAAGACCAGGGGTATAAATTGTCAGATTTATGGTAATTCCAATGTTTTTAGTTCAGTTAGAGATTAGCAATCACTGCGTAAAGGTGTTACCATGCCTAAAGCAAGCAAACTTACCAAAGTTGAGCATTCTCGAATTCTAGAATTCCATAAGCAATTCCATTGTCACAGCGGGCAATCGCAGCTAAGATAAATCACAGTAAAACTGTGATTTGCAACTTTCTAAAGAACTGTGAGAATTATGGAAAAGCAAAATCCTCTGGAAGGCCCCAAAAATTTCTCCTGCATTGACTAGGAGAATAAGATGGGTTGTTATGAAAGACGGGGGACTTTCTTCTAGTCAAATTAAGGCAGTCACAGATGCTGATTGCAATCTCGTAACTATCAGATGACACTTACGACAAAAAGTCATGGTAAATAAAAAGCGTAAACAAATTCCTTGTCTGCTTCCACATCACAAGTTGGACCGCTTAAAGTTTGGTCATGAATACCAAACATGGGACGTTGAGAAGTGGAAGAAAGTCTTGTTTTCTGATGAGAAAAAATTCAATCTAGATGGTCCTGATGGCTTCCAATGATATTGGCATAACAAAAACATGCCTTCTGAAATTTTCTCCACACATCATAGTGGTGGAGGGTCCCTAATGGTATGGGGTGCATTTTCTTACAGAGGGACGATGGAGCTCCAAGTGGTGCAGGGCCGTCAGAAAGCGGCTGGTTATGTTAGCATGCTACAAAAAGTATCTTTGATGACAGAGGGACATCGTTTGTGTGGGGATGGATGGTTATTCCAACAGGATAATGCTGCAATCCATGCTGCAAGATGGACTTTGACCTTTCTACAAGAAAATGGGGTCCATCTCTTGGGACATCCTGAATGCTCACCGGACTTGAACCCAATTGAAAATGTTTGGGGATGGATGACACGAGATGTTTATCGAAATGGCAAACAATATTCAACAAAAAATGAACATCCCCCGCACCTTAATGGAAACGCATATTTCTAGCATGCCTGACAGAATTTTTGAAGTCCTCAAAAGCAGTGGAGGTAGAACTCATTATTAAATTTTGTTGTTGAATGTTTTCATACACTTTTCATACACTTTTTGTACAATTGCGTAGAGATTTTGTCTCTGGTCTTATAATTTTGATCATGTGTAAATCGCCTCATTTTATAAAAATGTAAATTTCTGAATAAAATGTTTGGAATGTAGCTTTTTGTTTCCATAACCTTTTAGATTGTAGTATTGGTAAATTTAAGTGGGAGGAGTTTAAAATCTATGGATAAAAAAAAAAATTTCTTTTTAAAGATTTTTAAGTGGTCTTAAATTTTTGATCCGTAGTGTATTTACATGCGCTACTAGACTGGCATTAAAGTACCACCTTATTACTGTTGAAATGGTTAAATGTAACATCCTCTTCTACTCTAACAGATTATTTTTTTTGTTGAAATCCCTTCCATTTGCTTGCTTCCCTGATAGCTGCAATCTTCAAAAATTTACATGTAATGTCAACTGCCATCTTCTATCTCCTTGATTCCCATACTTCTATAATCCTTTCTTCAACATCCCCTGTGCTTTGTTTTTTCTTTCACTGTAACCCCCTTGCACACCAGTGGCAGTTCTGCCTTGTTTGGGGCAAAATGATTATATAAAAAAATGCCACCCCACTGTTTTAAAAAAATGATGTATTTCATACTATTTTTGAGTATTATTGGCAAGTGAATAATTATAAATTAAAATAGAATGGTTCTTTTGTTAATACTGTACTATAACATGTGCATCAAATCAATTTATAAATATTTAATAATTACCTATATTGCAGTTTCATCAATGAAATAATGAAGAAAATTTAGGGTGATTTGGACAAGTTCATATTTGATTCTTTGCCTTGTAGAATATTGCAAAGTAATAATAACAACAGAACCATTCTATTTTCATTTAGAATTATCCACTTGGCAATAAATACTAAAAATAGTATGAAATACATCATTTCTTTTAAAAAAACTGGGTTGGCCTAATAATTTTGGCTGGTAGTATATATGTACATATATACCAAGGTGCTGCAAATATCTTGGTCCAACCCACGTCTTAAAAGCAGTCTTTCTATAACCAAACATCAAAATGCTGTTCAACCATAACATTTTTAAAAATGTACAAACAAATACTGAAGAATGAAGATCTGGAAGAAGTTCAGGAATTAATAAATACTGACAGCAAGTGAAAACATTAAACAAAGATCATAAAGATGACATAAAAATGAATGTATGACATTTAGTTGGAAAACATCTAACAATAGTAGCGATATAATGGAAAGCACCTTAACAATATGCTTCAATCATAAATTGTACAATGAACATATCTACAGTAGTATTTTAAATCACCTACACATTTCGTCCTGTGATGGACTTTATCAAGGCAAAAAGACAAAATGAGCTTTATTCTAAATTATGTATCTATAAACAGTGTTGGCACCCACAAAGCCGCTCACAAATCATTTCAAAAGATTAACAGAATATTTTAGCTTTTAGATTTTCTTTGTGTAGTGCAAAGTCACAAGATATTAAAATGAAGGGAATACAACCGTTTTCTTTGAAAAAAAATTTTTTTTTATGTATGTTTGTTTTAGAATTCCTTCATGTGTAGTGCAAAGTCATGTTAAAATGAAGGGAATTCAACTGTTTCCCATGAACTTTTTATTATGTATGTTAGTCTGTTTAACTATAATTTCCATAAGAAATAAATTCAACCACAATTTCAATTTTAAAAATGCCACACTAATAAAAAGAGTAAACTATTTATTCAGAAGAAAAGTTCTCAAGAGCGCCGCCATCCCGTACTACAAAAACATCAATTTGTGCCCTGGATTTTTCCCAATCTCACCTTTACTTATGGAAATTATACTAAAACAGACTAACAGACATAATAAAAAATGCCAAACACTGACTTATCTCCTCTAGATTATTCTAAATACTAGTTTACCTCCTTTGCTTCATTTTAAGCATGCATTCACTTTTGAAAGCAGTTGAGTTCATTTTAGAGTGAAAATACAAAAAATTTATCTGATTTGCATACTACAGATGGTCTGTAGACCTAAATAGAAATAATGATCATATATGAACATATATTGATCATTATAAAAATATTTTCAGAATTTGTTTAGAAATGCCTGAGTTTTAGGTAGGTAATAATATCAACATTATTTACATGTACCACTCTCTCTCTCTCTTTTAGTCTATAGTTTTATATATATATATATATATATATATATATATATGTACAAAGATTATTGCTGATGTATGTCAAAGCATCAAAGAGATGAATTTCATTAATATATATATATTTTTTTTTTCATTTTTTTTAATCGTATCACCCGGAGCAAGGTGGTAACGCCACTGATGTGCAGGGGGCTACGAAATAATGAAAAGATTGGAAAAGAGAAAGCTGGAAACCACATCCTAAACAGGGAAAAAGAGATGAGCCTCTTAACCTGTTCAATAGACGTGGGTGGAGTGTGAACTGGGCGATAGATAGATCTATCTACTCCAATTGAAAAAAAAAGGGTGAGAAGACTGGAAAAGAGGGAGCCGGAAACCACATCCTAAACAGGGAAAAAGAGATGAGCCTCTTAACCTGTTCAATAGACGTGGGTGGAGTGTGAACTGGGCGATAGATAGATCTATCTACTCCAATTGAAAAAAAAAGGGTGAGAAGACTGGAAAAGAGGGAGCCGGAAACCACATCCTAAACAGGGAAAAAGAGATGAGCCTCTTAACCTGTTCAATAGACGTGGGTGGAGTGTGAACTGGGCGATAGATAGATCTATCTACTACAATTGAAAAAAAAAAGGGTGAGAAGACTGGAAAAGAGAAAGCCGGAAACCACATCCTAAACAGGGAAAAAGAGATGAGCCTCTTAACCTGTTCAATAGACGTGGGTGGAGTGTGAACTGGGCGATAGATAGATCTATCTACTCCAATTGAAAAAAAAAAGGGTGAGAAGACTGGAAAAGAGAAAGCCGGAAACCACATCCTAAACAGGGAAAAAGAGATGAGCCTCTTAACCTGTTCAATAGACGTGGGTGGAGTGTGAACTGGGCGATAGATAGATCTATCTACTCCAATTGAAAAAAAAAAGGGTGAGAAGACTGGAAAAGAGAAAGCCGGAAACCACATCCTAAACAGGGAAAAAGAGATGAGCCTCTTAACCTGTTCAATAGACGTGGGTGGAGTGTGAACTGGGCGATAGATAGATCTATCTACTCCAATTGAAAATAAAAAACAGAGTGAGAAGACTGGAAAAGAGAAAGCCAGAAACCACATCCTAAACAGGGAGTATGTATTCCATTTTTAAACTTGTTTAAAAATATAAAATATTCAAAAGTTCTATGGCAGTTATTCTTTTGCATTTCAATAATCATCTTTTGATAATTGCCGAGATGATGTCATTTTTGTCTTGGCAGAGGTTTGCAATATTCGACTGCTCCTTCTAGTTAATATTTCTGTTACTAATTCTTCCACACCATGTAAACTCTTGTGTCTTGACTGCCTTGCATGAGATGATACTTTTTAAAAACAATATACATGTGCGTGTGTTAGTATACGTATACATATGAAAGTACTAATGTGTCAGCATACAAGATGTAAAATTTAATCTATTAATTCAAAGGAAAGAACCTTTACCTGAAGCCAGAAGTTTTCATTTGAAAGAAAACTTTGTGGTAAGAATTTATTTCTGCCAAGGTCTTGGAGACAAATCCAAAAGTAGACATCAGAAATTTTTTGTCATTAAAGTGAAACAGCACAATACAGAACTCACACTAAAGGGAAACATTTATAACCTGTTTTATTAGAAAGGCGGCAAAAGTTTTTCTAAGTCAAAGAATAAGCAAACAAATAAGTCTATATCTCTGTAATTGTCACCTATAGTTATGTCAGCTGCACCTGAAAGAACAGAACATTTTGACAAAGACACAAATTCTTGACAACAAACCATTTCTTCTTCAAAGAATTGATTTTGCCCAAGATCAGAGACGCCACAAGAATGAGGATACCTCACAGCTATGTTCAGTTTTTAAATTTTTGTTCAGTAAGAAAAGCGTATGTGAGAATATCTGATTAGATCAATTTCCTTGTCTGTTCTAATCTATCTAAATCTCCAGGCATCAACATATATATATATATATGTATATATATGAGCGGTTTAGAAATAACTTTTATTTCGATATATCTGGTTATATAAAAGAAACTGAAAACATATATACTGTACACTCATTAATGCAGATTCATAAAAATATCTTGAAAGCAAAATTTATTTATATGCACATATATCTGGGGAGAGAAGGGAAAGAGGAGGGAGAGACATTTTTTTGTCCATATGCATATGCCTCAAAATATAAGTAACTTCAAATGAAGTAGGCTAATTTGTTGTTTAAATATGTGTATTATAGTGTATAATTCCAGTTGAATTTCTTGCATTCACTTATGCACAAAGACTCTTGGGAAAGGTATTAATCCGTCTTTTTTCTTCCAGTTATGGGTTAAATAATAGAACAGATTTGGTTCTATAGCCTTGGCTTGCAACCAGTCTACCACAGAAAGTAATGACAACCTATTGCAGGATAATCTTCTGTCCAGTCAGTCATGTTTCTTTCAAGACATGATCACTCAAAGCGTGTATCACATATGGCACTTAATTGACTCACTGAATATAATAGTTGGAATTATGATTAAGGCTTCTACTTGGCATAAAGTGGGGGATCAGTTTTATATTGTTGTGAAGTAATAAACTGATTCTCCACTAATTACTACGTAATAATATAATACATTTCTTCCCCCTCTAGCTATGAGTCAAATAATAGGATGGATTGGGTTCTATAGCCTTGGCTGGCAACCAGTCTACCACAGAAAGCAATGGCAACCTGCAGTAGGATAATTTTCTGCCCAGTCCATCATGTTTCTTTCAAGACATGATCACTCAAAGTGTGTATCACGTATGGCACTTAATTGACTGACTGATTATGGTGTAATGTATATCGGCTCAAAATGAGAAATAGGAAAGCTAAGTTCAATTTCCAGTTGGATTCATTGCATTCACATATGCACAAATAACCTTGAGAAAAATATGTATCTATCATTTCTCCCCAGTTATGGGTTGAATAGCAGGAGAAACTGGTTTCTATAGCCTTGGTTGGAAACCGTTTTAATGCAGAAAGAAAAAGAAACAACTGCTGGGAAACTCTTCTGTTTAGTCAGTCATAAATTGAAAGATTTAATTGTCCAAAGGTCTATCACATATGGCACTTAACTGAATTTGTTGATAATATATACATTTGTCATGAGTTATATATGTAGATTTTCCTTTCATTTATATATATATATATATATATATTAATATACTTAATTACAATAAATCAGCACTAATAATTATAGACTAATGTCCGAAAAACCAATGCTAACCTATCAGTAACTTAAATCATCAATAACCCAACAAGGACTACCTCATAGGTTAAATAAATGGGAAGAAAAAAAACAAACCAAGCACAAGAACAATGCGTCATGTGCTTGTTTGAAAGAAAAAAACCCCAAGACAAAACCTTAACAGTAAAGTGCTCTATACAAAAGTAGAGCAAAAAATACAGTACACTAAATCTAAAAATGAGCCAACACTGACCGTGGTTTCACCCAACGGATCGTCACAGCCAAGCTCTGATGATCCATTGTGTGAAACCGTGGTTGGTGTTGGCTCATTTTTAGGTTTAGTGTACTATATATATATATATATATATATATATATATATATTGAAGCTCAACAGAATTGGTGTCAGTTGGCGAATATACCTCTGTGCTATGGGTGCTCACTAGAAGAAGGCAGCATCATCCATATACAAGCTTGTTTCTCTGTATTACAGCTGATCAGTGTGGCTAAACATCCACTTGCATCTGGCTGGGATCGAAACTCAACCAATTTGATGTCAGTCGGAGTCACTAACTCTTAAGCCATAGGCATTATGGAATCATAGAAGGGAAATTTTAGCCTGTTGTATATAAGTGGCATATACACATGCCAGTCACCAAAAAAACTCAATTCATTGTTTCTTGAAGAATACTGACAAGGTACATAAGCTTTGAATTTAATTTAATTAAGTGTATCTTTTTCTGGACATCAGTCAGTTAAAAGCTATACATGATACGTGCTTGGGTAATCACATCTCTTTTGAAACATGACTGACTAGGCAGATGATTTTCCTGCAGTAAGTTGCCATTTTCTGGATTTAAAGTGTGTAAAAACTCTCCAAATGATTTTTACACAGTGTCCAGAAAACAAAACACTTGTATGAACAAAAAAATTTATAGAAAAATAAAGAAAAATTATATGAAAAGCTTAATTGCTGTACCTTTCTTTTTCTTTTTGTCTTCAACAAAACATGTAAAACACACACACATCTATCTAAACTTATTTATAAATGGAACTTTGTCTGTGTGTATATGTGTGTGTGCATGTATCCGTTACCTATAGACTCCGAAATGGCTGAACCAATTTTCTTGAAAATTTACACAGTTGTACTATCGGCATCTGCGAGTGTTCTTAGCTACGTTTTATGTCGAGGTATTTGGCTGTGCGTTGTGGAGCATTGGATATCGGTTCAGAACGAGAAATCGGGGGGCCAAGTTCGAATTCCAGACGAATTCATTGCATTCACTTATGCGCAAATACCCTTGGGAAAGGTATTAATCCATCTATTCCTTCCAGTTATGGGTCAAATAACAAGACAGATTGGGTTCTATAGCCTTGGTTGGCAACCAGTCTACCGCAGAAAGCAATGGCAACCTACTGCGGGATAATCTTCTGCCTAGTCAGTCATGTCACTTTCGAGACATGATCGCCCAAGTGTGTATCACGTATGGCACTTAATTGATTGACCCCCGATAAATATTGAAAATCAATCATCGAAAAAAATCAAGTTATAGATGGAATGGTCCGATTTTAATAAAATTTGATACACTCATAGACAAAGACATAAGAAACGATATTCAGAAGTTTCAAGGTTACAGTTCTTACAATAGTGCAGAAAATTGATAATACATACATATAAAAGGCAAGATGTTTGAGTGTGTATCTGTTTATCTGCCTGTATGTTTGTATTTTTTCAGACCTTTTATTTTAGTTTTTGCTTCGGGTTTGGCTCTAAGTAGGTATAATTGTAGTTCTTAATCTCAGCCATGATACCATTTACTCAGAGGACTTATTTAGCCTTCAAAATTCAGTTTACGATGAAAAAAACTCATTTGATATTGATACCAGGAAATCAAAATTTGACTTAGATCCATTCATTTTTCTTTCAGTCTACAGTTTTGCTTTAACTGGAAACAACTATTGCTATTTAGTCTTTCGTGCCAACGTCCAAAGTGTCTGAGCTCCAGGACCATGGATTAGTTTTAAAGCTTTCATTACACCCGAGCAAATGCTGGGCTATACTGCTAGTATATATATATGCATTCATCATGGATATTCCCTCACACATCTATTTAAAAATTCTTTATTGCTGTAATCCATGTGACACATAAGCATATATTATCTAACATTACTGTCTCACATACATGGAAACAGACAAGCATTTTTATACATACATACATGCATATACAAAATATTAAACACATACATTTAAAAACAATTATCTATTGTGACACATTTTCATTCAATAGGAACTAGTTTTCAATCACAACATACCAGTATACTGTCTTTTTTTTTTCTCTCAGTCTCTGAAGAAGCTTAAATAAAATTGAAACATATTAAATTGAGATATGTTTCCTATTTTGTTCTCTTACTTTATTTAATCATATGTATGAATGCATATTTTAGGAAAATCTATGAGATGGCAGAAAAAATTTTCATGCAAAACATTTCATCCTTTAGATTAAAATTTCAGTTACTACATTGCTGTGATTACACATGTGCTTGAAGGAGAGGCTCGCCAAAATTTTAGATTTCTTTCTTTTTTTTTTTTTTTATGTATCTGTTTTTGATATATATTTTAACTAATTTCATTTAATTTTTTTTTTATTGATTTTTATGTTTCTTTTTTACTATTTTTATTAAATATCCCACATTGGGATAATAAAAAATCTTCCAAGTAAAATTTCCGAAAGTTTAAATACAACATCAATTGCCATCTTCTATCACTTTGATTCCCATCCTTCTTTTTTCCTTTCTTCGTCATACTCTGAATATTTTTTTTTCTCGCACTGTAACCCCCCTGTGCACAAGTGGCAGTCCTGCCTTGCTTGAGATGAAATGATTATGAAATAAAAGGAAAGAAATCCAGTTCATATAATCATACTGCCACCTCCTTGCTGACATCCAATAAAATCCTTCCTTTAGCCCACCCATTGGTCTATCAAGTATCACCTGAGATTTGTTCATGTCAATTACTTTAGAAAAGTCAATTTTCATGTATTACTTGACATAATTTTGATAAAATAATTGGTTTTCTGAGAGAATTTCACAGGAGATTTTTGATGAATCTGTTTTTGTAAACTATTCTACATCTTTTGTCTTTCTTGACTTCCTCAATTCCAGCTTGTCCAAAATATTTGAGCACTGGTCAAAAGTGATTGTTTTGCTATAAGTCACTTTAGTTTACGTTCCCTTCGAGGCAACAAGTTCTTAAAGTGACCTTTGCTTGTAAATATCAACTTAGTTATATTTTCAGCAATCCTTTTTATTAATTGATAATCTCTGCAAAGCTTCTTTGATATCTTTAATGTGGACATTCATTAACTCAATAACTTTGTTATTTTCTGTTTTTCAGCATTTCATAGATCATTCCCTTTCCACAGGTTTCAGCATATATTATGGCTAAACAGAAAAAATACTTATTAAATTCCAGAGGACTTAAAACTAATATTAGTTTAATCTAATTAATAACTTCAGATTGCAGTTTTTATGATAAATCCAGTAACTTTAATAAGATATGTTGAAACTACCTAAAGTTTAAATCCATCTTTGTTTTGGTATCTATGTTAACCATTTAAAATTTGAGAAAATTTTTTCAAAGCAATTTTGAGATTTATCTGATTTGCGTACTACAGATGGTCTGTAGACCTAAATAAAAATAACAATCATATATGAACATATATTGATCATTATAAAAATATTTTCAGAATTTGTGAAGAAATGCCTGAGTTTTAAGTAGGTAATACTATCAACATTATTTACATGCACAACTCTCTCTCTCTCTTTCCATCACTCTCTCTTTTAGTCTACAGTTATATATATATATATATATATATATATATATATATATATATATACACAAAGATTATTGCTGATATATGCCAAAGCATCAAAGAGATGAATTTCATATATATAAATATATATATTCCATTTTTAAACTTGTTTAAAAATATACAATATTCAAAAGTTTTACGATATAATTGTATTGAATACTTTTTAATATGACCCAAAACTAAGTATTAAACAATATTTATATAAATTTAAATCCAAACAGAAAGTGACATGTAGGTAAAATTCCAAGGAAGATCCTATTATTAATCTTATTAATATTAAAACTAATCCAGCCAGAGGGTTCGATGTAAAAAAAATTATCTATTTATAAAGCCGAATATGTCTAATTTTCAAAACTTTATCTGGGATGAGATCCAACCCCGAATAAAGTTTCAAAAACTTATATATACATATATATATATTTATATATATTCTACGAAATACGATGGAAAGTTATGAAATGGTGTTAACTGACATATTTATTCAGATTTGTTTAAAAAATATTGAAACAAATTTTTATATATTTCTCATTGCATCGCAGAGGTGGCAGTACGATTCCAGATGATCTGTGCTGAAATATCTACAGCACAATATCCGTACTAATGGATATTAAATACCAATAAGTCAAACACAAATAAGACGGAACAACAATAATTAGAAAAGAGGAGAGGTTAAGTTGTTAGAGTTTCAGAAAGGACAGTCTGATAATAATCATCAAAGTCACTCTGAATTCTTGTGATATTAACCTTAATTTAGATAGCAATTTCTGCCTACAAACCATTCCACTCTTTCAGAGCACAGGACGGGTCTCAGCTGCTTTACAACATATATATGTAAACAGCAAGAGTGTTTGCTGAGCGTTGCTGTAATCAGTCCCTAGCAGTTCATTCCACCTTTGAGAGCACAAGACAGGTCTCAGGTGCTTTACAACATATATATGTAAACAGCAAGAGTGTTTGCTGAGCCTTGCTGTAATCAGTCCCTAGCAGTTCATTCAACCTTTGAGAGCACAAGACGGGTCTCAGCTGCTTTACAACATATATATGTAAACAGCAAGAGTGTTTGCTGAGTGTTGCTGTAATCAGTCCCTAGCAGTTCATTCCACCTTTGAGAGCACAAGACGGGTCTCAGCTGCTTTACAACATATATATGTAAACAGCAAGAGTGTTTGCTGAGCCTTGCTGTAATCAGTCCCTAGCAGATCATTCCACCTTTGAGAGCACAAGACGGGTCTCAGGTGCTTTACAAGATATATATGTAAACAGCAAGAGTGTTTGCTGAGCCTTGCTGTAATCAGTCCCTAGCAGTTCATTCAACCTTTGAGAGCACAAGACGGGTCTCAGCTGCTTTACAACATATATATGTAAACAGCAAGAGTGTTTGCTGAGCGTTGCTGTAATCAGTCCCTAGCAGTTCATTCCACCTTTGAGAGCACAAGACGGGTCTCAGGTGCTTTACAACATATATATGTAAACAGCAAGAGTGTTTGCTGAGCATTGCTGTAATCAGTCCCTAGCAGTTCATTCCACCTTTGAGAGCACAAGACGGGTCTCAGGTGCTTTACAACATATATATGTAAACAGCAAGAGTGTTTGCTGAGCCTTGCTGTAATCAGTCCCTATCAGTTCATTCCACCTTTGAGAGCACAAGACGGGTCTGAGGTGCTTTACAACATATATATGTAAACAGCAAGAGTGTTTGCTGAGCCTTGCTGTAATCAGTCCCTAGCAGTTCATTCCATCTTTGAGAGCACAAGACGGGTCTCAGGTGCTTTACAACATATATATGTAAACAGCAAGAGTGTTTGCTGAGCCTTGCTGTAATCAGTCCCTAGCAGTTCATTCCACCTTTGAGAGCACAAGACGGTTCTCAGCTGCTTTACAACATATATATGTAAACAGCACAAGAGTGTTTGCTGAGCGTTGCTGTAATCAGTCCCCACTCAGTTCATTCCACCTTTGAGAGCACAAGACGGGTCTCAGGTGCTTTACAACATATGTAAACAGCAAGAGTGTTTGTTTGAGCCTTGCCTGTAATCAGTCCCTATCCAGTTCATTCCACCTTTGAGAACTGTGAATTGGGTCTCAGGTGCTTTACAACATATATATGTAAACAGCAAGAGTGTTTGTTGAGCCTTGCTGTAATCAGTCCCTATCAGTTCATTCCACCTTTGAGAGCACAAGACGGGTCTCAGCTGCTTTCTTTTATATATATGTAAACAGCAAGAGTGTTTTGTTGAGCCTTGTAATCAGTCCTAGCAGTTCATTCCCACCTTTGAGAGCACAAGACGGGTCTCAGCTGCTTTACAACATATACTAAAAACTAACTTGAGAGTGTTTGTTGAGCCTTGTAATCAGTCCCTAGCAGTTCATTCCACACACAGACTGCAAGACGGGTCTCAGCTGCTTTACAACATATATATAGAGAAGCAGCAAGAGTGTTTGTTGAGCCTTGCTGTAATCAGTCCCTAGCAGTTCATTCCACCTTTGAGAGCACAAGGCAGGTCTCAGGTGCTTTACAACATATATATGTAAACAGCAAGAGTGTTTGTTGAGCCTTGCTGTAATCAGTCCCTAGCAGTTCATTCCACTTCCAGAGCACAGACGGGTCTCAGCTGCTTTACAACATATATATGTAAACAGCAAGAGTGTTTATTGAACATACTGTAATCAGAAGTCCCAGCAGTTCATTCCACTTTGAGAGCACAAGACGGGTCTCAGGTGCTTTACAACATATATATGTAAACAGCAAGAGTGTTTGTTGAGCCTTGCTGTAATCCAGTCCCCAGCAGTTCATTCCACCTTTGAGAGCACAAGACGGGTCTCAGCTGCTTTACAACATATATATGTAAACAGCAAGAGTGTTTATTTATTGCTGTAATCAGTCCCTAGCAGTTCATTCCACCTTTGAGAGCACAAGACGGGTCTCAGCTGCTTTACAACATATATATGTAAACAGCAAGAGTGTTTGTTGAGCCTTGCTGTAATCAGTCCCTAGCAGTTCATTCCACCTTTGAGAGCACAAGACGGGTCTCAGGTGCTTTACAACATATATATGTAAACAGCAAGAGTGTTTGTTGAGCCTTGCTGTAATCAGTCCCCTAGCAGTTCATTCCCTTTGAGAGCACAAGACGGGTCTCAGCTGCTTTACAACATATATATGTAAACAGCAAGAGTGTTTGTTGAGCCTTGCTGTAATCAGTCCCTAGCAGTTCATTCCACCTTTGAGAGCATGAGACAGGTCTCAGCTGCTTTTCTAATATATATGTAAACATAAAAGTGTTTGTTGAGCCTTGCTGTAATCAGTCCCTAGCAGTTCATTCCACCTTTGAGAGCACAAGACGGGTCTCAGCTGCTTTACAACATATGTAAACAGCAAGAGTGTTTGTTGAGCCTTATAGCAATCAGTCCTAACCATTCCACCTTTGGAAACTGGGAACAGGTCTCAGGTGCTTTACAACATATATATGTAAACAGCAAGAGTGTTTGTTGAGCCTTACTGTAATCAGTCCCTATCAGTTCATTCCACCTTTGAGAACACAAGACAGGTCTCAGCTGCTTTACAACATATATATGTAAACGTAGTGTTTGCTGAGCGTTGCTGTAATCAGTCCCTAGCAGTTCATTCCACCTTTGAGAACACAAGACGGGTCTCAGCTGCTTTACAACATATATATGTAAACAGCAAGAGTGTTTGTTGAGCCTTGCTGTAATCAGTCCCTAGCAGTTCATTCCACCTTTGAGAGCACAAGACGGGTCTCAGCTGCTTTACAACATATATATGTAAACAGCAAGAGTGTTTGTTGAGCCTTGCTGTAATCAGTCCCTATCAGTTCATTCCACCTTTGAGAGCACAAGACGGGTCTCAGCTGCTTTACAACATATATATGTAAACAGCAAGAGTGTTTGTTGAGCCTTGCTGTAATCAGTCCCTAGCAGTTCATTCCACCTTTGAGAGCACAAGACGGGTCTCAGCTGCTTTACAACATATATATGTAAACAGCAAGAGTGTTTGTTGAGCCTTGCTGTAATCAGTCCCTATCAGTTCATTCCACCTTTGAGAGCACAAGACGGGTCTCAGCTGCTTTACAACATATATATGTAAACAGCAAGAGTGTTTGTTGAGCCTTGCTGTAATCAGTCCCTAGCAGTTCATTCCACCTTTGAGAGCACAAGACGGGTCTCAGCTGCTTTACAACATATATATGTAAACAGCAAGAGTGTTTGTTGAGCCTTGCTGTAATCAGTCCCTATCAGTTCATTCCACCTTTGAGAACACAAGACGGGTCTCAGCTGCTTTACAACATATATATGTAAACAGCAAGAGTGTTTGCTGAGCGTTGCTGTAATCAGTCCCTAGCAGTTCATTCCACCTTTGAGAACACAAGACGGGTCTCAGCTGCTTTACAACATATATATGTAAACAGCAAGAGTGTTTGTTGAGCCTTGCTGTAATCAGTCCCTAGCAGTTCATTCCACCTTTGAGAGCACAAGACGGGTCTCAGCTGCTTTACAACATATATATGTAAACAGCAAGAGTGTTTGTTGAGCCTTGCTGTAATCAGTCCCTATCAGTTCATTCCACCTTTGAGAGCACAAGACGGGTCTCAGCTGCTTTACAACATATATATGTAAACAGCAAGAGTGTTTGTTGAGCCTTGCTGTAATCAGTCCCTATCAGTTCATTCCACCTTTGAGAGCACAAGACGGGTCTCAGGTGCTTTACAACATATATATGTAAACAGCAAGAGTGTTTGTTGAGCCTTGCTGTAATCAGTCCCTATCAGTTCATTCCACCTTTGAGAACACAAGACGGGTCTCAGGTGCTTTACAACATATATATGTAAACAGCAAGAGTGTTTGTTGAGCCTTGCTGTAATCAGTCCCTAGCAGTTCATTCCACCTTTGAGAGCACAAGACGGGTCTCAGCTGCTTTACAACATATATATGTAAACAGCAAGAGTGTTTGCTGAGCATTGCTGTAATCAGTCCCTAGCAGTTCATTCCACCTTTGAGAGCACAAGACGGGTCTCAGGTGCTTTACAACATATATATGTAAACAGCAAGTGTGTTTGCTGAGCCTTGCTGTAATCAGTCCCTATCAGTTCATTCCACCTTTGAGAACACAAGACGGGTCTCAGCTGCTTTACAACATGTATATGTAAACAGCAAGAGTGTTTGCCGAGCCTTGCTGTAATCAGTCCCTAGCAGTTCATTCCACCTTTGAGAGCACACAGACGGGTCTCAGGTGCTTTACAACATATATATGTAAACAGCAAGAGTGTTTGCTGAGCCTTGCTGTAATCAGTCCCTAGCAGTTCATTCAACCTTTGAGAGCACAAGACGGGTCTCAGCTGCTTCACAACATATATATGTAAACAGCAAGAGTGTTTGCTGAGCGTTGCTGTAATCAGTCCCTAGCAGTTCATTCCACCTTTGAGAGCACACAGACGGGTCTCAGGTGCTTTACAACATATATATGTAAACAGCAAGAGTGTTTGTTGAGCCTTGCTGTAATCAGTCCCTAGCAGTTCATTCCACCTTTGAGAGCACAAGACGGGTCTCAGGTGCTTTACAACATATATATGTAAACAGCAAGAGTGTTTGCTGAGCCTTGCTGTAATCAGTCCCTATCAGTTCATTCCACCTTTGAGAACACAAGACGGGTCTCAGCTGCTTTACAACATATATATGTAAACAGCAAGAGTGTTTGCTGAGCGTTGCTGTAATCAGTCCCTTGCAGTTCATTCCACCTTTGAGAACACAAGACGGGTCTCAGCTGCATTACAACATATATATGTAAACAGCAAGAGTGTTTGCTGAGCATTGCTGTAATCAGTCCCTATCAGTTCATTCCACCTTTGAGAACACAAGACGGGTCTCAGCTGCTTTACAACATATATATGTAAACAGCAAGAGTGTTTGCTGAGCCTTGCTGTAATCAGTCCCTAGCAGTTCATTCCACCTTTGAGAGCTCAAGACGGGTCTCAGGTGCTTTACAACATATATATGTAAACAGCAAGAGTGTTTGCTGAGCGTTGCTGTAATCAGTCCCTAGCAGTTCATTCCACCTTTGAGAGCACAAGACGGGTCTCAGCTGCTTTACAACATATATATGTAAACAGCAAGAGTGTTTGCTGAGCCTTGCTGTAATCAGTCCCTAGCAGTTCATTCCATCTTTGAGAGCACAAGACGGGTCTCAAGTGCTTTACAACATATATATGTAAGCAGCAAGAGTGTTTGCTGAGCCTTGCTGTAATCAGTCCCTATCAGTTCATTCCACCTTTGAGAACACAAGACGGGTCTCAGCTGCTTTACAACATATATATGTAAACAGCAAGAGTGTTTGCTGAGCGTTGCTGTAATCAGTCCCTAGCAGTTCATTTCTCTTTTCCCATCAATGACCATTTCATTTTTCACACCTCTTACATTAAGATCTCTCAATTACAAATATTTGACGAGTGAGAGCAAAACTGGTTGTTTTCTTTTCTTTTTTTTTTAATATTTTATCCTCATTATGCCGTTTAACATAAAAATTGTAACTCTTAAAGCAATACTCAAGTTCTGTACGATAAAAAAATCTGTTTAAATATTTAAAGTTAAGATACAGCTCTAATTTAATTAGGAAATTAAATAAAATATTACAGATTAAAGCACAAATAAGAACTTTGAGGAATAACATGTTTTTTTGTTTTTTTATGAAATGTATGTTGCACCAGATTCGTCTCTCTTCTATTCAATTTAGAATAAGAAGAGCCAAACTGAATTTTAGTTCGAAAAAAGAAAGTATCTTTATAAAAGATTTTCTACCACATCTTTTGGCTAGGATTAAAGGGCTTCATGTGAAGTATAATGAATTATGAGTTGAATGTGTCCACACACTTTCAGTTTTTGATCTGGTGAGATTCTCTTGTTAAGTAGGATTTGTTCATGAAAGGGGTTGTCAGAAAGTAGCAACTAAATTAAAAAATCAACTGACGTTTTTAAGACACAAGAGATATGGTTACATGGTGGAACCAAATACGAAGAAGATTATTTTCAATTACTCCTATTAATTGTCTGAGCTAGAATCTGCTGTTCTTGCTCAGGGCCTAGAATTCTGCATTCCACCTATCATACCAGATATAGAAAAGCTCTTTACCGAGTTTGAGGTGTTGTTTTTTTCAACTTGTAAAACCTGTCCCTCTTTCTTTGGATGCTGTTGGCAATCTTAGAGCTAAACTAAATAATTATGCTCACTTGTTTTCTCGTACTTCTGTTGATACTTCTGAATCAAACTGGAGAATTGAGCTCAGGTATATTATCAGATCTTTAAAAGAAAACTGTGATTTGGTGATTTCTAGACCTGATAAAGGGGCTAGTGTAGTCTTAATGGGTTACACCTATTATGTTAATAAGATGTTATCAATATTAAATGATACTTCAACTTTTATAAAATTAAGCCCTGCAGAAAATGTGATGCAACAATTTCAATAGAAATAAAATTCCAGAAAAAACTTCTGAAGCGAGTTAAAAGCGAGATTCTTTCTCCTGATGAAATTAGACCTTCTGGCTCAATCAGACCCTGCCTTTACGGTCTTCCAAAAATATATAAGGGGTACCATTAAGACCCATATTATCAATGATAAAGTCTTCACAACATAAGGAGGCCAAATTGCTTGCTAAACTGCTACAATCTGTTTTGTAGCACTGTAGCTCATTTGCCATAAAGTATTCATTTTTATTTGTTGAGCTTATCAAAGGTTGTCCTTGTTCTGGCATGATGTATGTTCCTTATTTACTTGTGTTCCCCTCGTGGAAACAATATTTGCGGTGATTTTCTTTTTGTACAGTTCTTTGTCTCCTCCAGATGTTACTGAAATAATTTTCATGGAATTAATGAAGTTTGCAACTTCATCTGTTGAATTTTGTTTTGACAACATGATGTACCTTGAGATTGACGGTGTAACCATGGGCTCCCCTTTGGGTCTTGCATTGGCTAATATTTTGGTTGGTTTTCATGAGGAGAAATTACCTTATGATCCATTTTGCCTATTTAATGATGAAACTGAGGTTGATCAATTTCTTTCCTCCCTTAATAATATCCATCCTTTGAGGTTTACTATTGAGAAAAAAGTTAATTCCAAACTTGCTTTCCTTGAGGTACTGGTGCATAGTACACCAACATGTTTTTGTACCTCAGTGTATAGAAAGTCTACTTTTTCCAGTTTATACATGCATTGAAACTCCAAAAAGTGCAAAATAAACCTCATAAAAGTTTTAACACATTGGGCATTGATGATCAGTTCTGAAGAGTTTCTTGATAGTGAAATTAATTTTACAAAGAGAACTTTGTGCAATAGTGGGTATCCACCCACTGTGGTCAATTCAGTGATTTATAACAAGATCATTGACTTCAGAAAAATTAAGCCAATAGTTAAATTCCTGGTGTATTTAAGGCTTCCATGGATTGGAGAGAAGGGTGAAAACCTAACTAGGCAATGATGTGCAGAAATGTTTTTTTCTGCCAAGATGCATGTTGTGTTTGGTACTAAAACTGTTTTAGCTTCAAGTTGTAAGGACGTTCTGCCCCTTCATCAAATAAATTCTGTAATTCACAAATATAATTGTGGCTGCGATGCCAGTTAAATAGGTAGAGCCACTCAATGGCTTGACAGAAGAATCAAACAGCATGTTTCACTAAAAATCAGGAACCATACCTGGCAAGAAAATGAACTTGTTCACAACACATTATTCCCCAATTTGTGAAAATCTTATAAAAATAAAAAGTGTGCCATGGAGATTAGTGTGGATTTGTTTTCCATATTGGCCAATTCACATTCACTTTTTCATTTGAAGGTGCTGGAGTCTGTTTACATCAGGCAATTGCTGTATAAACAATGAGGGTATTTGCTCGACCTTACTGTGATCAGTCTCTAGCAGTTCATTCATCCTTTCCTATTATTGACCATACCTCTTGCATTTTACATTAAGTTTTCCCCAATTAAAAAACTTTGGCGAACAGGAGTGAAACCAGTTGTTTTCTTTTTTTTTTCATATTTTATCCTCATTATGTCCTCTGACATAAAAATCGAAACTCTTAAAGCAATACACAAGTTTTTTACCACAAAAATTTGCTTATATATATATATATATATATATTTATAAAACGGTTGACAAATTGTTAGCAATTCTAATGAATGCTATCAATTTGTCAATCATTATATTTGAAGCAGAAAAAATCTACAGTAATCTTTAGCAATACAATTTTGCAGTTATTTTTTGCTACCATAACTCACACCCCTGAAGATGATCTCAGAAAGAGGTTGAAAGTACTTGGGTACCTTGAGAAATGAATAGTTATCAATTATAATACGTGATAGATTATCTGTGAGTATGAATGGATTTTATTAAAAATAATCAAACTATGTTGGCAATTTATTTCATCTAACATGTTTAAAAGAAAATTTGTTGCCTAAATAAATATATATATATATATATATATATATATATATATATATATATATATATATTGATGTGGTTGCAGAAATTGTTTGACAACCATGACTGAGTACTCCTGTTTGTGTAGCATGGTGCAGAGTTTTGTAGCCAGCAATCACACTCTTGACTCAGTGCAGCACTAGCACCTGGAAGCATTAGATGTAGGCCTTCGTGTTGAGTCTGAGGCCCTGTGGGAAGATGAATAACATTGCCATCACTAGTGATCACTTTAAACACCATGATGCTGACTTGATATATTATCCAGCACTTCCTGAATCCTCTGCACTGTCCTGTCCTCAGATTGACACCCAACTATTCTGGAATGTTCATATTAGAGCTTCTGGTACGAATGCCAAACAGTACAGCATGACATTTCCAGATATATGGCAGAGTAAGTTGTGCCCAACTGACCTTACTATACTGTGCAGTCAACAAAATAAAAAACAAATAATGCACATGCACAGAATTAAGAATATAAAATGTGAAAAATTTACCCATCACACCCTGTGTGTGTGTGTGTGTGTATATATGTATTTGTGTACTGCATGTCTGCATGTTTATAATGAATGTATGTGAATATTTTTTAAGAAGCTTGTTGACATTTCATACTTAAGATACATTAGAATTGATAAAGTATGATAAGATGTTATGCTCTAAGGCTAATACCAAATGTTGTAACTCATTTATATTTTCATACATAATCTTGCCTTCAGTGCAAGGCTAAACTAATGTTTTATCACATTCAAGAAAATAATCATATTGAAAAAAAGCAGAAATCCTGGCAGCTTTTATAGGCCTTAAATTTTTCATTAGATCAGTAGAAAATGGCACCTTTGCATGCCAATTTCTATTTATCTCTCTTCTTCTCTCATATTTTTATATATATATATATATATATAAGTTTGTTATTACAATAGTTTAAAAAAGCATTATGTCACTACACAAAAATTTCCTGTTTCAGAACATTATTGTTCTACTTCAGGTGATATCTAAAAAAATAAGGATGAAAATGATTTATTTAAAAAAATATAAAATGAATTCATATTTATTCAAAAAGTTTAGGAGAGGTGGCATGACATTAACACACATGACATAGGTTTATGCAGAGATGATGGCCTTATGGTTGTAAAAAAAATCCCACACATTTTAAAACCAATAAGATTACAAAGTTAATCCATCGATAATTCTAAAGTTTTATCTCCTTAACTTTCTGAATAATAATGAATTCATTTTATATTTTCACAACATAAATCATTTTCAACATTTGTTTTTAAATTTTATCACCTGAAAAAGAACAATATTGTTTTGAAACATGAAAATTGTTGTGCAGGATATAATGCTTTTATAAATTTTTGTAAAATAAAATTACATTAAGCTCTACTCTGTATTGAGCACTTTTTATAAAAGTAAAAGCAATAAACAGTAGGATTTTAATCTATTTGTTTTTTTCACTTCCATGTGTGTGTGTGTGTGTGTGTTTAGACAGAAATTTCTCTTTTAAGCAAGTTTCACTAAAATGACAGACAAGATGCTATGGAGAAATATTTTATATTTTTTTTATGTGATCTTATTTTATTTATTTCAGAATATCTAAATCAAATCTAATCTAAACTTATTTATAAATGGAACTTTGCCTCTGTGTGTGTGTGTGTGTGTCCATTACCTATAGACTCCAAAATGGCTGAACCAATTTTCTTGAAAATTTACACAGTTGTACTATAAGTGTCTGTGAGTGTTCTTAGCTAAGTCTTGTGTCGAGGTATCCCCAATAAATATTGAAAATCAATAATCAAAAAAAAAAAAAAAATCAAGTTATAGAAGGAGTGGTCTGATTTTAATCAAATTTGATACACTCATAGACAAAGACAAGAAACGATATTCAGAAGTTTCAAAGTTGCAGTTCTTACAATAGTGCAGAAAATCAATAATATATATATTTATATATATATATATATACATACATAAAAGGCAACTCCGAAAAAAACTTATTTGTTATTGATACCAGGAAAATCAAAATTTGACTTAGATCCATTCATTTTTCTTTCAGTCTACGGTTTCAGTTTCACTAGAAACAACTATTGCTTTTTAGACTTTCATGCCAACATCCAAAGAGTCTGAGCTCCAGGACCATGGATTAGTTTTAAAGCTTTCATTGCACCTGAGCAATGCCGGGCTATACTGCTAATAAATTATATAAAAATTATTCAAATGTTTTATTTCTCCAAGCACTTTCAGCTATACTTTTAACCATTATCAAAAACGAATTGTATTTTCCTTGTCACTGTATATAAATTGTCTTTTGTATGTATGCAGAATCATAGGAATAATGTATAGCCAAAAATACTTAGAGAAATGAAAACATTTGGACAATTTTTATATAATATGTTCTGAAAAGAAAATATAAAATCACAGGAAAAAAATATAAAAAAAAGGTTAACCATAGCATCTTGGTTGTCATTTTCATGAAACTTGCATGTGTATATATATATATATATATATATATATATATATATATATATATATATATATTATTTAGTTTTTCCAGCACCCTTAGCTTTTTCCATTTTGTAGGAAAAAGGAAGTACAGATATTTATCATAATTTTCATTGTTCCATGAACTTTCAGCCAATTTTTTAACCATTTTCATGGTTTGGTTTTTGGTGTGATTAGTTTTTCCTCATTATTTGACTGTTCTAGTTGTCTTACTTTTGTGCTGTTTTAAATTTTTTCTGAGCCTTCACATGTTAACAGCTTTTTTAAAAATATAAAGATGCTGTTTGAGTTCTAGCTGTGCTCAACAAATGGAGGCTCAGAATAAATGCTCCTGTATGCTGGAAAAACTAAAGAAATATTAATTAAATCTTTCTTGTACTTGATGGCAGTATTTAATAAAACATATTTAAAAGAAAGTTTACTGCTCAAAAAAAAAAAAAAATATATATATATATATATATATATATGTGTGTAGATAGATATGCAGGTTTCATAAAAGCGACAGACAAGGTAATATGGTTAAATTTTCTATATAATTTTTCATGTGATCTTATAATTAAAAAAAAATTATACAAATACTTAACCATAACCCCTTGGCTGCCATTTTTAATGAAATATGCATATAAGAGAGATTGCTGCCCAAATATACATATTATATATATATATATATATATAGTGTGTAGTGTATTTGGGAAGCTATATATATATATATATATATATATATATATATATATATATATATATATAGCTTCCCAAATACACTACACACTATATATATGTATGGCACCTGACTAAGTGTATCATTTACTGTCACTTGGCATCCAATGATACACAGCAGAGAATTCTTGTGTGAAGATATGGTCACTAATAACTGAACAGAAAGGCATTATCTAACAGGTCAGGTTTTATTTAATCAACAGAATGTGTATGAATCTTCTTTTTATGTCATTTCATGATGTTGGCCATTATGGCTCTCCACAACATCTTATCTGTTATGAAGGGGAATATCCTTTGTATTTTATCATCCCAGTGGTAGTCTTTTATCTTGTATACTGAGAGGTGCTGTACCCTTATTGCTTGGGCATTCATATAGTCTATGCCATAGTTATGCTCATTAGGCAGTCATTTATATATCACTCCACTATCCAGTATAGCAATGTGGAAAACTAAATTTCATTCCTCTGAAAACAGTGACAGCACCTTCAACAAAAACTTCATAAGTTCAAATATGGTTTCATGGCCAAAGTCACATTTCTAGGACCCACCCACAGTACCACCTGATGGCACCAGAATTAGTTGGTTTTCTGTCGGTGTTGAAATGCTAATTCCATGTGAATGCAACTTTCTCCCAGTCTTAGATCCCTTTATATATTTTTCCTTTTTTTTTTCGTTGGTGACAATACAAGTTTATTTTGAAAAAATAAACTTGAAGTGTCACTAACACTAAAGTTCAAAACCACTTAACCGTGCACTCAAGAACATATATGCAAGTATTGAATAGGCTTTCTGTTTTCAAAATGTAACCAATAACATATCACAATATTAAATAGAAACTGAAAGTCATTTTATTTATTCTTGCGATTTCTAAATGCATCAATGAAATATTTTATGAATTATCAAGCAATTTTATATTTTGTGCAGACGTGTTTCTGTGATGAAGCCACTAAGATGCCAAATATTAATTCTAAAATCAATATAGTGATGGAGATTTTTGAAAAACAAGGATTTCAATAGAAGGAAAATGATCAAAAATTGGTTGAACTGTAAAATGGCATTAAATCTTATATGCACTTTAATATGTTCATGCTTTAATATGTCAGTATTATTCAATGAAACGTGTGTGTGTGTGTGTGTGTATATATATATATATATATAGACTAGCGGTATAGCCCGGCATTGCTCAGGTGTAATGAAAGCTTTAAAACTATTCCATGGTCCTAGAGCTCAGACTCTTTGGACGTTGGCACGAAAGACTAAAAAGCAATAATTGTTTCCAGTTAAAGCGAAACTGTAGACTGAAAGAAAAATGAATGGATTTAAGTCAAATTTTGATTTCCTGGTATCGATATCAAATACGTTTTTTGCATCGTAAACTGAATTTTGAAGGCTAAATAAGTCCTTTGAGTAAATGGTATCATGGCTGAGACTAAAAACTATAATTATGCCTACTTAGAGCCAAACCTGAAGCAAAAACTAAGATAAGTGATGAAAAAAAATACAGATATACAGGCAGATAAACAGACACACACACTATCATCATCTTGCCTTTTATATATATATATACATATTATCGATTTTCTGCACGATTGTAAGAACTGCAACCTTGAAACTTCTGAATATTGTTTCTTATGTCTTTGTCTATGAGTGTATCAAATTTTATTAAAATCAGACCACTTCTTCTATAACCCAATTTTTTCAATTATCGATTTTTGATATTTATCACGGGTACCTTGACACAATACCTAGCTAAGAACACTCGCAGATGCTTATAGTACATCTGTGTAAATTTTCAAGAAAATTGGTTCAGCCATTTTGGAGTCTAAAGGTTACACATACACACACAAAGTTCCATTTATAAATAAGTTTAGATATATATATATATATATATATATATATATATAGAGAGAGAGAGAGAGAGAAAGAGTGCAATGGATAAATTGTTGTCTAAATTTTGTAAAAATGAAAATAATAGTGACATTTCAATTTAAGAGATATATTTACCAAAATTGCACAAAAATATCTTGATTTACTTAAGAGTAAATTTATTAATAAAATTGCCTTTGTCTTCAACTACGACCTCCAGATGACTTCAGAATCACCTGCATTGCTTGAGATCAAGTTGGCAATAAAACACTAGCATCTGATGTCAATAGGAAACTTACTAGTTGAACAACCATTTCTTATATGTTGTGCTTGCAAATCTTCATACTTTTCCTGCTTACAGTGACATACCCAGTTGACAGTTACCTCAAAAGGAACTGTTAATTCAATAACCTAAACCTTTCTGAATTAGCTAACTAGATCAAATGACCAGGACACGAGGCTGTTAATGTGATCTCAGCTGGAAAAACAAAATTACATTCCAAATCTACTGTGACCCTTCAATCGTTGCAACCATCGAACAACAGTGATTTAGGCGCTTTTGTATTTTTACAACATGAAATAACTCTCAGAATATTTCCTATTTTTTAAAACAATTACTGTTACTTGTATATCTGCTGAATTCCTGATTTCCTCTTCATATGCAAGCAGTTTGCTGCCAGTACAGCTTCTTGACTACTTTTGCTGAAAACAAAGAAAAGACTACTAGATTGTAATATGATGTCTGTTTTTCAGTATGGCAGTGAATGCTGGACAATCTCATCAGAAATGAAGGAAAAACTTGAAGCAACCAAAATGTGGTTCTACAGAAATGGTTCTACAGTATTTCATACTATTTTTAGTATTTATTGCCAAGTGGATAATTCTAAATGAAAATAAAATGGTTCTTTTGTTATTATTACTTTGCAAAATTTTACAAGGAAAAGCAATCAAAGATGAACTTGTCTGAATTCCCTTAATTTTTTTTATTCTTTCATTGATGAAACTGCAATATAGGTAATTATAAAATATTTATAAATGAATTTGATGCACATTTTTATTGAGCAGTATTAACAAAAGAACCATTCTATTTTCATTTACAATTATTCACTTGGCAATAAATACTAAAAAAATAGTATGAAATACATCATTTTTTTTAAAACACTTGGGTGGCCAAATAATCATGGCCGGTAGTGTTTAGTTAACATCAGGTAGACTTTTTTGGGACAGAAAATGTAGAAGGAGGACTCAGAGAATCTGATACTCACTGGATGGATAGAGGGAAGGAGAGACGGGAAAGCAATGCATGACATACTTGATGGGCAAATGGATGGCAGAGCAGGGTTTGGGAGGAGTAACAAGAGAGATGGTGTTAAAAGCTACAAGGGATAGGGAGATGTGGAAGGCCATTATCATCTATGTTCTGAAGAGCCACAACACAGAAGAAAAAGAAGGCTATTACTTAAATTGTTGAAATTTTATCAGCAGCTTAAAAAGATGCTACAAAGAATATAAGTTCAAGAAACCTCCAGCTTTTGGTTGTGTCTCTGTGTATCGTCTTTCAGGCAATGCCCACAACTAATGATCACTTTTTCTCTTAAGATTAGTCAGTTAAGTGCCATACGTGATACATGCTTTGGGCAATCATGTCTCAAAAGAAACATGACTGACTGCACAGAAGATTATCCCGCAGTAGATTGCCATTATTTTCTGCGGTAGACTGGTGAATTATATTATTATATTAATAAGTAGTAATTATTGGGGGATTAGTTTATTACTTCATAACAATAGAAAACAGATCCCCCACTTTATACCCACTAGAAGCCTTAATTGTTTTTCCAACTATTCAGTCAGTCAAGTGCCAGACATGATACATACTTCGGCAATGATATTTCGAAAGAGTCATAACTGACTGGGCAGAAGATTATCCTGCAGTAGATTGCCATTGCTTTCTATGGTAGACTGGTTGCCAGCCAAGGCTATAGAACCCAATCTGTCCTATTATTTAACCCAAAAACTGGAGGGAAAAGATGGATTAATACCTTTCCCAAGAGTATTTGTGTTAGTGAATGCAAGGAATTCAACTGGAATTTGAACTCGGCACTTCAATTTGTCGTTCTGAGTTGATATTGACTGCACCACAACTCACATCTCCTAAGATAACAGGTAAATATGAATAGAAATTACATTAATTTATAGTGACTGTGTCAAGTATTTAAAAATATATATTTCTGAATGTTAGTTCACCAGTTACAAATCCCAAGAACCACTCAAGGGAGATAGCTACTGAGTGAATTTATTATCAGAGAGCAGAAGGAGGAAGTATGGAAAAAATATTGTGAGAATATGTAGGATAGATACCAGTTAATGCTAGACTTGAAGAGACCAAGATTGTAGTTGTCAGGGAAGCATCCTCTTGAGAGTTTGTTCCACAAAGTAACATTTCAGGGGAAGAAGTTGCCTGAGTGGAACTAGCTTCTTATCAAAGGAACACAAAGGAAACATGTCATGGTTGGTTCTAGCTGTGAAGGTTTGAATTAGTGGAGCTAATTAATGCAACTCACCTGAACATCTCCTATAGTGATATAGTAGTGAGTGGCAAGTAACATTTTGTTGGGATAAGGGTGAGGAATAGTCATCATCCACAAGGCTTCCTAAGTGCTTTTGAACTGTTGCAGCTGGACATTGCAGATTTGGTAGCACCAGCCCAGATATGGCAACAATGCTCTATTCTTAGGCTAATCTGACTCCTGTAAGGAGAGCCCATAAGAATAGGCATTTTTAGATTGTTTTTCCAGTATATTTTGCAATGGCACAAATATACATTATTTTTTACTTTTTTTTTACCCCAAGCAAGGCAGAATCATCTTTGGTGCACAGAGGGTTACAGTGAGAGAAAAGACTATGTTCAACGGGTATTGAAGAAGATTATCCTGCAGTAGGTTGCCATTGATTTCTGCGGTAGACTGCTTGCCAGCCAATGCAATAGAACCCGATTTGTCCTATTATTTAGTCAATAACCGGAGGGAAGAGACCGATTAATACCTTTCCCAAGGGTATTTGCATGTAAGTGAATGCAAGGAATTTAACTGGAATTTTGAACTTGGCTCCTCGATTTCTCGTTCCGAGTTGATATCCACTGCACCACAATGCACATCCCAAATGATACAGTGCTTTTCTTAAAATTCATAAGATTCATCTACCGGCTCAAAAGATTATTTCCAAGCATGTTGTACACCAGTTCCACATAAATGAGATGGCACAAGAGAATTTACCAAGAAGATTTTAATAAATATTGATACTTTTTATTTGAAATAAATTACGAAAACAAATAAATAAAATTATTTGATAACAAATTTTCTTGAAAATTTACACAGTTGTACGATAAGCGTCTGCGAGTGTTCTTAGCTAGGATTTGTGTCGAGATACCCCCGGTAAATATCGAAAATCGATAATCAAAAAAATTGGGTTATAGAAGGAGTGATTCAATTTTAATCAAATTTGATACACTTATAGACAAAGACATAAGAAATGATATTCAGAAATTTCAAGGTTGCAGTTCTTACAATAGTGCAGAAAATCGATTATATATATATATATATATATATATATATATATATATAAATAAAAGGCAAGCTGTTTGTGTGTATGTCTGTTTATCTGTCTGTATGTCCTTTATACAAATCCACAATTTTTATCTGATTCTCACCAAATTTCACACAAATATTCTTTAGGCAGAGTCTGAGCTCCAGGACCATGGATTAGTTTTAAAGCTTTCATTACACCCGAGCAATGCCGGGCTATACTGCTAGTAAATTACTAAAACAAATAAATAAAATTATTTGATAACGATCTAATGATCATATAGTCATGGAAATGCTTATATAAATGAATTTGGACTGATGTCCATATAGTGGACAGAGATTTTTATAATAATACTTATAATCTAATGCCTGATATTTTCCTAAATTCCTATTTCTTATATCAATCAGTTAAGTGCCATATGTGATACATGATTGGGCAATCATGTCTCAAAAGAAATATTACTAACTGGGCAGAAGATTTTCCCCACAGTAGGTTGCCATTATTTTCTGCAGTAGACTGGTTTCCAACCAAGAACCCAATCTATCCTACTATTTAACCCATAGCTGGAGGAAGAAAAGAGGATTATTGCCTTTCCAAAGGGTATTTGTGTTTAAGTGAATGCAACAAATTCTACTGGAATTTGAACTCGACTCTTTTATTTCTTGTTCAACTGATATCCACTGCACCACAATGCACACCTTATATTAAACAAACTAATGACTTTTAAAAGTGTTCCAGTAATTATTAGAATGACTGTCAAATTGATTGTTTTGAGTGTATTGCTTTTTTATAATTTTGAGGAAAACATATGGTTTTTGCATATTTTTTGTTCAACTAAATTCCAAGTTCTAACTAATGACGTCTTGTTGAGTTTGGAATTCACTCTTGTAGTTTTTGTTTATTTTCATTGTTCTTTTTTTTCCATTTTCTGTTGTTTCGGTTTAAATAGTCTGAATAAATTCAACTTATGCAGCCATTATTTGGCATCAGTTTTATGATGCCTCAATGTTTTGTTGTCCTGAGGCCATTTCTTAACAAAGCATTCGATTCTATGCTTGTCTGAAGCATTATTTTCTCCTTTTATTTGAAATGTTTAAAATTCTCACTGTCTCTACTAAAATAATCATATTGTTAAATTCTATTGAAATTATTTCTATTAATTATTTAATGATTCTAAATAAAAAATAATATTTGTCTGCATAATGTTCTCAATGCATTTATTTTCTTGGATTTGAGAATACCTGCTGTGATAATACAAATAGTTATGCATATTTTATGTTAGCCGTTAGAATCTCAAGTGTCAACATCAGTCAGATTATATTCTTGTTATTACATTGATAGAAATATTATTACTATCATGTCTATCAAAAAGGCTAGTATCAGTTCTAATACACTGACAAACATTTTTGTGTCTCTATGCTCATCAGAGTGTCATAAAATATTTTTTCTAAATAATATCAGGTTAGTCAGTTAAGTGCCATAAGTAATACACACTTGGGTAATCATGTTTTGAAAGAGAGATGCCTGACCGAGCATATTTTTCTGCTGTAGGCTGCCATTACTTTCTGCAGTAAACTAAACAGCCAGGGATGTAAAAACCCAAACTGTTCTTCTATTTGACCCATAGCTGGTGGGAGAGGAGATTGGAAAAATACTTTTTTCAAGGGTATTTACGCTTAAGTGAATGCAACTGATTTAACTAGAATTCCAATTCGGCTCTCTGATTTCTTGTTCCGAGCCAATATACATTACACTATAATGCACATCCTTCAGGTTAGAAATTGAATTAATAAAAAAAAAAAAAAATAATTCATCTTATTTATTAAAAGTTTGAGTTCATGAAATTTTTAAGAAAATTAAACTAGAAGTTAGTTTTAATTTTCTTAAAATTGATATTGTGTAGCTTCATTTGTACAACATACTTAAAATCACAATAGTGACTTTTTTGATTCTCTGTTTTCCCTGAATATGGATTTAATGCAGTATTTGGATAATGAAGTTAGTCTGTTTGAACCAGATGTTAGTGAAAGAGGAAAAACACAACAACCTTTTATCTTTTATAAGCATCTGTCTCCCAAGATTTGTTTTTGGACATGCTTTGTGGGGCAGTGAACATCGGCTTGAAATGACAAATCGAGGTGTCAAGTTCAAATTCCAGTTGAATTCCTTGCATTCACTTACACACAAATATCCTTGGGAAAAGTATTTATCTGTCTCTTCCCTCTAGTTATGGGTTAAATAATATGACAGATTGGGTTCTATAGCCTTGGCTGGCAACCTACTGTGGGATAATCTTCTACCCAGTTAGTTTTGTCTCTTTCAAGACATGATTACCCAAAGCGTGTATCATGTATGGGACTTAACTGACTGAAACATTTAATAAAACAAGGGAATAACATGAAACAAAGAAGTTTAAAAACATTATTGCTCCATGAATCTGTAAGTTTCTTTTAATCCTCTATAATTGTAACTGACAATGCCATATATTGGCTAGTTGACCTTAGGTTGGATGTGCCTTCTTGTCAACGTCATGGTAAGTGCAAAACAAAAAAGGTTTGTTCATTCATGTCTCGCACATTTAGGTCAGCATGACATCAGCATTAGCAGTTTAATTTTGACTAATGAGCAGACTTCTAATATTTACTGCATACTCTTTCCTTAAAATAAGAAACATAGAATTGCTTCCTTTTAACTGTTATTTAATTTCAATACCTGACAAGTGCCTATTTTGATAAAACAAATTCTTTTTCAGATTCCGACCAAAACTTCTGAAATTTTAAATTAATTCTCTTAGACCGGTTTGTTGATTAACTCTCCATATTTTTGTATTATTGCTATGAATATTTCCATGTAATTTGCAATGATAATCAAAATTCAAAATAATGAAAGGCGATCTTTGCAGTAGAACAGTCAGTAAAGTCTAGATTTGATCCAAATTAATGGATTTCTTTAGAAAGAGAATTCTGGAATAATATCAAAAAAAAATTTTAAAGAAATATAGAATTTTGCAATACCTAAGATAAAATTTTGAACTTTCTTTTTATCAGTCTTATTGTCCATTGTCTTTTTGACAATTCATTTGATTTTTTTTTTTTTTTTTTTCAGCTTTGGGCATATAAGCCTACACAAAAGATTCTTTAGCAGATATGTGATTTAATCTTAGATGTTCCACTTGTAGCGAAATGTCAACTACAATATCAGATTATCTTCCAAATTCTTATAATAGTATATAAAAGAACTGGTATTTCTTCTTGAAGAAATGTTCAGAAAATCAACTTGAATTTAAGAGTTGAAGTATAATTGGATTTATTCTTGAGGTTTTGATTGGAAATCTTTGAAGAGTTGTCATGTACCATTATTCTTATATGGCAGTGAATGCTGAACCAACTCCTCACAGTTACAGAAGTGAATTGAGATAAGAGAAATATTGTTCTACAGAAGGATGTTGTGAATACCATGGACTGAAGAAGTGAGAAAACAAATTTTAAAGAAGATGGAAACAAAAACAAGACTCATATAAGGCATCAGAAAGAGACAATCAAAATTTCTACGGTACATAATGAGGAAAGAAAGCTTGGAAAATTTGATACTCATAAGACACATTCAAGGGAAATAAAAATGAAAGGCAGCACATAACATATCTAACAGGTTTGTGTCAATGGTTGGCAGGACTGAGGTTAAGAGATATAGCAACAAAAAACAAAATTTAATCAGGCCTACAAAGGAGAATAAATTATGGAGAGCCATGATCGCCAACATCTGGAAGGGACAAGAAGGCAAGCCAGTTATAAAATCATATAAAGCTTTAAATATTTTTTTCTTAACTAACTTTTTCTTCAGGAGATTATCTAAAAATATTAACAAAATGATATCAAATGAAAAATATTGAAAACATATTCAAAAGCTTAGAATTAAGTAATAAAGTTTTCTGCCTACAAATAAAGCCTTGTCGTTGTGGTACAGTAGATATCGGCTTGGAACAAGAAGCCAGGGAGCTGAGTTTGAATTCCAGTTGAATTCCTTGCATTCACTTTCGTGCAAATACTCTTTGGAAAGGTATTAATCCGTCTCTTTTTTCCAGTTATGGGTTAAATAGCAGGACAGATTGGGTTCTATAGCCTTGGGTGGCAACCAGTCTACCGCAGAAAGCAATGGCAACCTACTGCGGGATAATCTTCTGCCCGGTCAGTCATGTCTCTTTCAAAACATGATCGCCCAAGCGTGTATCACGTATGGCACTTAACTGACTGACTGACTGACCTACGGCCAGATAAAGATAGTTCAGGGCCTGTGGCATTCATTTAGGGGCTCCGAATTAAAAAATGTACATGAATATTAAATCATAAATTATTTCCTGGCATATTGTTAGAACTTATAAGATAGGTAAATATTTACCTTTTATGAACATAAACAAATCTGCCCCTCAAAAAATTAGGCAAATAACCCCAACAAAATATCTGAATTGATTTAATAGCCTCAATATAATGTTACCAGAAATTATGTATAATTAACGATGCAGTTCCCCTGCCACGTAAATATAAATATTTCCTGTTGATTTTACCGCACAACTTGAAAATATTTATATCTATTTTGCTACAAAATTACACCAACAGTAAACTGACCAACAACCAAAGACGACTGAAGATGGTATGGATCACCCTCGATCAATAAACTAGGTCCTCACATTTTTAATTCATAGTTGTCCTTCTCCTAGACCAGTTGCAAACCAAGACTATAGGATACAATCTGTCCTGCTATTTACCTATAGCTGGCTGGGGAAGGAGAGAGAGAGAGGGAGATTCACATTTTTCCAAAGGGTATTTGCATGTTAGTAAATGTAACAAACTTTTTTTGGTTTATAAACATATCGCCCACAAACAAGGCATTTTACTGCCACTGTTGTACAGGGGTTACATAGGAAGAAATTTATAAGAGTGACAGGTTATAGGGGGGTCAGGAAATGGGTAAGAGAAGGATGAGAATACTGATGAGTGAAGTAGATGGAGAAAGGAGCATGAAAGAGGATGCAGGTTAGTGAGATAGGAGATGACTGTTGACTTTACAAATAAATTCTTTGAGATTATAGCTGTCAGAAAACCAAGTAAATGGAACAGGCAGGAAGTGCAAGAAAAGAAGCTGCTGGAGTAGAATTTGTGTTTAAATCTTATTGTTTTCAGAGTAAAAGAGTGGGACCTAGTTGCAAATCTTGTGGCCTGAGCAAATTCATATGTAGGGGACACTAGTGAGCTAAATTCATCGGAGCAGAAGCCATGAAAGTATTTGTAGAAGAGACACAGGGAAGCCACATTGCACCGGTGAGAGAGTGACTGTATCTGGGCTGCCAAGTCGGGATATAGCACATTAAAATTCTCCATTGGATTTTGTCAAGGACCCCTAGGTGGATAGCAGGAGCACCTGACCAGATATGGCAGCAGTATTCATTGCACATGCGGATGGTAGCTTTATATATGTGCAGGATTGTTTCAGACAGGAAAAACTTCCTGGCCCTACACAGAGAACTGACCTTCTTAGCACTGGATTTTGCTATGGATACTATATAGTCATTCTATTTGAGGTCTGTTGACTGGAGTTTGAACTTGGTTCTCCGATCTTTAATCAAATATGTGATCCATTACTCAACTGTACCCTCATCTAAACTTATTTATAAATGGAACTTTGTCTGTCTGTCTGTGTGTGTGTGTGTGTGTCCGTCTGTTACCTATAGACTCCGAAATGGCTAAACCGATTTTCTTGAAAATTTACACAGTTGTACTATAAGCATCTGTGAGTGTTCTTAGCTAGGTTTTGTGTTGAGGTACCCCCGGATGAAAATTGATAATCAAAAAAATTGGGTTATAGAAGGAGTGGTCTGATTTTAATCAAATTTGATACACTCATAGACAAAGACATAAGAAATGATATTCAGAAGTTTCAAGGTTGCAGAAAATTGATAATTATATATATATATATATATAAAGACAACGATGAAAAAAACTTCTTTGATATCGAAACCAGGAAATCAAACTTTGACTTACATCCACTCATTTTTCTTTCAGTCTATGGTTTTGCTTTGACTGGTAACAACTATTGCTTTTTAGTCTTTCGTACCAACGTCCAAAGAGTCTGAGCTCCAGGACCATGGATTAGTTTTAAAGCTTTCATTACACTCGAGCAATGCCGGGCTATACTGCTAGTAATAAAATAAACAAGCCTTCCACCAAATATAAGGCAATTGATTCAAACAGGATATTTGAGTTGATTTAATGGCCTTGATATAATGCTAACTGAAATGATGAATAATCAAATATGCTGCACCCTGACATGTAGACATTAACATTGACAGATTGTAAGATGCGAGTTTCCCTAGACAGCTTGAAAGTATTTAGGGGTGGGCCTATAACATATCATTGCATCCAAGACAAGTTTAAGCTAATACAGGGCCAGCAAATATACTATAAAGGGTCTTTAATTAAAAAATACACATAAATATTAAATCTACAATCATTTTCTAGACTGATACAGCTTATATTATTTACTCTGTGGATTGAGCTTATAAAACAGGGAAATACTTAACCTCTATCAACATAATAAACAAGCCCAGAAAAAAATATGAGGCAACTGATTCTAAAAAAATGTTTGAGAGGATTTAATGGCCTTGATATAATGTTACCTAAAATGATGAATAATCAAAGATGCTGTGTCCCTGACATGCAAACATTAACAGATTGTAAAACACCCTTTTCACTTGACAGTTTGAATCTGCTTAACGCAAAGTCCTTGAAAATGTAAAGCTTGTTACATACATTATTTTTGCCATTCCAGCAAGGCACTCATAGGTGATAATTATCATTGTTCATATTTAAGATACTTATATTTCTACGGAAAGATATTTATTAAAAATATAAATTTACCAAATTAAAAATTTTAAAATAGTGAAATTATAATTTAACAAGCTTGTTACAATACTCGGTATCAGAAAGAATTATTTTTTTTTTTTAGAAATATCTTAATTGTGGTCTAAATAAATACTATGAAGATTAAAGATATCTCTTTCAGTCTCAGGCTTTAATTTCAAAAGTAATTCCTGATTTATCTTTGATTAACATTAGATGTGCATTGATTATTTTAATGTGTGTTGGGTTTGTAATAGTTAACTGCTCAAAATTAAAAATTGATTAAAAATTGAACTAATTTTGAATTCTAGCTGGTTTCATCATCTTCACTTAAACTCAAATTCCCTTGGGAAAGGTCCATCTCTTCTCCCACCAGCTTTGAGTTAAATAGCAGAACAGACGTTACATAGCCTTGGTTGACAACCAGTCTGCCCCAAGAAGAAATGTCAACCAGGTGTGGGAAAATTTTCTTCATAGTCAGTCAGGAGTTGAAAGAGACATGATTGCCCAAATGTGTATTTCATATGGCTGGTAATGAACTGACTAACTGAATCTTGTTATAACATATAATTTGCTTGTTTTTCTCATCTAGCATTGGCTTGCGATGAGAAATCAGGGAGCTGAGTTCAAAATCCCAGTAGAATTCCTTGCATTCACTCATGCGCAAATACCCTTGGGAAAAGTATTAATCCATCTCTTCCCTCCAGTTATGGGTTAAATAACAGGACAGATTGAGTTCTAGAGCCTTGGTCATCAACCAGTCTACTGCAGAAAGTAATGGCAACCTACTGTGGAATAATCTTTTGGCCAGTCAGTAATGTCTCTTTCAAGACATAATCGTCCAAGAGTGTATCACATATGGCACTTAACTGACTGACATATACACAAATTATTTTTATAGAAGTGTTTTACATATCTAATATCAATACAAAATGCTGAGATTTTTAAACTTGTACAGTTATTTGTTTTTATTCATAAATTATTAAATGAATATACTAAGCATATATTAATAAACAAAAATTTCAATAGAATACCACAGTATTGCAATTTAATAAAACATAATTCAATAAATAAAAAAGCAAGTAAAAGTAAAAAAAATATTCCCCTGCCACCGAAATCTTGAAATTCATCTCTTGGGTTTTTCTTACTGGTCAAAAGCCCTGTGATAAGTGTTTCTCCGGTGGTTTCTATTGTAAATTTAGAGTTGCTAGTTACGCACACAACAAAATTGTCCTTCTCTTAGAGTGTTTGCCAACCAAGGCTAGAAAGCCTAGTTTACCCTGCTGTTAGCTTCCTAGGAGAAAGGAACTCCAAAATGGCTTCATCTGAAATTTGAACCTGATATGCTAATCCCATTTTCAAAGCATATAACTAAACATGCTATATCATGACCAGTGCAAAAATTTTATGCCCCTGACCTTGAATCTATGATACAGCCTCACCCTTCAACGCTCTTCTACTATATCTCAATTTTCATATGCAACTTTTATTACAACCTAATTATGTACAATAATGGTTCATATGCAATATAAGTGAATAATTCAACTGGAAAAATTGAAAATAAATACAATGTATCTAAATACAAATTAGAGACATGTCATCATAGATCATTCCAACTTATATAAATCAAGAAGGTTTTGGGGCAATTTTTAACATCGACTTGAGATTTTTCTTGTTAAAAAGAAAAATAATTTTTATGCATTCAATGTTATGAAAAAAAAATTTTGAATTTTTTATAGTGGATTTTTCGAAACTTAGCATAAGCAAAACAAATTCACAGATATGGACAATAAAAAAAGAACACAGACTGACATCAAAATCCATAAACATTTGTAATGTATATACATGCAGGTAAAAAAACGCAAGGATCACAAAATACTGACAAGGTCTCTAATCAAGCTTGCCACTCCCCGGACCAAGGGCTGGTGGGGTTTAACATAATACATTTAGCCCTGTGCTTTAAGCAAATCCATTTGAAAAATAACACTGAAGATAATATGCAAATAGCAAACATGAAGTGGATTTTGTCAATTGCTTTGAATATTAAAGCATGAACCAGTTATCCAATGAGGAATTATATAATTGCGATGCAAGCATAACTCATCCATGATGTGCAGTGATGCTTTCAGCTACTACCTTAAAATTTTTTTGTCTCAAAATTTAAAGTGAAGAATTATTATTAATAATCATAGATTGTTTTACTTAAACTAGTGTCATCATCTTGGTGGTTGTAAGCACATCACATCAGATTTACCCTACCAGCTTTGTTCGGATGTCTTTTATAATCAGTAATATGCTAGGAATTTCGAACACTTTATTCAATTTACCTAATGTTTTTTTCTATGTTAAAGTTTTCATATGGTGTTCATTTCTAACTTAAGAAAGATCACCAAACTCAAAACATAAACTCAATGTTTTCACTACATAATTACATGACAAGTTGTGTGATATGCCCTGGTTCAGTTGAAGAGGCAGACAAGCAACAATAGCTTCAAGAGTCTGAATTTTTACAATTGGATTGTCCCATAGAATTGTTTTATGTTTCAGCAGATAATAATGTTGGTTAAATGAATCTAGGTGGTGCTGAGGTCAATCATTGGGTTAGGTAGTGCAAAGACCCGTGTACTCTGATTCAGGGGAAGAAAAAAGTAATATGAAAATCCACTCAGTTTTTTCATAACAACTGCCACTTTGTGGAACAGAATCTCGCATAAGTACTTTACTGAGCAATTTAAACTTGACCTTCCAATAGCAAGAAGAAAGTATAAAAGTCCTTGTTTGTCAAGATTTAGATAATGAGGAAATGTTAAAAAATACAGGATTTGGGGTCCTAAATCAAGTGGAAAAACTAAACTTCCTTCATGATATAAAATAAAATGAAATAAACAGCAGAATATATGTAAACTCATTTTTCAACCATTCTTTCACCAGGGAATGTCACGCTATCTACAACAAGCCAGACGGAAGGAGCAAAGGCCGGATGGCTACTAACAGAAACACCCTCACAGTTTGAGACATCAACAAAATAGAGGTGGCATGATGTTTAGTGGTAGGGTGATAATTGGTGGAGTGGTGAGCCCATGGTGAGTTCCAGATGGTGTTAAGATGACAGCTCAGACATATATTGATTCTCTGAAGACACATGGAGCCATGATTCAAGATGAAGCCAAATGCTTTCAAAACGAAGATGATTTTTATGCACGACATACCCTATCACATTCAGCATAGAAAACTAGTAAATATTTTAATGAAATCAGTTTCACAGAGACCAAATTGTTATTTTATCTCACAAAAAGATATCAATATCACTTGATTTGTTTTTAAGAAAACTCTACAATGAAAAGTAAAATGCAAAACATAAAAAATTTTTATAAATTATTTATTCCATATCAATAAAATACTAAACATTTGATTGAAGAAAAGTATGCCTTTTGTTGGCCAAACAATCCTCTTGTCTACACATGAAACTAGAGAAATATTAGTTACATTGTCAGTTATAGAAAAAAGCTCTAAGTGAAGGAAAAGATAAAAAGAGGGTTCCTTTTGACAGCACGAGTTTATATAGACACTGATTCTGCTACTGCTGCCAGACTTCTAGTTTAAGCCACTGTCAATACTGTATCTTTTTCCCTCTATCTGTCCTGTGTGTATCAGATTTTCGAAGCCCTCCTTTCTCATCACATGTCCCAAAAACTTCAGCTGTCTTTTCTTGATGTCATGTATAACTTTTCTTTAGGTTTTCATACTCTCTAAAACCTTGTTGTTGCTCCTATGTTCTGCCCATCATATCCTGATTGCTTCAAGTCTTTCCTTCATCTTTGATGAGATTGTCCAGCATTCACTGCATATTTGAAGTGTAATATATTTTTGTGACCTACGTAAATATGATTGACATCAGAGGCAGTGACCGACAAAAGTGTTATTACGTCAAAGGTAGATGCCTTCAAGGGCAATAATTGGCAAAAAGCATTGATAGATGTGACTAGCCATAGATTATGCAATTAAGCAGAATTTAAGGAAATTTCAGCTTATATAAGATCGTTTTTTGGCAGGTGGGTAAGAGGCAGAACACTGAGAAAACTAAGAGAGAGCACATGGAAGAGAGAAAAAGAGAAGACAACTCTTGCTAGACAAGTCTCTTGCATGTGCATGATTCCCTTTGACTACTGCTCCACACAACTGCCACTGATGAAGAATAAAGACATAAGATTATATTTTTATGTATACGTGTTCATGTTTATTGGCCAAGATGATTGTTGTTAGCAGCAGTGGCAGTATATAACAGAAGAACAGGCATCACAACAATCCAGTACTTTCTTCTTTGTTTCTAGCAAAATTTTTCACTCTCTTAATACTGTACTCATCTTCTGGAATGCATTCTTGGCCATGCCAATATGCCTTCAGATCTGTGTCGCACTTTTCGTCCTCTGTTAAAAACACTTCTCAGGTATTTTAAATTTCTGTATCTGCTTCATTTTAGTATCCGCAGCCTGCAGTTGGCATTTTGGGCTCCACTTATTATAAATTGATGTTGCATTTAAATTTTTGAAGATTGTAGGTGGTCAGGAAGCAAGAAATTGCTTACGATCCCTTTTCTTTTTTATGTACCATGTCTCTTCAGAACGTAGGAGATCATGACTCTCCACATCTTCCTGTACTTTGTTGCTCTTAATATATTTTGTCCTGTTATTTCTCCTAAATCCTGCCCTGTCATCCTTTTGTTTAAGCCCCTCAAGTATGTCACATGCTGTTTTCCCCTGTCCCTGTTTCCCTCCATCCACCCTGTGAGTGTCATATTCTCCTAGCTCTCCTTCCTCATTGCATGTCCCAGAAACTTCAACTGTCTCTTCCTGATGTAAAGTATGAATTTTCTTTTCATTCTCTTCAAAACCTCCTAATTGCTCACATGTTGGGTCCATGTTATCCTCGGGATTCTTCTATAGAACCACTTTTCTGTTGCTTTGAGTCTTTCCATCATTTTTTAAGAAATTGTCCAGCATTTGCTGTCATATTGAAGGACAGACATCTCATAGCGGTCCAGTACTCTTTTCTTTGTTTCCAACAAAATTTTCCTGTCTCTCAGTTCTCTACTCAGTTTTTGGAATGTGTTCTTAGCCATGCCAATAAGCCTTCGGATCTCAGTATTGCACTTTTCATCCTCTGTTAGAACGCTTACCAGGTATTAAATTTCTGTATCTGCTTGATTTTTGCATCCCCAGTCTGTAGTTGACATATTGATATTTCAATGACCATTTAAATTCTTTGTTTAAAATATTTATCTTTTTTTTTCTGTCTGAATTTGAGATGAGAAGTTACCATTGTTTGTGCTATTTACATGCTGACTGCTGTCTTCATCTCTGTTGTTATCAGTGTTTCGACCATTGTGCCTTCTTGCCTTCATCAGGTGCATGTCAATCTGGATAAACTACAGTGTATTCTGAATAGAAATCATTTTTTAATGTATTTGAGTAGACTGTTCTTGTTCCACTTATGTCTAGGGAGACATTGTCTAGTTTTAATTATCAGCACTGCACAGCTACGAGTCCAAGTACACACTACCCAGCACAGAACTGAACTCACAATTATCACATCACTAAATATTTTTTGGTATCATTTTAATCCAATAGCTTAGTGGATTAAAGTGTTGGTTTGTGAATTTGGTGACATTTGGTTTAACAGACAAGGTCTCCCTAGATATGGACAGTAGAACAAGAAGACCTGTAGATTAAATAAAGAATTCGGTTTAGATTTTTCTGCAGTTTATCCAGATCAATGTGCACCTGATGAAAGCCAGACAATATTATATCCAAAATGTTGTGACAACATAGATAAGGACAATAATTTGCTTGTAAATAGCATTAAAAATATTTGTCTTCATAAACTTAAATTATAATTTTTATATCGAATATATTTCTTGAAATTTCAGGAACTTGACTAATAATCTCAAAATTAGAAAATCCATAAAAACTTTAAAACCTTTTACTGCCTCTTTAAAGTAATATGTCTGCTATAATCTATAGAACTTTTGGAAATATACTGGATGTAAATTTGTACAGTGATTGGCCACAGTTAAATGTAATTGGTAGAAATGCCCAAACAGAACTGACAGTTTGCAACAAACAATCACTAGATAAAAAAACAAAAAACAGGGCAAAAATAGCATTAAGTGAACAATATATGTAAGGCAAAAATAATATGAAGTGAACAATATATGTAAGGCAAAAATAATATGAAGTGAACAATATATGTAAGGCAAAAATAATATGAAGTGAACAATATATGTAAGGCAAAAATAATATGAAGTGAACAATATATGTAAGGCAAAAATGATATGAAGTGAACAATATATGTAAGGCAAAAATAATATGAAGTGAACAATATATGTAAGGCAAAAATAATATGAAGTGAACAATATATGTAAGGCAAAAATAATATGAAGTGAACAATATATGTAAGGCAAAAATAATATGAAGTGAACAATATATGTAAGGCAAAAATAATATGAAGTGAACAATATATGTAAGGCAAAAATAATATGAAGTGAACAATATATGTAAGGCAAAAATAATATGAAGTGAACAATATATGTAAGGCAAAAATAATATGAAGTGAACAATATATGTAAGGTAAAAATAATATTAAGTGAACAATATATGTAAGGCAAAAATAATATTAAGTGAACAATATATGTAAGGCAAAAATAATATTAAGTGAACAATATATGTAAGGCAAAAAATAATCAGTCAGTTAAGTGCCATATGTGATGCACACTTTGGGTGATCATATGTTGAAAAAGAGATGACTGACTGGGCAGAAGATTATCCTGCAGTAGGTTGCCATTGCTTTCTGTGGAAGACTGGTTGTCAGCCAAGTCTATAGAACCCAATCTGTCCTGATATTTAACCCATAACTGGAGGGAAGAGATGGATTAATACCTTTCCCAGGAGTATTTGTGCATAAGTGAATGCAAGGAATTCAACTGGAATTCAAACTTGGCTCCCTGATTTCTCGTTCTGAGTTGATATCCACCGCACCACAACACACATCCATGAAGGGTTGATAAACAGAGTCAGTTAAGTGCTGTACAGGATACATGCTTGGGTGATCATGTATCTTCAGAGACATGACTGACTGGGCAGAAGATTATCCTGCAGTAGGTGGCCATTACTTTCTGTGGTAGACTGGTTGCCAGTTAAGGCTATAGAACGCAAACTGTCCTGTTATTTTACCTATAACTGGAAGGAAAAGATGGATTAATGCCTTTCCTAAGGGTATTTGCATGTAAGTGAATGCAATGAATTCAACTGGAATCCCCGATTTCTCATTCCAAGCTGATATCTACTGCGTCACAACACATATCTATATCCACATCTCATTCCAAGCCGATATCCAATACACCACAACGCAAAGAACAGTGATAAGGCAAAAAGTTCTCAAACTAAGAATGGCATTGATGCAAAAGGGATACAGATATACAATTGCAGCATCCTGATTTCAAGGCAAGAAAAAAAGAGAACCAAGCCAGCTAAGACTGAGAAGGTGCTTATCTTATTGGCCATGAAGAATTCCCAGCATGCATCTGCATGTTTTTTCTTTTGAATTTAGGGTGGGAGATGTTTTTGCAGTCATTCCAATACAGGATTGGTACAAAGATAGTTTTTTTTTTAAATTTTAAAAAATTAATTTTTTTAATCATTTCACCCCAAGCAAGGCAGGATCACTATGAGTGCACAGCAGGTTTACAGTGACAGAAAAAACAAGGTACTGGGGATGTTGAAGAAAGGATAAGAGAAGGATCAGGGATATAGAAGATGGCAATTGATATTGCATTTAAACTGTAGGAGATTGTAGCTATCTGGGAAGCAAACTAAGGAAAGAGAGTTCTACAAATGAGATGTTTGAGAAAAGAAACTGTTAGAGTAGTAGAGGAAGTATATAACGTAAAATGCAGTGTGTAAATATTCAAGAAAAGCCCAAATCACCAAATAATGAAGTAAATGTATTGCATTAATTTAATATAAAAATGAATTTTGCTATCTGTTAAGGAAATTACAAGTATAAACATTTCCCTACTAAAAGATGAAATTTGTGTAAATAGCTATCAGATCAGGGAATTGTTTTTTTTTTTATAATCATATCGCCCCAAACAAGGCATTTTACTGCCACTGTTGTGCAGGGGTTACATAGGAAAAAAGTTATGAAAAAGAGTGACAGGTTATAGGCAGTGTCAGGAAGTAGGTAAGAGAAGGATGAGAATACTGATGAGAGTGGAGTGGATGGAGAAATAAGCATGAGAGAGAGGATGCAAGTTAGTGAGATAGGAGATGACTATTGACTTTACATTTAAATACTTGGAGGTTGTAGCTGTCGGGAAAGTAAGTAAACAGAAGGGAATTCCACAGGCAGGAAGTGCAAGAAAAGAAGGTGCTGGAATAGAATTTGCATTTACATTTTATTGGTTTTACTGTAAAAGGGTGGGACCTAGTTGCTAATCTTGTGGCTCAATTAAATTCATATATAGGGGGCACTAGTGAGCTAAGTTCATCGGAGCAGAAACTGTGAAAGTATTTGTAGAAGAGACACTGGGAAGCCACATTGCGCCAGTAAGAAAGTAACTGTATCTAACCTGCCAAGTCGGGATCGATCACATCACAGATTCTCCGTTGGATTTTGTCAAGGGCCCTAGGTGGATAGCAGGAGTACCCAACAAGATATCGCAGCAGTATTCAATGCACAAGCAGATGGTAGATTTGTATATGTGCAGGATTGTTTCAGACGAGAAAAACTTCCTGGCCCTACACAGAGAACTGACCTTCTTAGCATTGGATTTTGCAATGGATTCTGTATAGTTATTCCACTTGAGGTCTGATGTGTGAGTTAAACCGAGGAGGCACAGTGTTTTACTTTCAGAGAGACTAACCTGATCCATGCTAATTATGGGTATGAGAAATTGTCTGTGATGGTTAACAGATAGCAGCTTCATTTTGGAAGCATTTAAATTCACTAGCCATTTTCTTACTCCAGTCCCCCACAGATTGATGGTTCTTTTCAAGCTCAGCAGTGAAATTTGGTTTGTCAGCCTTGGCAAATTTTTTATCAAAGTGAGCATAAACCGTAGTGTCTTCAGCATGTATGCCTGTTTTGGATCTTATTACATCGGGGAGATCATTAGTGTAGATAAGGAAAAGCATAGTAAAGAATAGAGCCTTGAGGAACACCCGTGTTCATATGATAGTATTGGGAGGCATGTCTTTTCAATATTATCTTTATTGTGCAATTTGAAAGGAATGACTGAATAAGGTCAAACGATTGTCCAGTTATACCATAGCCTCACAGCTTATGTAAAAGGCCAGCATGCCTTTTGAATTTGAAACATTTATGATAGGTTAGATGCAGTTGGCAATCTAGATGGTGATTTCAGATATTTGTTGCATGCGTTCATGTGACACATCATTAGAGGTACAGTTTTGGCAGGAGTAGTCCAATGAACAATCCTACGCAGGAATATAAGGTTTATGAGAGCCTTGTTATTGAAGTGCACACCAAGGTCAGTCTCCCAGAAAGCAAAACTAATGAATAGAAATGATAGTTAAAAAGCTAACATTACTAAGATCTACAAAGGACATGTTTTTAGAAAGACATGGTCACACATGCCTTAAAGGAAACATTCCTCATGATAGTTGTCAGGTTCTAAGTTATATAACTTCTAAATTACTTTCACATTCATAGATTGGAATTGGTTAATACGTGAAAGAAACGCATAAATAGTTCCCAGTAACCCACATTCTAGTCTATGGAGTTAGCATGGAACTATGTGTGCCACAGTTCATTATTTAGTCCATTCTTGTGGTGTTATCTCTGCTAAAACTCTGATTAGTTGTTAATTATATTTCTGAAGCTAATTGTAATTTTTCCAGCTTGACTTCCTTTCTCACATTTATACAGCGAGAGTTGGCTTTGAATTTTTTTTAGCAAGTAATTTACAAAGACAATAGAAACCGAAAACTGGCCACATTTTTACATCAGAAACTTTCTTGTGAATATGCTGACAGAAAATAGGATCATGAGCTTTCAACTCAAAGCAGGCAAGTTCTTGCCAAAAAAAAAAAATTCTTCTCAACTATATTAATCATAAGTTTAAACCATCATTGATCATTCCAAGTTACAATTCTTGTTTAACTTGCACATAATGGGAAAGACAGAAAAAATATATTGGTCACCTTCAGTCTCCAAGGTCTACTATAAGCATTAGTATATCTTTGATATAGTAATACCTTAACACAACATAAGGAAGGACTAGATTAACACAAAAAAAATTACTTCCAATAATGAGTTATAGAAGAAAACATTTTATATAGAACACTGAAGTAAACAAATATACACTACCAACCATAATTATTAGACAACCTTGTTTTTTTTTTTTTAGAAAAATGATGCATTTCATATTATTTTTAGTATTTATTGCCAAGTGGATAATTCTACTGAAAAATAGAATGGTTCTTTTGTTAATACTGTACAAAAACATGTGCATCAAATGAACTATTCTGGTGCCCAGTTTTTGTGCTCTCTTCCCCATGCTAGTCTCCTCTTCTTATTGGCTGGCCAAAGCAAAGGCTTTCTGGCTGCCTTGTAAAATTTTGTTAAATTATGTCCGTTGTGGTACAGTGGATATCGGCTCAGAACGAGAAACCGGGGAGCTGAGTTCAAATTCCAGCTGAATCCATTGTATTCACTTACACGCAAATACCCTTGGGAAAGGTATTAATCCGTCTCTTCCTTCCAGTTATGGGTTAAATAACAGGACAGATTGGGTTCTATAGCCTTGGTCGGCAACCAGTCTACCGCAGAAAGCAATGGCAACCTGTTGCGGGGTAATCTTCTGCCCAGTCAGTCATGTTTCTTTCAAGACATGATCGCCCAAGTGTGTATCACATATGGCACTTAACTGACTGACTGAATAATAACAAATGAACCATTCTATTTTCATTAAGAATTATCCACTTGGCTTTAAATACTAAAAATAGTATGAAATAGATCATTTCTTTTTAAAAACTAATAATTATGGCCACTAGTATATGTCGTAGTAAGATGCAGCAATAAATATATTTATATATATATTGTTACCATTTTGTATTTTTAATTTTGTGAATGCAGATCATTTGTTTTTGTTCATGTCATCTGCGCAGTAGTAGAGTCAGTTGGGCATCATATGTGAGTAAAAGAGCACCATGATGCAATTCACTCCACCAGAAATTTGGAAATCGTGTGCTGTACTGCTTAGCATTCATACAGGAAGTTCCAATATGAACATTTCATTGTTTTGGTGTCAATTTGAGGACAGTGCAAAATAGTTGGATGAGTCTCGTGATTACAAAGGTTTTAGAATGATCACTAGTCACGGTGATATAATACCTCCATTCATCTTCCCACAAGGCCTGAGACTCAACATGGAGGCCTACATCAACTGCATTGTGGAGGTAGTGCTACCCTGTGTTAAGAGCGTGTCTTTTGGAAGATCCTATGTCTGGCAACAGGACTCTTCACTGTACCACAAGCAGGAAAACCCAGTCATGACTGTCAAACAATTTTTGTGAACATATCTCTCACTTTTTGCCATTTAACTCCCTATCCTGAAACCTCCTTGATTATTATGTCTGATGCACAGTTGAATGAAAGACCAGCAAAACTCCTTATAACATCAAAACTCCTTATAACATCAAAACTCCTTATAACATCAAAACTGAACTGAAGGTAAGGATTATGGGTGTGTTTACAAATTTAAATAAAGAGACTGTCCAGATGAGGTGCAAGAAATTCTGAAATTGACTGGTGGCTGTGATTGAAACCACTGGCGTTTTTACCAAATAGATTTACTCTTTTGTATTTCAAGATATTTTTGTGTAATTTTGATAAATATATCTGTTAAAATGAATGTCTGTATTATTTTCATTTTTAAGTAATCCAGATAGAAATTTATCCATCACACCCTGTACATCATAAATTATCACCCACAGAGAAATTAAAGTAGTACATGAAGGAGATGAATAAAAAGAAGGTCTTACTTGAAAAACCTCCAAGTGAGCCTGGTAATGGGTCTTGGGTTCTTAACATGCATGGAAATTGTGTCATCACCCATTGTTATCCAAACTTCAACAGGCATTTGCCTCTTTCATGTGCTAACAACTATTCTCACCAATGAGCTTTCACATGACTCTCAACCACCCCTTCATAAATCAATCAATTCTTCCTGTCAATTCATCAGTATTCTAATGTACACAATAGACATCATATAGTCTCTGCTAATGTTGTATGGTAACTTTAAGTTAACACTTTCTTTCACATGTTGATATAGAGTTTTAATTTCAGTTAGAAATAAAAGATAGATTAAAACTATGCAAAAGAATTAATTACAAATAATTTCAGTAACATGGTTATCAGCAAAATAAGTGTAAATCATTTACAACTTACTCAATGTCAAATGAAGAATGGTTTCAAAATGTAATGAAATCATATTTTTATTTAATCAATATTTTAAATCATGATCAAGATCTTAATCTGAAAATATTAAAGGGACCTTTTTAAAATTAATTACAAAAACTGTTTTAACAAAAGTATTTTGATAGGCTTTGAAATTCTTTAATTGCTGAAGATTTTGAAATATTTTGAGGAAATTGTTTTTATAGGAATTAATAAATTAAAAAAAATGAAATTTTAAATTAAAAAAAAATCAGTTCAAGAAACGGTAGCATTTAAGGGAATTATTAAAGCATTTCGATTGATGAACTCAAATTGGAATTGAAAAGAATCATAAGTGCTTACTTTTTTTATTTGCTAATATTTAGCAATATTTAAAATGAACCCTGAATTTACAAAATTAAGTAAATCCTCTTTAACCTGAAAATTTTGGCAATTCAAGCCGATCTATTTAGAAATTTAAATATACGAAAGGATTTTATTCAAGAAAAGCATGGCAATGAGACATTCAGCAGATGCTAAAGAAAGTTACATTTGAACTCATTATTTATTCATAGTTTCAATAATGCTTGCAATTTAAAATAAATAAATTTTGAAGAAAGATAATAGTTTCCTTGTCAAATGATTATGCGTACATCAAATCATTGAGAACTGATATTGCATGACAGTTAATCATCTTTTTCTTTGTTTCTAACAATTTTCCTATTTCTTAATACTTTGCTTAGTTTTTGAAAGCCCTCATTCACAATCCCAAATCACTTTCAGTTTTCAATGTCACACATTCCATTCTCTGTTAAAACATTTCCTATGTATTTAAATTGTTGTAATTAAAAAATTACTCAAAGTGAATCGAAAGGAAAAATACTATTTAAAACTCAAGAAAAATGAGATTGGAAGTGGTGATTCTCTAAGTGCATCTGAGATGTGGTACAAGGCTGAAAGTATAGTGTGTCCAATGAGGATTGAACTCATTACTCAATTGTAATAATTCTAGCTTGACAAGCTTGTTAAGCATTACACCACCTCGAAGTGCCAAAAAGAGATTAGAATTGAAAAAAAAGAATACTAAGAAAAGATGGAGAAGAAAAAAATCTTCTAAGGTAGCAATGGGTGTCAGCCTTTCCTAATTAGGAATTGCATCAGAAAAATCTTTACGCAAATGCTAATTTTAAAGGATTAACAGATAAGATATTTAAAAAAAAGATAACAAAAATGTCAAATAGAAAAGCAAAACATTGTACATAAAAATGGTATATTGTCAATGGAACCATTGATTCTCATGTGAAAAAGTCTTCATGTAATTGGATTCTTGATTCAGTGATAATGGAGGCATTTATATTATTATGGAAGTAAGTTCTTTGATATACACCTCTGCTGGTTTATATATAGATTTCCTCTCTTTAAAATTGCATAGATATACATGCCAGAATCTATGAATATGCTTACATGCATATTTGGATTTATATATGAGTATATATCAGGATGTATATTGTGGTGCAGGGGATATCAGCTTGAAACAAGAAATCAGAGAGCCAAGTTCAAATTCCAGTTGAATTCATTGAATTTGCTTATGCACAAATACCTTTCAGTTATGGGTTAAATAGCATTGGAACAGATTGGATTCTATCTTAGCCAGTCATAGATTGAAAGAGACATGATCACCCAACTATGTATCATGTATGACAATTAACTGACTGATATATCAGTATATTTTAATATACATTCATTCAGATATGTAAAATATATTAATTGTATCAGTGTTATTACATGGTATTTGAATAAAATGATATTTAAACATAGATTACATCTATCAAATAGGAATAATAGTTGGCTGCTCATATCTGACCAGCTATTGATTAAATAGCAACACATATTAGGTTCTATAGCCTTAGCTAGCAACCAGTCTATGGCAAAAAAGAAAAAGCAACTTACTGTGGGAAAATCTACCGAGTCAGTCATGGATCAAAACAGATATGATCACATGTATCATGTATAGCATTTAACTGACTGACTCTGTGATAAAGGGGTTTGCAAAGAGTTAACATCCCCACATGTAAAAATGACAAAGTTATAGTCAATGGCCTATGCTCTACTATGAGTGATGTGAGGGAAGAGATCATATCTGAGTATCCTTATCTTCTTGATGTCTCCTTAAAACTTGCAGAGCCAACTGTTGTTCATGTTCCAAGATCACCTTAATGACAGTTATTAGTAAGAATGAATGAATAATTGCCATGATCCACAGCTGAACACGGTCAGTATGCTCACAACCTCAGTCATAATATGTGCTGGCACAACCTTTGAAAACGCCTAATTTAACTACCCAATTTAATCTACAAGGCCTTGGTTAACTCATAGCAGGGTTTCCAGCCACTTCCAAACCTGTCTTGAATATTTTTTAGTTATGATATATTTTAGCAACATTTACATAGCTTGAAGCAAACTTATTGCAAACTAGCAGTATAGCCTGGCGTTGCTCGGGTGTAATGAAAGCTTTAAATCTAATCCATGATCCTGAAGCTCAGACTCTTTGGACATTGGCACGAAAGACTAAAAAGCAATAGTTGTTTCTAGTTAAAGCAAAACCAAAAACTGAAAGAAAAATGAATGTAAATCAAATTTTGGTTTCCTGATATCGATATCAAATTTTCTGCACTATTGTAAGAACTGCAACTTTGAAACTTCTGAATATCATTTCTCATATTTTTGTCGATGAGTGTATTAAATTTGATTAAAATCAGACCGTTTCTTCTATAATCCGATTTTTTTGATTGTCAATATTTATCGGGGGTACCTCAACACAAAACCTAGCTAAGAACACTCACAGGTGCTTATAGTACCACTGTGTAAATTTTCAAGAAAATTGACTCAGCCATTTCAGAGTCTATAGGTAACGGACACAGACACAAAGTTCCATTTATAAATAAGTTTAGATTCTTGAAATAAAATCAAATAGCACTCTTGTTTGTCAATAGAATATTCTTTAAGAAATACTTAGATTTTACTATTTATTGCCAACCAAATTAACACATTTTAGCACAGCTAAAGTAAAAAATATGTTTTTTATAAACCAGCATTATAACAATGAAAATAAATACGAGTTTGCCATATTGATATCATTCCAGTTTATGGAACTATTTAGAATTTATAACATCTTGAAAATCAAACATGTATCTACTTGAAACTTGATGACACAAAAGCATTTCTTTCCCTGCTTTGCTTCCTGCAGTAAATATGAGGGCATCGTATTGATATCATTTCAGTTTATGAAAGTATTTAGAAGTTAACATTGCTTTATAAAAGCTTGAGGGTCCCTAGGCTGCATTATAATAGCATAAAAATTATATATCCCTGTATCTACACAGAAAATCTCAAACCTATCTACATTGGGTGCATGTAAGGACAAAGAGTTTTAACTTTATTCCTAGTAGTCTTCTTTGTATGTTCTTTACACACCTGTACTCACATTGGCAAATTATTTTGAAGATGGAAAGTTATCTAAAATGAAGGAGACATTTTTTTTTTTATTGGTGACTTAGATGAAATCACCTTATTTCATATTCGGCAAAATTCTTGCCTATCAAGAATAACTAAAAAGTAAGATCTGATATCAACAAATTAAAAATGCACCTAGCTTCCCAGAACTGATAAAATAGATACAAGAATCAATAAGACCTCTGTAAGAGACAAGGAATTGTAGCCAGTCTATCTTTGCCCTTCTTGATGGTCTCGATTATGTCCATCAGTTCAGTCTGCTATCAAATCCAGGCGTTGCTTTTTCTGGCACTTAATGTGATGCCGAGCATTATTTGCTCCACATTATGTTGGAAGATGACAAAAGTTTCTGTACTGTTGGTGTTGAGTGCCAATGCCTCACTTCTGTAAGACATCGTTGGGAGAATATATTCCTTATATATTATATTTTATATTATATTTATTATATTTTATATTATATTTTATATTATTTATTATATTTTATTTATTATATTTTATATTATATTTTATTTATTATATTTTATATTATATTTTATTTATTATATTTTATATTATATTTATTATATTTTATATTATATATATTATATTTTCTACATAATTAGTTAGATTGAGGTTTAAAGTTTTTATGCATTCTCTTTGTTAGCTAATTATAAATCTTTCCAGTTTTTAAGATCTTTTTTACCATCATCATGGGTATGACGATAAACTACATCCAGCAGCAAGGCCTCTAATTGAGAGGTTGGAAGTTTTGAGGAGTGTGGAACCACCTCTTAATTGCTGTTGCCCTCAGGTTCACTCTGGCAACAACACCTGTTAGGGTCCTAGCTATGGGCAAATAGTAAACTCTCAAATAGTGAACCAAATCAACAGTTTTTCCAGGCAGAAAACTTGAATATTTACTTCCAGCCTATTTACTTTACTTATCATTTCACCCAATGCAAGGCACGAAAGCCACTAATACACAAGAGCATGAAAGAACACAAGAAAAACATTAAGGAGCAAAAACAATGAAAGAACAGTAATAAAGAAAACAGAAAATTATGATTGATTTAAACTTGACAGGAAAGCAAGAAGCCAGAACAAAGTTCCACAAGTGAGAAATGTGAGAAAATTAACTCTTAGCATAGAACCTATGGTTGTCTATGGCTATATCGTGTTGAATACACGGGTTCCCATCCGATCACCGAATTTAAGCACCATCGAGCCTGGTCAGTCCAATGGGTGACCATTTGGGAATCCCAGCTGCTGTAAACGTAAGGACTAGTAATGGTCCACCGGTCCTCCAGGTTTGGGTGCAGGGCTAACAACCCTGCCCCGTAAAAAGCAGTTTGTTACAGAAACAGCAACAAAAAGTTGCTGCCCTATGCACCATCTGGGTGTGATGGATAAATGATGATAGAACCTATGGTTACAGCTAGCCATTTTAACTATAAAATGATGAAACCTTGTCATCAATCTAGTACTGCATTTAAATTATTAAAGTTTATGCACTATAGGGAAAAGTCCATCAGAACAATTGCCATGAAAGTAATCATAAAAAAAGACACAGGGAATCTAGATTATGCCACTGGTGGGAGATACCAGAATAAAACAAGTACAAAAATTTAAATACCTAGGAAGTGTTCTAACAGGAGATGGAAAGTGCAACACAGAGATATGAAGGTGAATTGGCATGGCAAAGGACGCATTCCAGAAGCTGAGTAAAGTACTAACACACAGGAAAATTTCACTAGAAACAAAGAAAAGAGTGCTGGATTGCTATGTGATGTCAGTTCTTCAATACAGCAGTGAATGCTGGACAATATCATTGAAAATGAGGACAAAACTGGAAGCAGCGGAAATGTGGTTTTACAGAAAGATGCTGCAGATATCGTGGACTGAGCATGCAAGCAACGATGAGGTGTTCGAAAGAATGGCAACAAAAAGGAAATTAATAGTGAGCATCAGGAAGAAACAACTGAAGTTCCTGGGACACGCAATGAGGAAGGAGAGCCTAGAGAACCTGATACTAACTGGCCAGATAGAAGGAAAGAGAGACAGAGAAAGGCAGCAGATAACATATTTGTAGGGCCTGATCAGATGGATGATGGAATGGGGGTTGCCAGGAGTAACAGGAGCAAACATACTTAGAGCCACAAGGGATAGGGAGACGTGGAGAACCATGATCGCCTACGTCCTGAAGGGACAGGGCACATAGAAGAAGAAGAAAGTGACTGAAACTGAAATGTCAGATTAGGAGGAATAACATTACAGATTATTAATTGATAATTAATTATCAAAAATCTCTAAATATATAGCAGGATCAGCAGATTGATTGATTTGATATTATTTACAGCTTGTCAATTATTTGTTGTTTGTTTAAAGCCAAAAAATATTTTGGATTGTGGGCAATCACTTACAGTATCTGGTGTTTCCAACCAGTCACCCATCTAGGTACTGACCAGGCTTAACACTGTTTAACTGTGGAGTGGGTCAAACATGAACCTGTGTTTTCATCATGATTTTACTGTAGCCAACATAGATTTAAAGAATTGATTAATGGTAGACTTATTATTATTTGCCTTATTTATAGTCAGACTACAAACACGGTGAAGTAATGGATTGTAATTTGAATTGAGGAATTAAAGAGCTAAGTCTGAAATCCAGTAGAGTTCATTACATTCACTTATGTGCAAATATCCTTGGGAAAGGTGTGACTATCTCATCTATGGGTAAATAGCAGAAACAGGCTGGGTTCTATATCATTGGGTGACAACTGATCAAACCTGCCTGGAGAAGGGTGGTCTCTGTCAGGCTATCTTCCCCAAGACACACTACATAACTATGGCCGCAGTACACAAGGTCACCCTACAACACTAATGAGTCATGAGACTCATGACTGTGATCATGATAGTCAGGATAATGTAGTAAATCTTACTTGTTGTTGTCATAATATTTTGGCCATTGTGTGCTTTGGCCTTTTTCAGATGTCTGTCAATTTGAGTACCATTCAGAAAATTTCAAACTGAACCATCTATTTAATCCATGGCAGGGGGATTATTCTTGTTTTGGTGTTAAAGTTTATACATATCTCATCTTGTTCCTTTTTAGTTCAACTCAGTTATTGCTAATCCTGTTTCAACTGAATTTAAATCTGGGCTGCCCACTCAGCCCAGAGATTGAATTGAAAATTATAATTACTATACTACAAATCAAAATTTTATTTCTCCAATGTTATACAGGCATTTGCGACTACTTTTTATGAGCAGTTTCTGAGACATTTATATAAAAAATATGAAAAAAACAGCTAACATTTCTGGAACACAAGGATAGAGGGTCTAGAAAATTTTGCACTCACAAGACAGAACTTCATCAAGTGGAGTTACAAGGAAACAGCAAGTAATCTAATCTTTTGTGAATGAATGGTAAAGAATGAACAAAGAGGTCTGGTAAGAGTAAAAGAAATTGTAAAAAACAACAGGTTGTGAAGAGCTATGATTACCCATACACTGAAGAAAAAATAGTGTATAAAAGAAGCTTGTTGTAAGCCAGTGTTTAAACTGTCTGTGAGAAGACAATATAAACTGTTATGGTAATTATTTCTTTCATAGTCAAAATCCTTGAACTTTGGAGTAATGTCTTTTTCACTGACACTGTGACAATCATTGATATCTTCTATTTACTAAGCTATTTTAAGTCGAGATAATGTACAGCAAAAGCTGAGTCACAAATTTATTTTTTAATAAAAGGAAATGAAGTTGAAGATGCCAATATGCTAACTTCTTTTCAATTTGAAGCAATGAATTTAAAAGATAGTAATCACTCTTCTAAAAATGATCTATTTTATGTTGTCTTTATTTTAAAATTTCTTGTCGTATATTCTAACTAATAACCATTATTAATCCCCTGCCATTCCAGACATCAAAATCTTCAGATAGTGCAGATATTTTGAACAGTTGACTAACTGAATTCATGCCATGCAATTTTTTTATATCAAAGGAAATTACTGATTTATAAAATATGTGCTGCATTCTATGTCGTCTCTGGATTTCTACATTACTACATAAAATGCTATCAACAAAAAAGACCATTTCTTTTTGATAATCATTTTATTAAGCATGGCATTTTGAATTCTCAGAGGCAGTAGAAAGAATGACATCACATGAATGCATATTGTACATTGTCTTCACATTATTCTCAGAACACTCTCATCTACCCAACCCTCATTCTCGGTATCCTTACCCGCCTCTCACCCACCCTCTGACATTTCCTATATTTAACCATTCTTGGTATCCCTACCCACTTATCACTCACCCACTGACATTTCCTATATTTAACCATCCTTTCTCCACTCTATGTAGCCCCCTGCGCAGTAGTGGCAGTGACATGCCTTGCTTGGGGTGAAACGCTTATAAAAAAAAAGAAATAAAAAAAAGAAATCTCTTCATCGGTTCTTAGCTGGTCACTAACCTGATTGTGGGAGATGTAAGCACACTTCACAATTCTTGAAACATTCCATTAAACTTGCACTATATTAGACTTATATTCAACCCCAGACAAAGTCTATCACTGTCAGAATACCCCTTTCTATGATGCACTCAGATCAGTTGCTTACCATTCTGGCCCTAGCCTTTAGATCTAGCAGATAAAATAACTATAAAAATCTACTTCAGCAGTGTTCTTCTACCTTTCATGACATGAATGATCATGGCTTTCCACAAATTTCTGTTCTTTATATTACGTACTAAGTTTTGTCTTCTGGCTGCCTCTCTTAATCCCTGTTCTCTTAACTATTTACACAAGCTCGTTAGGTAGATTATGCACTGACCTTGTTCAGTTGTGGATCATGTCAATTATTCATTCATTCTTACCAATAAACTGTCACTAAGGTTATCTTGCAGCATGAACAACAGTTGGCTCTGCAAGTTTTAAGGAGACACCAAGCAGACAAGGATACTCATATATGGTCTCTCCCTCCACATTGCTCCCAGTAGAGCATAGGTCATCGACTGATGGGGGAGTCATTGATGCTTCTATAACTTTATCATTTTTACATGTGGGGATGTTAACTCTTTGCAAACTCCTTTATCACAGAAAGAGTCAGTTAAATGCTGCACATGATACATGTGATCGTATCTCTTTTGATCCATGACTGACTCGGTAGATTTTCCTACAGTAAGTTGCTTTTTCTTTTTGCCATAGACTGGTTGCTAACTAAGGCTATAGAACATATTTCCTGCTATTTAATCAATAGCTGGTCAAATATGGGCAGTCAACTATTATTACTATTTTATAGATGTAATCTATGTTTAAATATCATTTTATTCAAATACCATGTAATAACACTGATACAATTAATAATTTTACATATCTGAATGAATGTATATTAAAATATACTGATATATCAGTCAGTTAATTGTCATACATGATACATAGTTGGGTGATCATGTCCCTTTCAATCCATGACTGACTAGGATAGAACCCAATCTGTTTCAATGCTATTTAACCCATAACTGAAGAGGGAAGAGATGGATTTATACCTTTTCTAGGGGTATTTGTGCATAAGCCAATTCAATGAATTCAAATGGAATTTGAACTTGGCTACTATTATTCCTGATAGATAGATGTAATCCATGTTCAAATATAATATTATTTATTATGAATTGCATTTCTTTGTTCCTCTTGCCTTCAATATGACCTGTGTTTGCTTAGCTTTTAGACCATATTGTTTGTTCTTTCCATTAGCATGCAAAAGTGGGATCAGATGGTGCGACAGCTCCAAGCATTAATATTGGAACGGCATCCAATCAAAATTTGAAATTGTCTCTGTTAACAACATTGTAGAAGTGCCCTACAGTCTTACAAGCTGGTATGAATGTGGATTCATATTTCGATAAGTGAGACCAGAATCAACCTCTTACTTGTGTGTTAGGAGCATCATACAATCAAGGAGTTGGTCCCATGTATCACCAAACCTTTACACATCCCTGGATCTTCCAATGTGTTTTCACATTTCAGTGTTACATTTTTCTGTCTTTTACTACTTAGATATTTCAATTCAGGAGTTTTAAATTTGTAGTTCACTTCCTCTTACTGACAACCAAACATTCTATCTTCTTATAATTGATGTTTAGATTTCTTTCTATCTTCAGTTTTGAAAAATAATTGAAATTTACAGCAAAAAATGCCTTCAAAAAGCTAAATGAAGTATTAACTAAGAAATTTCAACAGAAAGAAATGCTTAACTACTTTATCATATGATATAAAGATAATAATAAATATATTTAAAGGGGGCTAGAAGCATCGGAAATATGATTCTACAGAAGAATATTGAGAATACCATCGAGTATACTCACATAAAATGCTTGTTGGCCATCACTGAAGATCGTGTAAGAACAAGTCTCATCAAATCATCAGCACCACTGTTATTAACCTTGAAGATACAATCAACACTGCAATCTGTTTGCTTGTAACCATTCCATTATTACTATTATTATTTTGAAGAAATCCACGCAGATCACTTCCTTAACAAATTGACCATGACAACATTTAAACCAATGTCTCATGATCAGAATATTAACATTCTAACCACTGAGCTATTTATCGATATTCCATCTACCTATTTATCAATCTGTCTACACACTGCTGGATTATGACATTTTGGAGCCTCTAGGCTAATTAAACTATGAGGCCCTCTTCTAATATTATAAGGATGTTAGGATACAGAAGGCACATATCTCCCTTTGGTGGAGATAAGTCATGTCACAGCTACTCCATATAGTGACCAATGCAGCAGTCAAATTTCAGTTTGTTTACAACAGCCATCACGTGAGATTGCTTTCCAAAGCGTCCAGGCCAAAGCTGATTTTGCCTTTCCTTCAGTTTATAAGTCCACGGTGCAGTTTCCTAGATATAGAATGAAACTCCAGCTTGTAGTCCTCAATTTGGGAAAACCGAAGACATGTTGTTTCCTGTTTGTTGAATATGTCCTCACCTGGGACATAGATGAATCCGGCCTAAATGTGATTTCTCCAGATACAGGAGTATCTCCATTTTATATGTAAGGCCTTCCTTTCTGTTTCTTCTTACACTTTGATTTACTCTGTAGATATATGTGATGTAACTTTTCTGTGTGGGTCATGTGTATATCTATATATATCTTAGTAATATAGAAGTCTTTCTGAAAACTAAGCATGAATGTCATTCTTTTTGTTTCAGTCATTCCATTCCGTTCGTGAATTACGATGTCATTATATCATGAATATAATAATGCCCATAATGAAGGAAATACAAATCTAAACTTATTTATAAATGGAACTTTGTGTGGATGTGTGTGTGTGTGTGTGTCCATTACCTATAGACTCTGAAATGGCTGAAGCAATTTTCTTGAAAATTTACAGTTGTAATATAAGAATCTACGAGTGTTCTTGGATAGGTTTTGTTTTGAGGTACCCCCGATAAATATCGAAAATAAAAAAAAATCGGGTTATAGAAGGAGTGGTCCAATTTTAATCAAATTTGATACACTCAGAGACAAAGACATAAAAAAATGATATTCAGAACTTTCAAGGTTGCACTTCTTACAATAGTGCAAGAAATTATATATATATATAATTCTAATTCTTAGTCTCAGCCATGATACCATTTATTCAGAGAACTTATTTAGTCTTCAAAATTCAGTTTACGACGAAAAAAAAATTATTTGATATTGATACCAGGAAATCAAAATTTGACTTTCATCCATTCATTTTTCTTTCAGTCTACGGTTTCACTTTAACTGGAAACAACTATTGCTTTTTAGTCTTTTGTGCCAACATCCAAAGAGTCTGAGCTCCAGGACCATGGATTAGTTTTAAACCTTTCGTTACACACGAGTAACGCCGGGCTATACAGCTAGTTGGAGAATAAATCTTTCTTCCTAAGTTACCACTTTATAAAGAAAAAAATAATGTAAAAAAAAACAAAAAACAAACAAAAAACAAACAGAACAAAATATAGAATGTGCTCAGAAACTACGAAATAAGATTGAAATCTACGGTGGCAATGCAAAATAAAATAAAACCAAAAGAATGAGGAATATAACTTCAACATTAAGCACAAATTTCAGTATCCATCACTGGTAAATATTTGCTAAAGAATAAATAGAAAAACGAAACATTCCATCTCAATTATAAAAATTAGAGATTTTTTTTTCAGTTTTTGAATTTACTGCCATTTTTGAGCTATCGACACATTTTTGTAAACAAAGGTAATTCTCTGTTTTAAAAATCTTGCAAAAATAAAATATACATCCTGTGACACATTATTTTTGGAAAATTAGCAAATTTTATGTTAAATTAATCTGATTTATACAAACAGTACTTATTTATAGCGTGAAATTTAGAATAAAACTATTTCTTACTCACGAATTTGAACTTTTTGAACTGTATGCATTGTAAATCAAGATCGTGTTGACAGGTTCTTGATTAGAGATAAAAAAAAGTATGACGTTCATAAGCAACAAAATTGTCCTCATTTCCTTTCGGGCAAGGGAGGAAACTCTGACCTTTTATGCTGTTTTTTAGCGATTTACTTAAATTATATATTAGACCATCTAAAAAATCTACTTAAGAAAAATAAATTGTCAGAATTGTAGAGGGGCTAAGAAATCCCTCAAACAAATAATAAAAAGAAAAATGCACTACAAATAAAGTAAAATAAACGTTTGTTTATTTTCGTAAAAAAATAAAAGAATTATTTTTTGTGCAAAATATGAGATTGTCCGTACAGCTGTAAAAAAGAGAGAAAGAAAGGAACTTGGAATGTGAGAGGGAAAGGTAGGACGATGTGTAGCGAGCGAGATGAAAGAAAGAGAGGGTGAAAGAAGGTTCACTGATACGGATTCTGCTTGTTGTGTGAACTGCTGGATTCTCTGTGTGTATGCTCGAATCTGTCCGCGTGTCCTTTGATGTCAGCTTGTCGCTGGTCCTCCTCTGGTCTGATAAGAGTTTTTCTATTCCTTATATCTGAATGGTGAGGCTCCGGGGAGATTAAAAAATAGGTTTCTTATGTCGAGCCCTGATTGGTCAATAAATCATATTTTTGACAACGTGGTGTGCTTTCCACTACGTCCGAACTTTTGGGTGTGCTGTCCTTGTTTTTGACCCCACAGGGTATGGAAAGGGGTGAATTCCCGCGCAATTGTATTTTTTAGATACGCGTGTGTGAATTAATTTTTATTGCGTGTGTGTGTGTGTGGAAAATAAAATAAAGAACAACACAGAATAAAACTAATAAAAATCAAAGATATTCATCAGTAGGAATTATTATGGAAATTCCTTTGAAAAATCAGATATCAATTAGACTAAAAACAATTTGAAAAGAAAACTAAAAAACGCTACTAAAAATTACAGACTAACAAGAAATATTTTTAAAGTTTAAAAAATAACAAGACTCAAAAATACTAATGGTCACTTGCATATAGATATAGAATCCTTTAAAGAAATGTCGAATGCGCTCTGAGCACGGAGCAAGAGTTAAATTGCTTCATTTACTCTCCTTAAAAAAGTCATCTTGTCGCTTCCATGATTAGCCTAGTATCTTTTAACAACGTAAAGGTTTTCCATTATGGCTTCAGCCAATAAAGTGCATTCTCGTATCACTTCATATTTTACACTCTAAACAGCCTGGGAATTCGTTATTATGGTACAGTACTTGAATGACCAGTGCAAACACGGTTACAAAACTTATCAGCTGTCTGAGGAACAATCAAAACTGTTGCTGAAGCACAAAAGCTTTCGTGCTGTAACGTCCGGCATAGTCACTTCGAAGCCCCTGGGAATTTGTTTGGACTATTATTTTGGCTTCCAATAAAGTGTACAAGTTGAGGTGTAAATGATTAGATGGACTAATCAATATAGCGTTTTCTTACCCCGGTTGTCTCTTAAGCGGTGTGTTTATTGCTGCTTTAGTCATAGTCGCAATTAATATAGTAAATACACTTCTAATATGATGTGCGTTATTGTGCATTGGATATAGGCTCGGAACGAGAAATCGGGGAGCCGAGTTCGAATTTCAGTTGAATTCATTGCACTCAACTGACTGACACGTCTAATAAATATATAGTTAGGTAGATGTCGTTTTGCTGACGTCAAGACTATCAAACTTTCAAATCTAAATTGTTTATTTATTAAAAAAGAAAGTACATTCATCAGAAAATTTATTCAGTTTAAAAATGCATGTGTCAAGAAAATGACTTCATGTGACCGCACACTTTGGCTGTTGCCAGACAAAGAGAATGAGAAAAGAGAACTTCGAAAATTTAACACTCATATGACATATTGAAAGTAAAATACATAGGAAAGCAGCACATAAACGATTTAGCGAGTTTGTGTAAACTGTTGGCAGAACAGGGATTATGAGAAATAACGAAAATTCCAAATGTACGAAAAACAGCAAAAGGAAGAGACAGTCAGTTAAATGCCATACGTGATACACGCTTGGGCGATCATGTCTCGACAGAGACATGACTGACTGGGCAGAAGATTATCAGGCAGTAGGTTGCCATTGCTTTCTGCGGTAGACTGGTTGCCGACCAAGGCTATAGAACCCAATCTGTCCTGTTATTTAACCCATAACTGGAAGGAATAGGCGGATTAATACCTTTCCCAAGGGTATTTGCGCGTAAGTGAATGCAATGAATTCAGCTGAAATTCGAACTCGGCTCCCCGATTTCTCGTTCCGAGCCGATATCCAATGCACCACAACGCACATCCGCGGAAGAGTAGGAAGGAGTACTTAACTGTTATGTCACATCTGTCCTTCATAAGGCAGTGCATGTTAGATATTCTCCTCATATATGAAGACTTTAGGTAACATAAATGTGGCTCTGCAGAAGGATGCTGAGGATACCATGGACTAAATATTTAATTGATGATAAAGTTTTAGAGAAAATGGAAACAAAAAGGACACTTATAGTTAACACCAGAAAGAACCAATTGAAATTCTTAAAACAAATAATGAGTAAAGAGGGCTTAGAAAGGTCAACACTGACAGGACATATTAAAGGCAAGAGGTACAGAGAAAAGCAGCAAATAACCTGCATAATGAGCTTGTAGAAATGGGTGGCCGAACAGGCATTAGGGTGTGGGCAGTGAAAAGACAAAATTTACTAAGAAACAGGACCACCCATTACCGAAAATTGATCTCCGAATCGTGAAATAAAAAAATGTAATAAATCTATAATTTATAATTTAGTTTATCTATTATTATTCAGTCGTGCTAGCACGGACATTTATCATGCCAACTATCATGGACCTGCATCAAGGTCGGGAGGTCATTAGGGTGGAATTCTGTGTCGAAATATAGGTGGGCAATGTCGGTGATTTTGTTATACGGCTCAGTGTCCAGAGCAGTAGATCACCCGCGAGTTCTTGTTTTGCTGATCAATAGTGTCCTGCAAAGTGCATTCTGCGTTCGCGTAAGATTGTATAAATATCAGAGATGGGCCCATAGAATTGTACTAGATTGTCATTTGATGTCTGTCTTTCATTATGGCAGCGAGTGCTGAACAATCTTATCGAAGATGAAGGAAAGACTTGAAGCAACCAAAAGTTAGTTTCTTCAGAAGGATACTGAGGACACAGTAGGCCTAACATGTTAGCAACGACTAAGTTTTGGAGAGGATGGAAACAAAATGGAAACTGATATTTAACACTAGAGAAAGATTAAGTGTCTGATATATATAATGAGGAAGGATGGCTTGGAAAATGTGATACTCATAGGACTTTTAAAGAGAAAGACGGACAGGGGAAAGTAACGCCTGATATACTTGATGTATGGCAGATCAGAATTTGGGAGTGGTAACAAGAGAAAGGGTTTTAAAAGCTACAAGGAAGAGGAAGATGTAGAAAGCCGTGATCACCTACGTCCTAAAGGGACACAGCACACAGAAAAAGAACTCTAGTAAATTTAAAGACGAAATACCTAAAACTCAATAAAACATTAGTTTACAGAGAATATTTTCTTATTTCTTTAATTACAGAGTAGTTAAAAATCATATAAACAATGCGCCCACGTCATATTAAAGTAATTTTTATAGATATGACCACCATAGAAAAAAATGAAACAGCTTCCGCTTGCCAATTAAGTTGTCAACCTGGCGACACCTTAAACAAATACCTATCTCCGTGTTATACAATGCATTTCTGTGATATTTTAAACTTAAAGTAATATCTATTTAAAATCATATTAATTAAACTTTAAACCAGGTAATATTTCTCAAATAATGTTTCAGGAAAGTATATTAGTATTTTTGAAAGATTTTGTAATATAACGAATATTATTGCGATGACAGCTAAAATGGCTCTAATTAGCGATTTTTAATGATTTAAAAAAGAAAAATATCTAATTTTGAAATGTATGAATGGCCACCCATATCCGAGGATGCCTGTCTACAAGAGCGGCAAGCTAATCTCCATTGCAGACGATTGCTCAGGCACTCTTGTGTTTGTTCAGCATACACAGAGCCCATCAGTGGTTTATACATCATGCTGAGTGGCCCTTAGTTAGTTTCTGGGTGAGAGCGCATTATCCGGCGTGAACGAACTGAAATCTGAACAATGCTGACTTGTGGTTTTAAGCTAGCACAACCACCGACAGATTCTCAAAGGGAGCCGTGTAGCCTATTTAAATCACAATCCCTGGTATGGTTTTAAAGCACTTTCTAAAGGTGCTCCTGCTGGAATTACCTCCTCCAGACCACTAACATCAAAAATGTCACCTTCCTGATAAAGTGACCATGCTGAGATTCGAACCCGGGCTTCATGGTCAGAAAGCAATTTGTGATTATTCCATCTGTTATCAAAAATTCCTTTTGTAGAACCGAAATAATTTTTCTTTGTCTCTTACACCTTTGTGAAAATTAATTGAAACAAAACTAATGTCTTCCTAGGGTCTTTCACACTTTCCCTGATCATGTATACGTCGTCTCTTCTAACCGTATTTTTCTTTATGTTTTGGACTGATGGATCCAGGTTGTTTCTTCACCTTCATGACACGACTGACAGATGAAAGGCTGACACCAACAATATACGCGATCTCTCTGTAAGTCTTGCCAGTGTGTTCATGCAGCGTTACAATTTTTGTACGCTTCCTTGGAGTAACGGCCATCACAAACAATAGCCATAGGACAACTAATCGACAGTCGCGACAGTAATGTCTGGGAGTGATAAAAATTTGATGCAATTATGGATGACTCAATATTTTTCAAGGCCAAACGAATTTCATCATACACCCCGAAAAGAGATTCATATTACTGCCCACCACTGTAAATGACTTAATACGAGGTAAAAATAGAAATCGATCGCATCATGTAATTTCAGTGATTCTGACAGTATGTTGAAAGAAAATAAACTAAAGCAGTTGTTTCAAATAATTTGCACAAGGGAGTATTTATTAAACGACTAACTGCAATATGTCAGTTGATATTTTTGCATATTTATATCTTGATGTGCATTGGGTATCTTATTTTTATGCATGGTGTCAAAGCTATTAAGAAATGTTTAAACAACAAGCTGTATACGACCACTTCCTTAGATAGTTAAAAATAGCTTTGAACAAGTGAATCTCCGATTCTGTGAGTGGTGACCAACCTCGAGCTGGTGTGTGTGTGTGTGTGTGTGTGTGTGTGTGGCAGGCATTCTCCCAGCCAGGAGGTTAAACCCCATTCACCCACCTGGTTCTCCCCTGTCTGTTCGGCCGTCATAGCCCATAAAGATCACTACTTTCGGTTTTTTCGGAGCCACACATCTGACTATAACATGCGCCTATTTGTCACTGTTCGCAATGAGTGTAAGAGGATCCTCAATGACGCTAAGCTGTTGTTTGCCGACGGAATGAAGGAGTATATAGCAGCGCGCTAGTTTGGCTCCAAAGACTACTGGCGGATCAGCAAAAAAGTGCTAAATAGTAGTAAGCCTTCCATTCCTCCTTTAATAAATAAATATGAGGTCCTCACAGCTACAGCAGACAAGGCTGAGTGCTTTACTCGCAGATACTCCTCCAACTCCTCAATTCATCTGGAATATCTGCACATTACTTCCAACCTAGAACTGAGGCTCAACTGAGTGACGCTTATATCACCTCCTTGCTGGTCTCTAAAATAATTTCAAAACTTGACCCCCATGAGGCGAGCGGAGGTGACGAAATCCCAGTCATCGTCTTAAAGAAATGTGCCCCTGAACTTTCCTCTGCCCCGTCCTGTCCAAACTCTACAACTACTGTCTCTCTACTTCTTGCTTTCCTTCCTGCTGGAAGTCCTCATCCATGGTTCTTGTTTTTAAGGACTCGGGAGAACCCTCAGATTCATCCAATTATCGTTCTATCAGCCTCCTACCGATTTTTGACAAATTGTTTGAGACCATCATCAATATTGAAGTGGTTCCACATCTCATAGGTCACTGCCTATTCTCCGCCAGGTCTACCGCTGACATGCTAACGACCATCACTGAGTACATATATCAGGCTCTTGATAAGAACAGCGAACCTCGAACTGTAGCCCTGGATATCCAAGGCATTTGACAGGGTCTGGCACGCTGGCCTTCTGTGCAAGCTTCATGGACGATTCTGGAAGCTTGTTTGACTTAATCAAATCGTTCCTATCGAATCGCGTAATGAAATTCTTATTGAACGGGCATGCTTCTAGATCCTGTCATATAATGCGGGTGTTAAACAAGGCTTTAACCTAGGTCCAACGCCTTTTCTGATCTTTATCATTGATCTTCCTTATGTAATCAGATCCCAAGTAGGCATCTACGCTGACGTCACCACCATTTACTTCCGCCTCGATAAGAAAACAGACCTCGCTGCTGCTCTTGAAAAGGACCTCCAGTCAGTGATAGACTGGGGGTAAGAAATGGTTCGTAAACTTTAATGCTTCCAAAACGAAGCTTCTACCCTTTAACCACTTTAGACAATCTTTCCTACTCGCCATCTGCATGGATCACGCTAAAGTCCCTGAGAGCAATGCACTACGCCTCCTCGGCCTCACTCTCTCAGCTGACCTTAAGTGGAACAACTACATTGAATTTGTTTGTTTGTTTCGAGGTTTAACGACCTATCAATCCTTATAGGATCATTTAAGATCATAACCAATGATTTTTGGTGAGGTTATTTTATTTTTACAAAATGTTTTTTCGAGTATCAAGATTCATTGGGATTTGTTTTTAAGAGCAGGGTCCCCAAATCCTACCCTTGTTACTTAACACATAACTGGAGGGAAGGGACGGATTAATACCTTTTCCAAGGGTACCAGTGCTTAAGTGAATGCAGGGTATTCAACTGGAATTCGAACTCGGCTCACCAACTTCTCTTTCCGAGCCGATATCCACTGCACCACAACGCACATCCGTCACTATACGCTTACAGCACCTGGAATTCCCAAGCAGTCACCCATCTAAGTACTGACCAGGCTCAACGTTGCTTAACTTCGGTGATCGAGCGAGAACCGGTGTATTCAACGTGATAGACCGTAAGCCATTGAATTAGTAGCTATATCTATTTCTAAGAAGGTCGGTTCTCTGTATCTGACGAGGAAGTTCTTCTCTTCTGAATCCATCATGCACATTTATAAATCTACCATCCGGCCGTGCATTGAATATTGCTGTCATATCTAGACAGGCGCCCTGCTGTTCATCTTAGGGTTCTCGACAAGATAAAAAAAAAATCTGCAAGGTAGTCGATCCTAACCTGGCTACCCGACTTCAGTCTTTGTCTCTTATACAAATACTTTCACGGATTCTGCTCCAACGAGCTTAGCTCCTTGGCGCCTCTACTTGACGAATTTACTCGAGCTATTAGACTGGCAATAAGGTCCCGCCCTTTTACTGTGAAAACAATCAAGTGTAATCACAACTTCTACTACGTCAGCTTCTTTTCTTGCACATCTCGCCTGTGAAAATCTCTTACGTGTTCTTGCTTCCCTGAGAGCTACACTCTCCAAAAGTTTAAATGCAATGTCAACTGTCATCTCTTATCTCCTTGACTCTCATCCTTCTTCTCACTTTACTCTTTTCTCTCACGCAGCTCTCTTCACACCAATAGACCTGTCTTTCTCTTACCCATTCCCTAACACCTATTGTGACCTGTTCTCCTCCCTCTCTTCACTCTCCTGCTATGTAACCCCATGCGCACCTTGCTTAGGATGGGACGATTATAAAATTTAAAACAAAAGACATGGTGAAGACCGTCTTTCTTCAAAAATTATGGACTAATGCTGCAGAATCACAAAGAACTGTACCAGGTAACAGAAACCACATCACTTGAGGACTACCAACAGTAGCAACAACTAAAGCGGATAGCACATGTAACTTTAAGAGAAAATAATGACATAATGGAGAAGTGAACATTTCACACTTCTTCAAATAAAAAGGTTAGAAAGAAACCCCCTATTAATGCTAGAAAGAGTGATAACAACTACTTAGGAAACCTTGTTTTCCTAAAAATTTATTTCAAAAGAAAGATTTTATAAATCTGTCTTTTACAATACGTACATTCGTCATGAGAGATTTTATGAGTTGATTATACCGATTCTTGAGTCTGAAAAACTTCTTAAGTCACAAGATCAGAAATAAACGAGCCAAATTTAAATCGCCATGACTAGTTACAAAGTCGACTTCACAATAAGCTTTCTTAAGATAAATATAATTACAGATAAATAATAGAAAGTGTATTTTTATGTTTGCCAATAAATTCAATTTTCCTCCTTATTCACTTTACGCTGTCTCCAAATGGTTCCCCTAGAGTATTGGCCTTTGGGGTTTATTGAAGAGACGCGTTAAGATTATTTTTAAGAAAAAAAAATTTTTTTTAAACATTTTATATTTTCATTTCAGAATATTAATGCATTCTTTTATTCATTCCTTCATTCAAATTATTTGTTCGTTTATTTTTACATGTCCATTATAAGGTAATTTATTTTAGATATCTCCTGCCTTTGAACTTTGAAGATATTTGTTCATAAGAGGGGGAATTTCTTCTAAACTCACCCAAGAAAAAGTCATTCGGAAGCAACACTGTTTACTAAAGTTTTGATTTACGAAACCAAAAAACTTTGTTGATCGAGATTAACAGTAATCAAATTAATTTTGCTCATTTTTGTTTATCTCTCTATCCTGATTGCATTTCAAAATCATGGACAACTAATGTCTTCCAAAATACACACACACACACATATCCACGCGTCTCTTTTTCATTGAGTCGACGTAATTATACACTTACGAGATTTTTTTCTGTCAATTCACTACAAAATATTAATTCATCTCCAAATAAAAAGAATTTATACTTACCAAATTTCAAAGCAAGGCTTTCTATTGTACTCCGGTTGGGTTGACCTTTACGATGGCCTCAAACGTGAGCGGTTTGGGCGCTTATTCTTAAGTGTGGGGTCTGCATTCGCGCTCACCCCGATATACAAGCCAAAACAGATTTTGTTTTATTTAATTGTATAAAATTCCTTGTAAGTACCTCAAATATCAGCCGTATTTAAGCAAAGTCAATATGTGTAAACACTGTCCCAGACGAAGCAAACAACATGGCGGCAAAACTTAGAATGACTATGCGTGTGCATGAAAACCGAAAAGGAGACTCACACGTATGCAAATCATGGACGGCTCGATAGAGATAAATAGAACCCCGATTTGACAGTCGGCAGTTTTTTTTTTTTTGCGAGCTGTCAAAGGTGAAGAAGAAGAAACTTAAACTACGGAATAACTCCCTGATTTTTGGTAATTTTTCATTTTGAGGGTTGGGGTTTCTGCGAGGCAAGCTAAACAGATTTTAACTTAAGATTTATAATTTCAGAAGAGTGACATTTAATAAAAGACAACTAAACTTTAATTTAAACTTTATTATTTCTTAGGGGTGGATTAATATTTGCGATAAATAACTTTACAAGGATGTTCGCTGTTGCGTAACGGATAACGACTCGGAATAAGACATCGGAGGGCCGGGTTCGAATTTCAATTGAATTCGTTACATATACTTACGCACAAATACCCTTGGGAAAAGTATTAATCTATCTCTTCTCCCTCCAGCTATAGGTTAAATAACAGGACAGATTGGGTTCTATAGCTTTGGTTGGCAACCTGTCTACCGCACGAAGAAATGACAACCTACTGCAGAAAAATCTTCTACCTAATTAGTCATATCTCAAAAGAGACATGATCGCCCAATCGTGTATCATATATGGCAATTAACTGACTGATTGAACTTTGTATTATTTGGGGTGAATTAACAGAAAAGATCCCACTTCTGCATGCGCGCAATAATTATGATTTCATTTACTATAAAATATTACTTCTCCAGAAGAATATTTTAAATGGATTGATTGTATATTTTAAAGTCCATTTCATCATCGTACAAGTTTTTTTTTTTAATAATGTATTTATTGAATTAATTCGCATTTCATTTTCAATATATCCCTTGAGGACGTAGGCGATCATGGCTCTCCAAGGATTATTTTCCTTTATTATCTGTGAATTGTCATGACGTCGTGGAAAAGATAGTGGAGAGGTTTCCGAATGCCTTCTGCACAGTTTTGGATTCAGAATAGTACTTCTCTGAGGATCTCCCCAGCTTTAAGTAGCGTTCGTGGGGAGAATTGAACTTGAATAATTAAGAATGTGAGACTCCCTTTCGCAAGGATGTTTCCAACTAGCGTCCAGTTGGCAGACAAAAAATAAACAGGGTTGTAACTCAATACATGTCCCTTTCCTGAATAGATATTTACCCTACTCCCCTTTCTTTAGTTGATTTACTAAGCGCCGCTTAGATGTGGCACAAGGCCGAAAGTATGGGACACCCAGTGAGGATCGAACTCACTACTCAGTTATAGCGAGACAATCTTGCTAACCATTACACCACGCCAAGGTGTCCTCCCCCCTTTCTTTAGTTGGTCATAAGGTAGATACTGTGCTGATATTTATTGAGCACAATATCCACACAGAAATCATCAGCCAATCAGAGCCTTCATATTAGACTTGCCTGGATAGCAGAATGGAATCTCCCAGGCTGTTATACAAACCGCCTTCAAATTTGGCTGTCAAACTCACTTCCGGTCTGGGGGGGGAGAGAGAATGACCAATTAAAATAGAGTAAGACCAGTTTAGACCGGTTTTGAACCTATCCACCGCGGTGGACAGGTAATGTTTTGACTATGACCTGGGCGTACGCGCTCATGTTCCTCACATTACAAAAAAAAAGATCATGTATCACATCGCTCTCAAATGGGGGAGAAGAGTAAATATCAACTCACATCAACTGCAAACTCGGCTCCGGCCTTTTGGCTGGGAAGCCGAATGACCAATTAAGACAGAATAAGAACAGTTTAGACCGGTTTCGAACCTATCCACCGCTCACGCGATTAATAGGTAATGTTTGACCAATTATCTGTACGTACGCGCTCATGTTCACCCACATTAAAAAAAGATCTTGTGTCACATCTCTCTCAAGTGGGGGAGAAGAGTAAATATTAACTCACTTCAACTGCAGTGTTTGTTGCGATTTACTAATTTTACAGGACCCATGCTTTGACCAAAAGAATAAAATTGAACCCATGCTTTTACGAAACGCATCTGTGCGAAAGTGAAGGTAAAAATCTTGACCGTAAATTGAACTCGGCATACCGATTCCACTTTTCGCGACGATAACAGTCAGGCTTATATGTGCATTTGTAGTGTTAAAAGTCACAAAAGAAACAACCAAAAACTACAATTGTTTCTACCAATATTTACGACCATCATCTTTCTTAATTCTTTCCTTGCACGTGATTATCTATATATATATATAGAGAGAGAGAGAGATAGATATAAAAGTCAATCTGTGAGTCTGTGTGACTGTTCCCTATGCACGCCTACATTTTTTAAGCTACGCCATTCAAACTTTCTAGGGACACATATCTATAGAGAAGCCAGGTCGACACATACTTTTTGAGTTATGTTCAGCAATGTTCCCTTTCGCACCTTTTGGCCAATGGAACCGATTGTTTACATTTGCTCCGTAAATCATCTAAGATGGTTGCTAAATTATGTCACATAAATCAAATCAAACGCGACTAAAATATTTTTTTATTAAAAAAAAAAGAAATGAGCCTTTATATTTAATTTTTATTCCGACGTTTTAAAAATTCATTTGCTCAACAAAAAATGTGAATTTTTCCCAGTTATTTTGAAACAAAAGAAATATTTTAAAAAAGTGTTTTTTTTCAAACAAAAACAAAATATGTATAAAACAAAGTGCCAATGGTTAATTTAATTTAATTGGTATCTTCTCCTACTACTAAAATGGTCTGAGTTGCACTGGCAACGCCGGGCTATGATGCTAGTACTCATTAAATGGACACTATAACAAAGTGCTAACGTACAATAATGAGCAGATATCGTGAAACTTCTTAATGCCTAAACATCATCTGTTTACCGCTAAACGGGCTGAGAAAGTGCAGCAGTGAAAAGGAGACGTAACCTATGTATAATAAAAATGTTAATTATAAAAATTATTAGAAGATTTTAAGCCCTAGTTCTATGTTCCAGTTACGAAGATATTAAAGACAGAAGTTAAACTTAAGCACAGAAAGATTTACGATTCCGTCTTGCTCTTTTAGCCGAGTGTATTTGTCTGACTATATTGATCGGTACATAAATGTGATTGATTTGTCTAATATATCAAACAGTTTCTCTAATAGGCACCGGCATTGTCCAAAAAATGGTTGATGTGGTACTGAAGGAAATGGTGACGTCTAGAGATTTGAGAAGAGAAGAGGGCAGAAGTGTAATTCGGAAATTATTGCCCTTTTTAATCTTATAGGTTATACAAACACCGCATAGCAAAACAGTACTCGAAGCACATCGATATTTCTTTTTATTCTCAGTCCAACTTGTTCTTCGAGAATTTGTATCCAAATGACCAGGATGTGCTTCGGTTTACTTTCCACAAAAAAAACAAAAAACAAATTACATCATATTCCATTATATAAAAGCATAGAAATTAGGTTATAGGATTTTGAGTTTTTTTTTAATCATTTCACCCCAAGCAAGGCATTCCACTGTAACTATTGCACTTGGGGCTACAGAGGGGGAGGTAAATAGGAAGAGTGGTTAGATATAAGAAATGTCAGAAGGGAGGTGATAGATAGTTGGGTGGGTGGGTTTGAAGAGTGTTTGAAAGAATGGAAGTTAGTGTGTTAGGAGGTGTCTATTGACCTTACATTTAAACTCCTGGTGATTGTAGCCGTCGAGGAAGCAGTCATGTGGAAGGGAATTCCACAGTCGGGAAGTGCGAAAAAAGAAACTATTGGAGTAGAAGTTGCGGTTGCATTTTATCGGTTTCACTGTAAAAGGGTGGGATCTAGTTGCTAATCTAGTATCTCGTGCAAATTCGTAACTAGGGGGCACCAGTGATCTGATCTAAGTTCATCGGAGCAGAAGCCGTGAAAGTATTTATAGAAGAGACACAGTTCTGTGTTAAAGTTCAATCCGAATCACAAAATTATCTTATCAAATACACACATACTATTCAGTCAGAGTACTGAGAAGCCCAAGGCGAAGAACAAAGCAAAAATACGATATCTAAAAATACTAGCATTTATTTTTTAACAAAAATTTCTTGTTTAAAACACTGGAAGGAAATATAAAATTAAATTACCAATCAAACAAACAAAAAACGCGTGGGGCAAACATAGGTTCCAGAGAGAAAAATGTCGTTATTTTCCACCATCACTTCGTCTGACGGACCGTCAATGCTGACTGTAAAAAAAACAGATGAACCTTTAAGCTTGTAATGTCCGATTGAGTAACTCTCATGGCTTCTCCGGGCTAAATTTTCAATTTGGGCTGGCTGACCAAAAGTCTTCTAAATGAAGACGGAAAGTGCGACACAGAGATCCAAAGGCGAATTGGCATGGCGAAAGACGCGTTCCAGAAGTTGAGTAAAGTATTAAGACACAGGAAAATTTCACTAGAAACAAAGAAGAGAGTACTGGATTGCTATGTGATGTCAGTTCTTCAACATGGCAGTGAATGTTGGACAATATCAACAAAAATGAAAGGAAAAATTGAAGCAGCTGAAATGTGATTCTACAGAAGGATGCTGCGGATATCGTGGACCGAGAATGTGAGCAATGACGAGGTGTTGGAAAAAATGGAAACGAAAAGAAAATTAATACTGAGCATCAGGAAGAGAAAACTGAAGCTCCTGGGACATGCAATGAGGAAGGAGGGCTTGGAGAACATGATACTAACAGGCCAGATAGAGGAAAAACAGACAGAGGAAAGCAGCGGATAACATATTTGAAGGACCTGATCAGGTGGATGACAGAACGGGATCTGAGACGTTACAGGAGAAAGAGTGCTAAGAGTCACCAGGAACAGGGAGACGTGGAAGGCCATGATCGCCTACGTCCTGAAAGGACAAGGTACATAGAAGAAGAAAACCAAAATAGCCTTTTCTATTCTTTCTTTTGTCATATTAATTCATCTACTTATCAATCCGAGGCTCGACTAATTTCAGTCCTCATATACAGTTACTCATATAGAATGAAGCGGATCCCAGCATATCATGTTCGCGTCATACCAAACAGCCATTCACATTTCCGTATATCTCACATCTGATCTTAATACAATAGTTATTTAGTAATTTTAGCGAAGTCTGGCACAAGGTGAAATAAAAAAGGGAACAGAGAGGTAAAGACTGAGTTTCACAAATTTTTCAAAGTGATGTCAATGTATCTGTCTGACTTGAAAAATCAGTATTTGAACTCATAGTTTTGGATTCTGTTGCAAAAAGAAAATAAAATATGCATTGGTAGAAAGCAACCACAGGAAAATATTTCAAACAGGCAAACCAAATTCACACGTCTTGTCTTAATCTCCGAAACGGTATTCACACGCGAACGACGGCTCGAATAACAACGACGATACCCCCCCATACTCAAAACAAGCATACCACTTTTTATCCACTCGACCTGGCTACCACTCAGCCAATGCACGCTCAGCACAGTAAATATAAACGGTTACAAGCGACACCAATTCTATTTACCACGAAGTGCTGTCCGATTCTCCATCTGACCAACGCTCGCCAATTCGCCGTCGCCACACTCCCTTACAAAACATACACCCGACTCTGACCAGTTTAGGTCGCCGAGGCAAGTCACTGCTACAGATTCAAACACCGATTCTTGACACCAGTGAGAATGCAAAAGTACTTTCGAGTCGAGGATAAATGTTTGGGTTGGAGTCAGAATAAGCAGTTGGAATTTTTTTAAATAATTAATAAAATGGTGAGTCTAACACGGAAAAAAGATTGATGGTTTGTTCACTAGAAACATGCATGAAAATGGTATCTTGCTGTTGTGACAAAATAAATATGCGGAGTGGAGTGGAGTGGTAGAATTCTTAAAAATTCATAAGTAGGGAAGGACGATTATAATGGACCCTGGAGTAAATAAGCCATCAATCAAATCTTTAGATACTTAGGCTGATGTGCTTAATTGATATGCACACACAGAAACTTGATGCGCACAGAGAGAGAGAGAGAGAGGGGGAGAGGGAGAAAGAGGGAGGGGGAGAGGGAGAAACGTGTACTTATGAATTATAATAGTGTGGCGGATAGGAAATTAACAACCTATCTGCGTTACCTTCACAAATATACGAGGTATTCGCAGTAACTTTAATAGTGTAGAGTCTTTCCTTCTAACTAACTCACCCGATATCTTAGCTATATGTGAGACTAACCTTGACCCTTCTATCCCCTCTTCAGAGCTGTTCGTTCCTGGTTACCTTCCTCTCTTCAGGAAGGACTCCAATGTCCATATGCATGGGCTTGGTGTATATGTCAGCGAACAACTCCCCCCTAGCCAGGGTCACATCTCTTGAATCCCTAGATCATTCCTTCATGTGCTTCCGTCTCTCACTTCTAAACTCGGTTAGCTATCTCTTCTTCCTCTACCGCTCCCCCTCCTCCTCTGGCTGTACGTTACTTGATTGCATCTCGACTAACATCGACAGGGCCATTTCTTCTCACTCATCTGCCCATATATTTGTGTTTGGCGATTTTAACGCCCACCACACCAAGTGGCTTGAAAACTCAGCCACCGACCTTGCTGGGATCCGCACCATGCACTTTTCAATAGCCCAAGCTCTAACGCAAGTGGTGGACTTCCCCACGCGTTTCTCTAAAAACCCTAACGGAAGGGACTCTTTACTCGACCTTTGTTTTACCTCCATCCCAGACTCCTGCACTACCAGGCAACTCTGCCCCCTTGGAAACTCTGACCACGCCGTAGTCTCCGTAAACATATCAATCCGCACTAACTCTACCCAAGGAAACCAAACCAGCAGAATATCATACTGCTACCAAAGAGCCGACTGGGACTCGTTCAGGGACTTCCTCTGTGACGTCCCCTGGAACAACGTCTTTGATCTTCCTGTCGAAGACTGTGCCTCCGAAGTCTCCTCTTGGGTTAAGGCTGGCATCGATGCTTTTATCCCTGCCAGAAAATTCCAACTAAAACCTAATTCGTCCCCCTGGTTCTCACCCGCTTGCTCGGCCGCTATTGCCCACCGGAACCATTTTTTCCGGCTCTATCGAAGCTGCTCGTCGAACCAAAACAGGCGCCTTTTCACCTCAGCACGGAACAAGTGTAATAAAGTACTGAAAGAAGCCAAGAGGGCGTTTGCTACCAGAATTAGGCAACGCATAGCATCCTCTAAGTTTGGCTCCAAAGATTACTGGCGTCTCTGCAAAAGCGTGCTCAGCAGGAACAAGACTTCAATACCCCCACTAATCAATGAATTTGAAGTTCTCACCTCCCCAGCCGACAAGGCTGAATGCTTTGACCGTAGATTCTCAACCAATTCGACACTGGACTCGTTAGGAATACCTACACCAGACTTCCCACCCAGAACTAAGGCTCAACTAAATAACGTCCACATTTCACCCTCGCTGGTCGCCAAGATAATTGCGCAACTTGACCCACACAAAGCGAGCGGCGGTGACGGAATCCCAGTCATAGTACTGAAGAAATGTGCCCCAGAACTCTCCTCTGTCCTCTCTAAACTCTATAACCTCTGCCTATCTGCTTCCTGCTTTCCTGCCTGTTGGAAGTCCTCCTGCGTAGTACCTATATTTAAGAATTCTGGCGAACCCTCAGATCCCGCCAATTACCGTCCTATTAGTCTCCTTCCAATCTTTGGCAAAGTTTTCGAAGCCATTATCAACGCCGAGGTGATTCAGCACCTTATGACCAACGGGCTTCTCTCTGACAAACAGTATGGGTTTCGCTTCACCAGGTCTACTGCTGATATGCTAACGACCATTACCGAGTACATATACCAGGCACTCGACAAGAATGGTGAAGCCCGAACCGTTGCCTTGGATATCTCCAAATCATTCGACAGGGTCTGGCATGCTGGCCTCTTGTGCAAACTGCGGAGCTATGGGATAACTGGACATCTGTTTGACCTCATCCAGTCCTTCCTCTCTAACCGCACATTAAAGGTGGTATTAAATGGGCATGCCTCCCAAAACTACCAGACGAACGCGGGCGTCCCTCAAGGTTCTATCCTAGGTCCCACGCTATTTCTGATCTACATTAATGATCTCCCCGACACCATTAGATCCCAAGTTGGCATGTATGCCGACGACACAACAATCTACTCCTGCATCGATCAGAAACCAGGTCTGGACGACAAAGTGAACCTCGCTGCCGCACTTGAAAGGGACCTCCAATCCGTAGTGACCTGGGGTAGGAAATGGTTGGTAAATTTCAATGCCTCCAAAACAAAGCTGTTATCAACTAACCACCATAGACAATCGCATCTACCTCCCATTAGCATGGGACAGGCTAGCCTCCCAGAGAGTAAAATACTACGCCTTCTTGGCCTTACACTCTCGCCGGACCTCAAATGGAATGACTATATTGAATCCATTGCCAAATCTGCTGCTATGAAAGTGGGCTCCCTGTGCAGGGCCCGGAAATTTTTCCCACCTGAAACTATTCTGCACATATACAAATCTACCATCCGCCAGTGTATTGAATATTGCTGCCATATCTGGTCGGGTGCCCCTGCTGTTCTCCTTGGGCTTCTTGACAAAATACAAAGGAGGATCTGTAACGTGGTTGATACTGACTTGGCAGACCGGCTGCAGCCGCTCTCACACCGGCGTGATGTAGCTTCCCTGTGCCTTTTCTACAAGTACGTTCATGGCTTCTGCTCCGATGAGCTTAGATCACTGGTGCCGCCTAAGCACGAATTTACACGAGATACTAGATTAGCAACTAGGTCCCACCCTTTTACAGTTAAACAAATAAGATGTAACCGTAAATTCTACTCCAACAGCTTCTTTTCTCGCGCTTCCCGCCTGTGGAACTCCCTTCCACAAGTCTGCTTTCCCGACAGTTACAATCTCCAGGTGTTTAAATGTAGGGTCAATAGACACCTCCTATCACACTAACTCCCAACTATTCTCACAACACTCTCATCTACCCAACCCTCATTCTCGGTATCCTCACCCGCCTATCACCCACCCTCTGTTATTTCCTATATTTAATCAGCCTTTCTCCACTCTACGTAGCCCCCTGCACAGTAGTGGCAGTGACATGCCTTGCTCGGGGTGAAACGCTTATAAAAAAAAAAAAATTAAAATCAACCCTTTTCTTCACTTTTACAAAAGTTTACAATGACGTGTGAAATCCTGGTTTTTCCCAAACAGAAAAAGGATTGACTATGCGCTTAAAAAAAAGTCGAAACTGGATTTCGCAAGTAGATGTTAAATTGAATTGCTGACCAATGGAAGCGACTTGCAAGACCAAAAGGGACTTACCGATCTAGTGCAAAAATCTGAATGACTGATCAGATCAGCGCCAGACCAGGACCTCCTTTATTTACCATAATGGTTATAGAGGAGGTCGTGGCCAGACAGTCTGGGATGGAAGCAGCAGGGGCAACAAGCTAAAATGTAACGGGAGAAGCTTCAAGTGACCCAGACATTTGTCCCTCTTCTCCTCCTTTTTCGTGTGCTGATTCCTCTTACTTCTCCATTTAAAGACATTTCTATCAAACAAACATACGTTCGCTTAAACTCTTTCCAACAAATTACTACTACAACTCTTGATACCCTTAACCTTCTAATTGAACTTTTAACTGCTACCAATTCTTGTTATTTTATTCTTTTAATAAATTTCGATTTTAGCATGAAAAATGTATATATTTTTATTCTTCCTCTATTCCACACATTCCAACCTGCCGACAATAACCTTCTGATTATTCTGGATAAAACTTGTAAGCTGTAGGGAATTCGGTTATGTATGACAAAAGACCGAATTAAATAAAGCATTAACCATCTCCCTTACGGCTACAATAGAATATTATAAACTTTGTTATAAATATATGCAAAGCTAATTAATGCAAGTCCGTTGCCTAGGAGGAGAGATTGGTAGAATCTCACCCAAGAATATCATTTGCTCTACCCACTACGTAAATGATGTGAACTAATTTTAGCCTGAAGATTTTCATTCGCTGCACCCCCGACTTAAAAACCCTACTTAAAACACTCTGATCTCACACGAAACAGTGAATTGTAGATTTATCTTAATATTTTTCTATCAAGCTGTGTGTTCCGTCTAAGCATAGACATGAATAAATTATGGGAACCAGTTATACAGAGAATTAGAGAAAAATATAACAACAAATTATAATATGAGCTCTGGTAAAAATGGTTACTAAGGCAATAAGTTTATAAGACCCAAAAATTAATTCACTGATGGCTCAGTGTATAAAATCGCTGGTTGAAGTAATCCAGTGATTTGCCAAAAAGTTCTGAGTTCAATATCTGCTCACAGAATATAAAATTAAAAAAAAAATGAATAAATAAAAAAATTAAGGAGAATTAAAGGGAAACAAATGAACCAGTGGGTGAAATAAAGGGTTCGAAATTCCAACGTATGTCAGCTGAAGAAGACCGAAACGTCGTGATTATTACAAACAGTCTAAACAATAGCAAATAAATGTTTTAGCAGTCATCATATTCACCTTTGCGGGAGTTTCATGATAGTCATTAGGCAGCAACTGAGAATAATTGAATATATGGGCAGTGAGTGTATTTAAATTGCAGTGGCGTTTCAAAAGAGTGACTGAGAATTCTATGATAAACCTTGACGTAGAAGACCAAATATTGATCTTTTGAATAAAACTTATTAAAGGAGTAATTATCAATCAACATTATTGATCCTAACAGAAACAGGAACTTCTTTCACACAACACGAAAATGACACTTATCAACCTTCATGGTTTACTGACTATTAAAAAAACCCTCACTGCAGATCTTCATTGTAAGTAATCCGGGCGTGTCAGTGGTGGATTATGCATCTTTGGCGAAGAGAAAGGGCGTCATATACAAGTATAACAATACAATGATTCACTTAGCAAAATAACCAGAGAAGTCATTTGGGCTTGGAGTGTTTACTTTGTCCTCTGACTCTTAGTTTAGCATTTATTTCTATCACGAGGTTGTTTTCTTTGCACCGATACATTAGAATAACTTGGACAACTTCAATTCAGGCCTCAGCTTTATTTCCTGAAAACCTCCCAATTCATATCGACACAGACTTGGAAAATAATTCACGTCATGGAAGACGAATTTACTACATCTGCATTCGTTTGCAGGGGTAGCAACTTTTTGGAGAGAGCGAGCCAGAAAGTTATGCAGTCTCTCGAAGGTGGGCGATTAAATATACTATAATGAATTGTCTCGGCCGCAGACAGCTCCGTCCAGAAAGCTGTCTTGGTCTTGACGTTTAAAGAAAAAAAAAACAACGAAGTGTTATAATTTAGGTACCTCCACTCATTTTTGATAACTAGCTTTTAAATTGAATTTTTAAAAATAAAAAGGTTTTCTTGAAACTTTTATGTTAGTTTTAATTGAAAGCTAAATGAATAAATTTACTATAAAGCAAAATACTCTAGTGTATTTCAAACAGAAATTACAATGATTGGAATCTAAAATTTTGAGATTTTAAAGAATTTTTCAGTTTTTCGGCCATTTTTGAGCGATCGACACATTTGTGAACAAAAGTTAATCCTCGGTTTCAAAAATCTTGCAAAAATAAAATATACATCTATGACACATTATTTTTGGAAAATTTGCTAATTTAATGTTATTATTTAAACATGGTTTCTTATTTTACTGCAGAAATAACAGGATGATAATTAACACTATCAACAAAAAAAAAATGCAAATTCCTTAGAAGCGAAATACAGTTAGAAATGGTAAAGCACTTGTTTCTCTTCATCGTTTGATAACTTCCCCCACATCAGGTGAAATATTTATGAATGATAGGAAGAAAATATCCTCGAGGTGGTCAGTCAGTCAGTTAAGTGCCATACGTGATACACGCTTGGGCGATCATGTCTCGAAAGTGACATGACTGACTGGACATATGATTATCCCGCAGTAGGTTGCCATTGCTTTCTGCGGTAGACTGGTTGCCGATCAAGTCTATAGAACCCAATCTGTCCTGTTATTTAACCCATAACTGAAAGGAATAGACGGATTAATACCTTTCCCAAGAGTATTTACGCGTCAGTGAATGCAATGAATTCAGCTGGAATTCGAACTCGGCTCCCCGGTTTCTCGTTCCGAGCCGATATCCACTGGACCACAACGCAACGACTTTTAGTATATTTCATTTTCGAAAAAAGTTATTCACGAGCATATATACTTGCAAATAAAGATACCATCATTTTTGCATTATTCAATAGGCGTTTTATATTTTCCACTTGGCAAAATATGTTTCTTATAGAAGTCAGCAGTAGATTCTGAATTAAATTTTGTTTTAAAAATCCGTCGTATTGTAAATCGATTAACTGCAACTAACAGATTTTTGCTACTTGTTCCATAAATTAATTAGATAATTAGGGTCTAAGTGTTAAGTTGGCGAGCCGGACAAAAATTCCTCGAGGTGCGGGTGTGACTCGCGGGTAGCCTACCCATGGTTTATAGCTTCTTAAAAACGTATTATCTATTTACAAACAAATTTAATTATATTTGTATAAGCCCGATCATGAAAAGTAAATGCACGTACATCTTTGTGTGTGTGTGTGTGTGTGTGTGTGTGTGTGTGTGTGTGTTTTAAGAAATTTGACAAATCGGAAACGTTTCATTGAAACTAGATTTGATTACGCGTTTCGCCTTGATGGAGATTAGAAAATCGAAACGCGTAATCAAATCAAATTTCAATGAAACGTTTTCGATTTGTCAATTTTCTTAAATATCTATCTGTATATAAACAAATGCACACATATACATACGGTTATTCGTTTTCCGTTTATTAGAGTGGCTAGTTATTCCATGTGATAGACGTTTACTGAGGTACATCTGTATTTGTTCAAAACATACTACACCTGTGATTTATTTAAGAACTATGCTGACTGGACCTTAATTAGAGCTTCTGAGAAATAACGCAGAATCATTTCTGATCAGCAGTTTTGAAGAAGGCCAGTCAGAAGGTAGCTGAAGAGAGTGACAAGAAAGGATTATAAATAAACTACAAGAAAACTGAATGCATGGTCGTCAGCAAAAAGGACAACCCAAAATGCCAAATACAGGCGGGGAATACTAAAATCAAGCAGGTACAAACATTTAAATACCTGGGAAGTGTTCTAACAGAAGATGGAAAGTGCGATACAGAGATCCGAAGATGAATTGGCATGGGGAAGGAAGCATTCCAGGAGTTGAGTAAAGTATAAATAAACACAACAATTTCGCTAGAAAGAGTGGATTGTTATGTGATGTCAGTTCTTCAATATAGCAGTGAATGCTTGACAATATCATCAAAGGTGAAGGAAAAACATGAAGCAACTGAGATATGGTTCTAAAGAAGGATGCTGCGAATATCATGGATTGAGCATGTGAGCAATGATGAGGTTTTGGAAATGATGGAGACGAAAAGGAAATTAATACTGAGCATCAGGAAGAGACAGTTAAAGTTCCTGGGACATGCAGTAAGGGAGGAGGGCTTGGAGAATCTGCTACTAACAGGCCAGATAGAGGGGGAAAAGAGACAGGGGAAAGCAGCGGATAACATATTTGAAGGACCTAATCAGGTTGATGCCGGAACAAGGGTTGTGTGTTGTAACGGGAGAAAGCGTGCTAAGAGTCACAAGGGATAGAGAGACGTGAAAAGCCATGATTACCTACGCCCTGAAAGCACAGGGCACATGGAAGAAAACTAGTACGGACGATAAATTGTGTGATCTTGTGCGAGTACAGTTTTGTCTACACACACACACACACATTATATATATATATATATATATATATATATATATATATATATAAAGAGTCCTTAATAATAGCTAAACCTTGCCCACATATCAACAATAAACAGGAACCCAATCTAGATTACATAACAGAATAATTAACACTATCACGCACCTGACACACACAGGCCACAACAGTAAGGCGCAATCACACACTAACGCACACAAATACATACCTATAAACACGTGACCAATAGCAACAAGTATACCACATTATAAGCCGGAACACACACACACACACACACATATATATTTACACACACACTCCAACATACTATACACCGGAATACATACGCACGCGCACACACACACACACACACACACACACGATACAAGGAAAAGGTATGTCGGTATATGTATATATAAAATGAACACAGAAGTGAAAAAAATACAAGAAGTATACGCACACGAACACATGACACGCTCACGCACACGAACACACGAGAACGAATACCGGAGGGGGAAAATGTAGAAATAAACACACCTCCAATTAAAACAGATAGACATAACATCAGGTCGTAAAACGGTGCCTACTACCATCCTGACAGAGATGCAAAAATGCCAAACCCTGCTACCGGCCAGCGCGCACGTATTGAACCATAAATTAAATCAGACAGATATATCATCAAATCGTAGAACTGCGCCCACTATCATTTTAACAATGATGCAAAAAAGCCAAATCTTAATATCGCGCACACTTATATAAACCATAAACACACACATGCACTAACACACTTACAGGTACCAACAGACATACTCACTACAATTAACGACAGCAGTAGCAGTGAAAGAGGACCATTCGTTTAAAGGCATGGTCCACCAGCGGACGTGAAACCAAGCTCTCTTATCATTATGTAGATGAGATTCTGATCACTGAAATGTTAATGAATAATAAATAGGTAATACCCAATACCTTCTTTACTTTACTTTACTAAACGCATTGTGATAGCCTTTATATAATTTGCACGTGAACTGAAAATGAGTTTAGAGTTTCATGAAGCAGAAACGCAGAAAAACCACGATGAGATGCTGAAAATTTCTCTGACTCGCCCATTTTCCAAAATCCTTATTTCAATGACCAAACATAACAATACTGATCCTGAGAAGCATGTATGTTCTGCACCTTGTATATCATAGATTTCACAAAGACATGTTATGTAAGTTAAGCGTAGATAAGTTAAAGCGTGAAGAACTTCATGAAATACCTGGAAAGCTTGATCTACATGGAAATAATAAGCAAACAATCGTATGCGAATAGAGAACGTCAAAATAATTAAAAAAAAGAAAAGGGGTGGACGGCAACGTTGAATTTTTTCACCGGGTTTCTTTAACCTGGTCAGCGAAATAATTCCAGTAGAATTCGAGGGTTTAAAGACTCATTTTCAGCCAACGCGGCCTTAACAAAAACCGCTTGATGATACTGTATTGATGGCAGTTTTAGAAGTAAAATTGGTATATTGGAACATCCTGTCATCCATCAAGAATAGAATGCTCTACTTTATAAAAGACAGTAACGAACGGTACGAAGTGGAAAAAAAGTCTTAGCGAAGGCATTCACTATTCGATAGTCGATTCCTCTCCAACCCGTGGCTTGCCTATATGTGTATTATTGTTAATTGTACCTTAGTACAATAAATCTGTATTTCTTATTCCTGGTGTGGAGTTCCATTCTTCAACTGATCTTTTTATACTGTATTCCTTTTCGGGATATATCAAAAATTTAACAGGTCTATTATTTAATGTAGTCGATAATACACATTTTTATTTTTTATTTCATCTTACTGGTCCATATTCCCAAATATAACTATAATTTTTACTCGATAATACTGAGTGGTATGATCATGATATTACCATAGATGTAATTGTTTGAAATGGTTCTCTGTTGTTATTGTTAATATACTAAAGCCATATTGGTAAAGTTTATATCTGGTGTACATGATTTTTTAAGGGTTCAAACATACACTGTCCTTATTTTTTCGTTGCTGGCTGGTTGTATATCATTCATCATGGTTTCAGTGATCTAACAAGACAGATAGAAAAGCCATTGTTATTTAACAATACGTTTTCTAATAAATCCAGACCGATTCAGTTCTGTTATTGCTATCACATTTTAATATAGGTTACTTCATTCATTTTCGATACCTAAGTTTTAAATTGAATTTTTTTTAAAAATAAAAAGGTTTTCTTGAAGCTTTCATTATAGCTTTAATTGAAAACGAAATGATTAAATTTACTGTTTCCAGTAAGCAAAATACTCTGGTGTATTTCAAAATGAAATTATATTGATTGGAATCTCAACTTTTTGAGAGTTTTTAAAATTCATCATTTTTTCATCCATTTTGAAAAGTTTATAAACAAAATTAATTCTCGGTTTTAAAAAGCTTGCAAAATAAAATATAGATTTCTGCACATTCTTTTAAGAAAATTAACAAATTTAAAGTAAAGTCAATCTGATTTACACAAAGTATTACTTGTTTATAGCATGAAATTTAGAATAAAATATTTCTTAATCACGTAGATGTGAAGTGATTGATGTGTGAAGTAATATATATGTATGTATGTATGCATATATATATATATATTACTTCACACATCAATCACTTCACATCTACGTGATTAAGAAATACTTTTATTCTAAATTTCATGCTATAAACAAAAAAAATGCAATAGAACTATGACATTATTTAATTTGCAAGCTTTAAATTGCTTTTATATATACACATACACACATATATATATCTATATATATATATATATATAAAAGCAATTTAAAACTTGCAAATTAAATAATGTCATAGTTCTATTGCATTTTTTTTGTTTATTATTCGGATTACATTTTCGAAAAAAACGGACAACTGTTAAAATAAAAAATAGATGATTTACATTACCCAAGGAAACCTGCATTTAATTAATAAAACAAATTTTAGATATAAAAATTTCTTCTGAAATTTCATGAATTTGTGGGGGTGGAAGTAACGCAAGTAAAAAATAATTTTTTACCAAGATTTTTGAAAAAGAATTCTTTCAAAAATAATTTCATTTATTTGGATAGAATTTCTGAAAGTTTAATTAAAATTCAACAATTATTTGATTTTTACAAAAATTTCTATATGAACGTGTTTTTCACCGCAAAAAAATGAGTTGTGTACTATTACTTTAGGATGTGCGTTGTGGTGCAGTGGATATCGGCTCGGAACGAGAAGCCGGGGAACCGAGTTCGAATTCCAGCTGAATCCACTGTATTCACTTACGCGCAAATACCCTTGGGAAAGGTATTAATCCGTCTCTTCCTTCCAGTTATGGGTTAAATAGCTGGACAGATTGGGTTCTATAGCTAGCCTTGGTCGGCAACCAGTCTACCACAGAAAGCAATGGCAACCTACTGCGGGATAATCTTCTGCCCAGTCAGTCATGTATAGAAAGAGACATGATCGCCCAAGCGTGTATCACGTATGGCACTTAACTGACTGATTATTACTTTATCCATAGTAAAGTCTGGTAACAATTTGGTTACCCGCCGGCGAAAAAAATAAGATTTTTAACAAAATTTCGGACGTGTTAGGCAGGATTACTTTTTTTTTAATAGTGAAAAATTACTTTAATCTTTCGTCTGAATAAAAACATAACCATTTTGACGGACAAAAAACAAAAATTTGTTTTTATTAAGTTTGGGGCCTTTTTCCTTCCTGCTATGCTGTTTTTTTCAGAGAATTATTTTAATTAAAACAATCGGACTTTACATTAAAACCCAGAATATCTCTCTCCAAAGCTGGTCAAAGTAAAATAATGATAAACAAAAATGTGAAAATAAAAGCTAATTCCCAAATTCTTCATGTGACTATTTAAAACAAAAACTCTGTTAATTCTATAGCTTCTTCATTCGGGAAAAAACAACAGTTTCATAACGAAGATGAATTTGTTGCGAAGCTTAATAATTCATTCAAAGATTTGTAATTATTTATTCCTCCAGAAGAAAAATATTTAAAGGACGTCAAACACATAATCGGCCGATCTCTGACCTTGATCTGTCTTCTGAACTTATCTTTAACTCATTTCTTTCTTATTAAATAAGCCATTCAAATATAAAAATTGTAATATCCAGTAGTTCTTGACGTTAAAATAGATGTTTTTTTTCTTTTCTAAAACTTTCTAGATTTTGTTTCTTCAGGACGGTCGCCATCATGACTCTCAACACATCCTATTCATTTATTATCTGTGAATTGCCAAGATTTCCAGGAAAAGAAAGTGGCGTAGTTTCCTGTTGCATCCTCCATGGCTTGAAATTCAGATTATTCCCTTCTTTCTAAACTGGCTGTCACCCAAATCCGAGCTATTAAACCCATAGCTAGGAGAGGAAAGAGGAATAGATGCCTTTCTCAAGGGTATCAGCGTGAAAGTTAAAACGACAGATAAGGCCGGAATTTGGACACGATTCGCCAATTTCATTCTTCGCACCGACTGCCTATTCGCCAATAATATATATATATATATTGCACCTGCAAATGAATCGAATATTTCATCAATTTTTCTTAGTGAGACATAACTTTTTAGATGAATGCTCGCTTTGTATATGATTGGCTGTGATGAAGAGCCACAACTTGCCATCATATTTACAAAAATATCTCAATTTATAAAATATATACGTCGTTCTACCACAAAAATTAAAAAAAGATATACAATTGTATTAGCCAATAAGATTTTGTAAGCTGGTATTTTCTCGGCAGGCATTGCCCACTCCTCGAAATCAGTATTTTGATGTTTGATCATTAACCCATGAGTGCCAAAATTGTTTTTCTTGAGTTTTTAACCAAATATTTTTAATTTGTACAAATTTATTTAATACTAAACATATAATTTTTTTCATTGCATTATTCTAAGAACAAACTAAATTGAACTTATAGAGCATGGTATATTTGAGCAAAATTGCTTTCATACATTTTCTTGGCTTTATAGAACAGGGCATTCATATATACTATATACAAATATGAGTTAGATATAAGTACTACTTGCCAAAAACGTTTTTGCTTGAATGAAAGATGAAACTGGGTGTATCCTCTTCCTCCTCAAGATTGTCACTCTATACTAAAAACTGAGACATCAGTGTTGCCAATATACATCGGACATAGGTGATATATTTGAAAGACACTACATTCTTTACGACTAACCAAAAATATAGCTGAAAACTGCAGAAATTGCTGAAATATGGTAAATTATCTTTCTGGTCCTAAAAAAGAACCATGGGTGCTCATGGGTTAAATACTGATTTGGTGAAGTGAGATGGGCATTGGGCTTTTCAATACCTTCTCGCTCTGAATACAATATGAAGTTAGATTCAAAATGATAATAAATGTTATATATCTATAATAATAAATGATTACAAATGTATACATAATATCTTGTTCATATTGTGTCTACCGTTTTTTACATGAAAATATTTTAATTATTTTTAAACTATTGAATATATTGATGCAGATTACTTTATTGCACAGGGATCCATTATTCGTTCCATTATTCTTTTTATTCATACATAATAAATCGCTTCAAATATATTTTACTGTATCCAGGACTTACTACATTTCCTTGGTATTTTTAAACTTTGATCTTAAAAAAGAATTTCTTTTTGACATTCAGTTTGGAATCTACGGCCAGTATTTGACCACCACCAATTTTATGTAGTTTACCGCATTACTAAACTAGCACTTATACATTTACGAACACAGCAGATTTGTCCAGAGGCGAACAGACAAAAATAAATAAATAAATAAATAAAAACGATATGTAATGGTTAGCAAGCGTGTCTAGCTAGAATCATTACATTGAAAAGTGAGTAAGATCCCCATTGGGTACCCCATACTTCTGGCCTAATGCCATATCTAAGCTGCATGCAGAAAATTCATGGTTAGCAAGCTTGTCTCTCTAGAACCTATTAGAACCTAGTAGTGAGTTTGATTCTCACTGGATACCCCATACGTTTGGCCTTGTGCCACATCTAAGCTGCATGTAGCAAATTACTTTGGGCACTTTGACGTGATGTAATGGTTAGGAAGCTGTCTCTCTAGAACCTATTAGAATTTAGTCGTGAGTTTGATTCTCACTGATACCCCATACGTTTGGCCTTGTGCCACATCTAAGCTGCATGTAGCAAATTACTTTGGGCACTTTGACGTGATGTAATGGTTAGAAGCTCGTCTCTCTAGAACCTATTAGAATTTAGTCGTGAGTTTGATTTCCCTACTCGGATACTCCCCATACGTTTGGCCTTGTTACATCTAAGCTGCATGTAGCAAATTACTTTGGGCACTTTGACGTGATGTAATGGTTAGAAGCTCGTCTCTCTAGAACCTATTAGAATTTAGTCGTGAGTTTGATTCTACCGGATACCCATACGTTTGGCCTTTGTGCCACATCTAAGCTGTATGTAGCAAATTACTTTAGGCACTTTGACGTGATGTAATGGTTAGAAGCTCGTCTCTCTAGAACCTATTAGAATTTAGTCGTGAGTTTGATTCTCACTGGATACCCCATACGTTTGGCCTTGTGCCACATCTAGGTTGCATGCAGCAAAATTACTTTGGGCACTTTGACGTGATGTAATGGTTAGAAGCCTGCCCTCTAGAACCTATTAGAATTGTCGTGAGTTTTGATTCTCACTGGATACCCCATACGTTTGGCCTTGTGCCACATCTAAGCTGCATGTAGCAAATTACTTTAGGCACTTTGACGTGATGTAATGGTTAGAAGCTCGTCTCTCTAGAACCTATTAGAATTTAGTCGTGAGTTTGATTCTCACTGGATACCCCATACGTTTGGCCTTGTGCCACATCTAAGCTGCATGTAGCAAATTACTTTGGGCACTTTGACGTGATGTAATGGTTAGAAGCTCGTCTCTCTAGAACCTATTAGAATTTAGTCGTGAGTTTGATTCTCACTGGATACCCCATACGTTTGGCCTTGTGCCACATCTAAGCTGCATGTAGCAAATTACTTTGGGCACTTTGACGTGATGTAATGGTTGTAGCTCGTCTCAGAACCTATTAGAATTTAGTCGTGAGTTTGATTCTCACTGGATACCCCATACGTTTGGCCTTGTGCCACATCTAAGCTGCATGTAGCAAATTACTTTAGGCACTTTGGACGTGATGTAATGGTTAGAAGCTCGTCTCTAGAACCTATTAGAATTCTAGTCGTGAGTTTGATTCTACTCGATGTCTCATACGTTTGGCCTTGTGCCACATCTGCTGCATGTGTAAAATTACTTTGGGCACTTTGACGTGATGTAATGGTTAGAAGCTCGTCTTCTAGAACCTATTAGAATTTAGTCGTGAGTTTACTCACTGGATACCCCATACGTTTGGCCTTGTGCCACATCTAAGCTGTACGCAAATTACTTTGGGCACTTTGACGTGATGTAATGGTTAGAAGCTCGTCTCTAGAACCTATTAGAATTTAGTCGTGAGTTTGACTTAATGATACCCCATACGTTTGGCCTTGTGCCACATCTAAGCTGCATGTAGCACATTTTAGGCACTTTGACGTGATGTAATGGTTAGAAGCTCGTCTCTCTAGAACCTATTAGAATTTAGTCGTGAGTTTGTTCTCAATTGGATACCCCATACGTTTGGCCTTGTGCCACATCTAAGCTGCATGTAGCAAATTACTTTGGGCACTTTGACGTGATGTAATGGTTAGAAGCTCGTCTCTCTAGAACCTATTAGAATTTAGTCGTGAGTTTGATTCTCACTAGATACCCCATACGTTTGGCCTTGTGCCACATCTAAGCTGCATGTAGCAAATTACTTTGGGCACTTTGACGTGATGTAATGGTTAGGAAGCTCGTCTCTCTAGAACCTATTAGAATTTAGTCGTGAGTTTGATTCTCACTGGATACCCCATACGTTTGGCCTTGTGCCACATCTAAGCGGCATGTAGAAAATTACTTTGAGCGCCTTAACGTAGTATAATGGTTACAGACTTTGTCTCGTAGGTTAATTACGATGGAGAAGTGAGTTCGATTTTCACTTGGTGCTTCATACTTTAGATGGATGAATGGATAGATGGATTGTACGCGTTAACAATTTCATTCGTGCATATCCTCATCTATTTCTGCGTATGATTGGTTGATTCATTTTCACGGCTTATTTAATGTCAGAAAATATGTTTACATTATAAGAATCTTTGGGGCTATAACAAGGAATTAGTGGTACTAGTTCCACTAATTGACCCATATCTGAGAAAGAATAGGGTTGGATTCATACCTTTCCCAAGGGTATTTTCGGCTAAGTGAATGCAATGAACCAACTGATACTGGAACTCAGATCTCCGTGTAACCATTCCGAGTTATTATTCATTACACCACTCGCGAATCCAAGCTTACAGCACTTGATATTCTCAATCGATCACCCATCTCAGTACCGACCAGTCTCAACGTTAAGTGATGGCACAGAAACTCTCGTTTCAATGATATATGACCGTAAACTTTATATCTGCGTATGTATGTGACAGTTTTCGCATTTGTATAAAACCAAAATTATAATTAAACTTTCACATCTGTTTTATAACAAACTTATACACATGTATGCATAAGCATATGATTATGCACGTATGCATGTAGATGTCGACTAACCACATTAAAATCGCTCTTCAAGGCGTTGCAGATTTATTGTCTGTCAGTGTATGTCTTTTCTCAGTTCCCCATTCGTTAACTTCATGGAACTTAGAAATTTTTATTGCACTGACATTTTTTTATTCGCTGCAAATCCACTTAAAGTTATCTTTCCTTACACGATAAAAATAGAATGAAAATGAATAACTTCAGGTAATGTTAAGTACTTTGTCATGACGAATACTATGTCGAAGTTTAAACCTAAAAATTCGTAATTGAATCTAGTTCCCTCACTGGCTCTAAAGCGACAAAAAAAAAAAAAAAAAAAACGAAATAAAGTCAGTAGATTATATCGATTCTTCGAACAATATATTCATCATGAACCCTTATAAAATGGTCGTATGAAATAGAATGATTGTGAATGGTCCATGTATGTATTTGGTCAATGTCTTGATGGTGTCCAATTGATGGATTTCAAAGTAGCTTTAAGAAGCACTCTAACTTATAAGATGTCGACCGGAAGACACTGGCACAATAATGTCTTAACTGAAGGTTGGAAGCCTTTTCGTTAAAGAATATCAAACTAAAGCGTAAGACCGGAAGAGATAGTTAATGCTGATCGAAATTCATGCATCAGAAATAACATTTCACTGCCTCATGCAACTTGAGTTGAATTATCCATAGTCTACTATGTATGACTCAAGCTAGAATTCTGGTTTCATTCCATTTTAAAACGCATGATCTTATAATACGTCAGCTTCGGCAAGATTTCTTCGCTGTCTCTTGTAGTTCTATTATTTGTAAATGAATATATAGGAAATGTCATTTCATTTTTCTGTTATTTTCTTTGTTGCATAACAAAGCAATATAAAATCGCTTACACAAGAGAATCGAGTAATTTGGAGATGATATTTAAAACCGAATTTCAGTTTCGTGTAATCCTGTTCGGTAATAAAATTAATGCCGGAAATATAGACAATGAGGGTATTGAAAGTGAGCTAGACTGAAATTAATTCATACGATGATTTTCAAAGAGTCACACGAGGAAAAGATTTACTTGATGTAACAAAGATGTTTCTGTATGACATTTTGCTAAATGCCATCTTCTTTTGGGACGTAGGCGATCATGTCCCGCCAGAAAGTCTATTTCTTTATTATTTCTAAGTTGCCAGGTCTTCTTGGGAGGGGACAATGAAGTAGATTCCAGTTACTCCGCCAGGGTTCAGAATGCAGACTGATTAACGCACAAGGCAAGGCGTTCAGCATAATCCGTTTTTTAACCCCTAACTAGAAGGAGAATAATTGGATTTGTGCATTTCGCAAATGCGTCTGTTCCGAAATGAACGCAACTGACTAGACCGAAATTTGATGTCGGTTCACCGATTTTACATTGTTTTTTTAATCATATCGCCCCAAGCAAAGCATTTTATTGCCATTGTTTTGCAGGGGGTTAAATAGGAGGAAAGTTATGAAAAAGAGTGACAGGTTATAGGGGATGTCAGAAAATGGGTAAGAGAAGGATAAAAATACTGATGAATTGAGTGGACGGAGAAAGGAGCATGAGAGAGAGGATGCAGGTTAGTGAGATAGGAGATTACTATTGACTTCACATTTAAATTCTTTAAGATTACAGCAAGTAAATGGAAGAGAATTCTACAGGCGGGAAGTGCGAGAAAAGAAGCTGGTGGAGCAGAATTTACGTTTACATTTTATTGGTTTCACAGTAAAAGAGTGGGACCTAGTTGCTAATCTTGTGGCTCGATAGCCGTTAGTCAACCCGCAATTCTCTATTACTCAAATCAAAAGTGTAAAAAAAAGAAATGGCAAAGTCAAAATGGCATAAAACGTTCAAGGACCTTGTCCAAAATGGGCTACTTCCAGTTCACTGAGCAGACAAGAATCAAAATCACACGGGAAAATAACATTAAGAGATACCGCTCTTTTCTTTTTAAGAAAATAAAAGAAAGAGATTTGTAAGAAAGGAAACAAACATTAATACTTTCTTTTAATGCGTCCCCTAAGGTTTATATTTCCACTTTTTCCTCAGAAGAGTATGGCACTGGAGACTGCAAAAGTTGATTTTTCGGTAATGCTACAGAGAAAATGCAAGATAATTTGATTAAGTAATCAAACTAATTTATTAATGTAAAACGTAGCAGTGGATTGTGTATCAATTACTTACTTATCACTGATTTATAAAGTCAAATCTGAGATGGAAGCTAGGTTTCCTTCCGTTTCAAGTTGATATTATTTTACGTTGATAATTTTATGTCAGTGAGCCTCAGCAATAATATTTAGCTTCACTTTGTTTCTATTCTATTTCTAGAATCCTGATATTTAATACTGATGGCTTAAAGATAAGACAAAGAAATCAAAGAAGAAGAAAGAGAAAATTAAAAGTTTTCTATCAAATAAAGTGAAGGAAAAAAAAAAGCCAGAGAAAATAAATAAGCGAAAGTAAGCGAAAAACGACAACGAAGCGGAGAGAAATGTGTAAATAAAAAAAAAACAAGCAAACAAGAAAATAGAAAAAAGTAATGAGAAATATGAAAAGGAAAAAGAAACCAGTAAAAAAGACACAACGAAAAAAAAAAAAAAAAAGAAAAAAAGCAAATAAAGCCATTTTAAAGACATGAAGTGATAGCTATTTGTAACGAAAGTTCACCAAAATAGGAAATGACCAAGAATTGAGCTGTTCTTTGCAACTTCGAAGAGGAAATTAAGACTCGTAACAATTGAACTTTTGGCTTTGTTACAGATCAATATTCAAGGGTAGAGGTTTGAAATTTTACAGACACTTTTAGCGGAAACAGTTGATTTTTTTTAATATTTATTCATGGTTTCATTAAATAAAAAATATGATGTGCAACAAATAAAACAAACTTGGCCATTTTAACAGAACGTTGCAGAAATTGGTTTCCGTTCTCATAGTTTTGTCACGAATTATACTTATGCCTTTAACTATATTCCCATCGCCGATAGTCATTCGTTATTTTTAACATGATTTTTGTCATAACTATCAGTTTGTTGCTCTGAAAGTTCTGCGAATCATTTTACAATGAGATGGCAAGATTTAATCGTTAGTTCTATGGTAAAGGTTTCTTCTATCACACTTGTAGACCTTTTTTCTGGCTTCTTGTTTTCGCGTAAAGTTTGATTTTCAAATGCAATTTCAGCCATTAACTTAATCTTTCTTTTTTTTTTTTTTGTTCCGGCTTCTTAATGATAGTTTTTCTTTTTCTTATGTAATTCAAAACTGGGTAACATTTATGTTTTAGTGACTTTGTTGCCTTGCTTGGGACAACATGATATAAACAGTTTTTCATATACTTATTTTTTTTTGGCTTTTGTTTGGGTATTTTTTTAGTCGGTTAGGTAAATAATAGGAAAGACATCTAATCTAAACTGATTTATAAATGGAACTTTGTCTGTCTGTGTGTGTGTGTCCGTTACCTAAAGACTCCAAAACGGCTGAACCGATTTTCTTGAAAATTTACACAGTTATACTATAAGTGTCTGCGAGTGTTCTTAGCTAGGTTTTGTGTCGAGGTACCCCCGATAAATATCAAAAATCGATAATCTAAAAGATCGGGTTATAGAAGGAGTGGTCCGATTTTAATCAAATTTGATACACTCATAGACAAAGACATAAGAAACGATATTCAGAAGTTTCAAGGTTGCAGTTCTTACAATAGTGCAGAAAATTTGATATCGATACCAGGAAATCAAAATTTGACTTAAATCCATTCATTTTTCTTTCAGTCTACGGTTTCGCTTTAACTGGAAACAACCACTGCTTTTTAGTCTTTCGTGTCAACGTCCAAAGGGTCTGAGCTCCAGGACCATGGATTTGTTTTAAAGCTTTCATTACGCCCGAGCAACGCCGGGCTATACTGCTAGTTTAAGATAAGAATACAACTTACAACGGCGTAAAATGAACTGGAACGCATTTCATTATGCTCACTTATTAACTATATTTGAATAAATAATTAGTCTCTTTCTCTCTCTCTATATATATATATATAATAACGCATAGTTAGTAGTCGTAGTAATAAAACAGTCAGTCAATTAATTGCTATACATGATACATGCCTCAGCGATCATGTCTCGAAAGAGACATGACTGACTAGGTAGAAGATTTTACAGAGGTAGGTTGCCATTTCTTTCTACGGTAGACTGACTGCCAACCAAGACTATCGAGCCCAATCTGTCCTGCTATTTAACCCATAGATGGAGGAAGAAGAGATGGATACATACTTTTCCTAAAGGTCTTTGTGCGTAAGTGAATGAAACGAATTCGAATAGAATTTGAACTCGGCTCTCCGATTTCTCATTCCTAGACGATATCCTTGGTGCTCGATGTAAAATAACACACACAAACACACACACACACACACACACATATATATATATATATATATATATATATATATATGGTTAAATAAAATAGACAAGAGGAAAACTGTATTTTAAATCGCCTACGCGTTTCGTCCTGTGATGGACTTTTTCAAGGCAAAAAGACGAAATGAGCTTTATTCTAAATTACGTATCTATAAACAAACAGTGTTGGCAACCACAAAGACGCTCACAAATCATTTCAAAAGATCAACAGAATATTTTAGTTTTTAGAATTTCTTCATGTGTAATGTAAAGTCACGAGATATTAAAATGAAGGGAATTCGACCGTTTTCTTTAAGAACTGTTTATTTTGTATGTAAGTCTGTTTTAGAATTTTTTCACATGTAGCGCAAAGTCAAGAGATGTTGAAATGAAAGGAATTCAACCGTTTTCTTTGAAATTTTTATTATGAATGTTAGTCTGTTTTAGTATAATTTCCATAAGTAAAGGTGAGATTGGGAAAAATCCGAGGCGCAAGTTGATGTCTTGGTAGTGCTGGATAGCTGCGCTCTCGAGAACTTTTCTTCTGAATAAATTGTTTACTCTTTTTATTAGTGTGGCATTTTTAAAATCGAAATTGTGGTTGAATTTATTTCTGTGAATCACGAATGCATTTGTGAGATTATTATTAGTGATGTCTCTTTTGTGTTCATATGTACGTGTTTTTAGATTTCTACTTGTTTCTCCGATGTAGATGGAGGAACAATCCCGGCAGTTTATTCGGTATCCACCTGCTTGTTCGTCATTTTGATTTCGGCTATTTTTAGATCTAATAAAAAAGAAAATATCCAACACTCAATAATATCAACCTACGAACAAATTTGTTTACCGTGTTTGAAATATAAAACACACATATGACCCTACACACATACATAAACACTACACATATTAAGTCACTTGTAAGATAAAATTAATCCTCGATAATGGCTAAAGCCGAAAGTGCTCGGAAAAACAAAACATTTGGACAATTTTGATATGATTTATGTTCCGAAAAGAAAAAAAAATCATAAGATCACTTGAAAAATAAGATTAAAAAAAAATTAACCATAATACTTTGTTTCGCATTTTTTATGAAATCTGCATGAATGAGATTGCTGCCCAAATATAATATATATATATATATATATATATATATATATATATATATATATTGTATTTTTATTTTATAATTATCATTATACGCGCCCAATAGCCAGAGTGCTCTAATACATTTTACTGAATGAACGATGCGTACATGCCAGAGTAGCTACTGTTTTTCAAAGTCTACCATTCTTCCAGAGTGCTCAATCAGGGTGTGAGAACGTAAATATAAATATATGGCATGTACGCATCGCTCATTCAGTAAAATGAATTAGAGCACATTAGCTATTGGGCGCGTATAATGATAATATATGCGCTAAAAAGTCTGCCTTGTTCCACCGAACGCCCATGGCTCAGAGGTAGAATTGCCGACTGACGCCAAGTCGGTCGGGTTTCAATCCTGGGTTAAAAAGCAATCGGAGTCTAAGCCGTACTGATGAGCTGTGATACAGCGAAACAGATCTGTCTGCGGATGACGATAGATAGATAGATAGATAGATAGATAGATAGATAGATAGATAGATAGATAGATAATACATTTGTTTGGCCTCGTACAGAGTAAACATTAAAATAATATAAGTAGAAGAAGCACTGATATGAAACGCAAAATAATAAAACAGTTATTACATTAACAAACCGTACTATTGCCATACACAACGATAAAAGATAATATCGCTTGTAGATTAATGCCCGAATACATGTTTAATGTATAATGATGTTGCTTTAGTCTATCCAGCTCTGATATTCTGGACAAGGAGCCTTCATTTTTACTGCTCACTCGGCCACAGACTAACCATTCTCTCTCGTTCATTCATGTCTATAGATTCAACACAAACTTCAGACCTTGGTGTAACTGAAAGAACCTGGGAACAGAGAAACTATGCACACATCCTTTAGAAATATGAAATATGCTGACAGCACAAAGTTTTCTAAATATATATGAGAAATTAATAAGAAAAAACAAATCACACCAAAAATATCACGGCAAATAAGGAAAACAGTATCAGCCTACAACTATAAATCAAAAACTTTAAACGTTGTCTAGAAGTGAAAATAGCAATAATTATATTCCCCAGACCAACAAAAATTAATTAAAAGATAAAATATCAGAACTCATTACAAAATACAGACACAAAAACAAATGTCTACCACGTTACTTCAAAATTTAAAACTAAAAATGAATATCTTGTAAAATACCACCATGAAAAATGTAAACACGTACATGAAATACAACGCAGATAATAAACGTTAGTATAATACAATAGACCTTACTACTCAGGATGCATAACTGACCAGCATATATAAATACTCGAACCAAAACTCAAAACAGATGACCTGAAGATTTTGCTGAACATTAAAATAGACTGTCGTTGCTTAATGTTGAGAGTGGCCACTTTTATATTTATGTGTTCTGTTTATCCGATATTGAACACTTTCACCTACAAATAGCACACACCTTTAAAACTAAATTTTATTATATATATATATATATATATATATGTGTGTGTGTGTGTGTGTGTGTGTGTGTGTGTGTGTGTGCGTATAAAAGGTGGGCACTGAGATCAACACTGAGCGGTGACAATCAGTTTCATGGTTGAACGCAATCTTTGGGTTATACATACGCTCACTCTCTGATATTGAGTAATTTTACCCACAAATATAGCTTATCTTGAAACTACAGTTTTATATATATATATATATATATATATATATATATATATATAGTCATACGCAGACAGATCTGTTTCACTGTATCACAGCTCATCAGTACAGTTAGACATCAGATTGCTTTTTACCCAGGATTGAAACCCGACCAATTGGCGTCAGTCGGCGATTCTACTTCTGGGCTATGGGATCTATAAAGTTAGATAAAACTTAGAGGGGAAATATCCATTCCACATGCCATTTTAAGACATGCATTCTCAATCCCATAGTGTGTGTATGTGTATTTGTAAAAAGAATTTCGAAAATCTACTTAGACATATCTCACTGATACTAAGTCATGTCTCGCAGTAATCATCAGGAAAATGTAGTAATCATCAATAAAAATATCCATTACTGAGACAAAATGGAATGCATATTAGACATCTGATCACATTTTTTAAAACTTTAACTCTTTCGTTATAGAAGTTTTATTTTTTACTAATTTCAACACAGTTTTATTTTTTATTTATTTTTTTCTGTTCATGATCCCACAATTTTTCAGTGTTCATGATCAATTTAGTAAGAACTGAAATATCACACTTGTTAATCGTTGTGGATTCATAGATTATGGTATTTCTAGGTCAAAATTATGACCACCGATGTTTTAGTAACACACACACACACACACATATATATATATATATATATATATTCTAAACATAAATATAAGAGACAATGAATGTCTATTATGTTTAATCATGAGCCGTTCTAAACGTCGTATTTTTGCTTTAATTTCAGTTGAAAATAAAAACAAAAATTCTCCAACATTTGGATAATTATTTACTGGTTTTCTTCTAAGCTTTCGGCTCACATGAGCCATCTTCAGAGAGATTGTTTAAATATTATAAAATCCACCATCACCGACTATATTATTTTGTGTTGACATAAAACTCTGCTTGGCAACGGCAATAGTTACCAAAAATAACAAACGCAGTTCTTAAGTTTGCGATGCGGTTTTATGACGTCACACCGCGGGATAGCACGAAATGACAACAAAACCGTGTAGTCAAATGCAATGTAATATGTTATTTCCTGTTTTAAAGTTGATTTTATTGAGTGTTGGTTGTTTTGATTTGATGTACATGGCCTCCAATATCTGCAGGTTCCTCTTACTGTGTGTATGAGTAAGGATCACCGTATTGTTGACCAAAATCTGTCTGATATTACCTACATGTTTGTTTTTCAGAGAAATGTTGTTTAATAGTACTCTGATCAGAAAGATGACATGTAAGTCTACGGGAGAGCGTGGTTGTAGTAAAACCAATATATGTACTAGGTTTTTGATTATTATCAGAGAGCAATCTCTGAATGGGCATGTAAATTGGTACACTACATTGGTTTTATATTGGGTTCATATACATATATATATATGAACCCACATTGTACTTATAGGGAAAGGTGTTCTGATGATTTAATATTTTGCCTCTAAAGATACGTGCTTAAACATTAAAAATGAAAGCCATGTTTATGTCACCTTTGCGTGTGTGAGGCAAGGAATGAATAGCAACACATGTTCTATCAATGACATTAAAAATCATGCTGTAGGCGCTTCATCCACGCTGTAATGCAACACAGACAATGAGGAATAATTGTATTGTGTCCTGCAGTATCGGTTGTATTCCTCCTGATACGACATCTCCTGCAAAACCAACATGTCAATGCTTCAGAAATCTAGTAAGAAGTTTATTACTTCATCTCTCCTACTCAACAGACCTAACAGCATTCAACATTTAGTATTTGTTTCGCTGGCGGTTTCGTTTTCTAAGCACCGGAACTCTAAACTCCACTGTTTGGAACATTTTCCAATTGATATGTTCAGATATCTAGTCTGGAAGTTGACAGTCTCGGGATTTCACGGAACTGGTTTTTTCTGATTCCAAGATTTTTGTTATCGTTTGAATTTAATCAACGCTCATACATCGTTAATCATATACTTTTAGATGTTCTCGATCGTTCTTTTGGCTGTCTCTTTTTGCAAGGGAAGTCTTTAGAAACTTGTCGAAATGAGTGTTGTGACTCAGCGGTTTAACCTGACACACTCTTTCTGATTGATTGTTTTTTTTTTTAACGATTTATCAACCTGCTGCTGGCTATTAAATCCAGAAAATGTTTTTGGAGTATAATAATTTCTTTTAGATAAAAATAATTTAAATTTCTAGTATTAGCCCATAATGGGAAGAAATGTGAATTCATACTTTTCCCAAGTGTATATTAAGAAACAGGACAATTTCGCTAAAAACAAAGAGAGTACTAGATTGCTTTCTGTTGTCAGTTCTTCAGTATGGCAGTGAATGTTGGACAATATCTTTGAAGATGAAGGAAAAACTTGAAGCAACTGAAATGTAGTTCTACAGAAGCATACTGCAAATATCATGGATCGATCATGTGAGCAATGATGAGGTTTTGGAAATGATGGAAACGAAAAGGAAATTAATGCTGAGCACCAGGAAGAGACAGCTAAAGTTCCTGGGACATGCAACGAGGAAGGAGGGCTCGGAGAACTTGATACTAACAGGCCATGATCGCCTACATCCTGAAGGGACAGGGCACATAGAAGAAGATATGCTTTTAAGTGAACCTGACTAGAATTGGAACTCAGTTATCCGAGTTCCAATTCTAAGCTATTATCCATTAATACTACCCGCACACCCAAGCTTACAGCATCTAGTATGCCCAAGCAGACATCCATATAGGTACTGGCCAGGTTTGACATTGCTTAACTTCAGTGATCAGATGAGGAATTGAGTCTCAATGTAACATGACCGTAATGCTAGTACTTTTTTTTAATGACCTACTTTAAGTGGATTTGAATGCGATAGAAAACAAAATTGAATAAAAATTTTTTTTTTATCACTGGTCTTTCGAATAACACTAAGAAATTTTGTCAAATTGACCGAGTCAATTATTCTCATTTTTAGCGTGAGTTCTAAAATATTAAAAGAATTTAAATCTACAAGGAAAATTCTTCCCAGGATAATATTTAAAATTTTCTCAATTCCTTTCTCACATAGAACTGAGAGTTACCCGCCTTTATCAGTTTTTGACATAAATTTCCGTGTGTTAGGATGTAACGGATATCAACTCGGATTGGGAAATCTGAGAGCAGAGTTCGAATTCCAGTCGAATTCTTTGGGAAAGGTATTGATCCATCTCTTCTCCCTCCAGCTATGGGCAGAACAGCAGGGCAGATTATCAGTATTTATATTATTCGGACTATTGTTCTCATCTTTGTTGCCATTTGTACAACGTTTCGGAGGTTGTACGCTCCGGCCTTCAGGAGCTAGGAATTTCGAACCGAACCCTTCAATACGATCACTGGGGTATATGAACTCCATTCCTTGCAGGAAGCCACGACTGGAAGTCATAAGTTATCTCTCTCTAACCCTGCAAGTTATTTGTTCACCACTGCTGTAGCCTGGTATTGAACTCACAACTCTAATAGTCAATTCAGGAACTAACCAACATCTATTTCCACTGGGCCATGTATCCTTAAGGACAACGACCGAAACGTCGTACAAATGGCAACAAAGATGAGGACAATAGTCCGACAAATGTAAGTACTGTGAATACTACCTCATCTCAGAAATATAGACAAATACTACAGGACAGATTAGGCTTTATAACCTTGGTTACCAACTGGTCTATCGAAGAAAGTAATAGCAATCTACTGCGAGAAAATCTTCTGCCTAGTCAGTCATCTCTCGAAAGAGACATGATCGCTCAAGCGTGTATTACGTATAGCAATTAACTGACTGACTGCTTTATCAGAAAATTATGATTTAGACCCCATTCTTCTGCTTTTGGGGGTGATGAATCAATTTGGTACTGAAAGTTTCTTCCAATGAGATTTAAATGGGTTATAAGTAAAAGCAATCTTTTTCCGGTAATTCTGGCTCTCTACTACAGACCAAGTTTTCTAGACCTAAACCAACATCTGTTCATTACAAGTGTGAAAATTTTGTTTGAACAATAATTGCAGTTGAGCTGAAAATCTTTAATGGGGCTCAACAATCAGAAATGTCCATTTAACTCTGTTGAGCGAGCTTATTATAGGATATATGAACTGAAGCTCTCTACTCTTGTCACTGGTATGTCTTAAATCCCAACTTTTAATCGCACTAAACAAAAATGTGCAAAACTGAATTTTTTTCGTTTTAAGTTTGCAAATATTAAAACAGTTTCCATCCAGTAAGTGCAAGAAAATTGTTGTTGGGAAAATATATAATACATACTCAGATCACTGAAATTAAGCAGTGTTGAGTTTGTTCAATACTAAATGGCAGACCATTTGAGAGCACCAGATACTGTAGGCAACCGCCTACAATTTAAAATAGTTCGGCTTTAAATGATCCATAAAAAGTTGGTAAGCCGTAAATAACAAACCAATCAGTTACCGAGTTTTTAAACTAATTTTTTCTCTATAGAATCCATTCAATATTGAATATCTGTTCTCATTCCCATCCACTAACAATTGAGCTAATTCTTAAATTAATAACAAAATTCTATTGAATATGAAGAACAAGTTGAAAACGTTTTGTATCAAATTATGTAGTTAGTTCAGTTTAGGGGTTTGACTTTTCATTATAATATTTCCAAGAATGCAATTTTGTATTGTGCTTTGCAAGTGGTTTAACAATGCTGTTTGGCGATTCTGTACCATACACGTCCTATAAGTGAGACAGTAAAAAGATTCTTTTAAAATCACGTCATCTGAGCTAATAAATTGTTCTTTTTAATTTATAGCCTGCTGAACAAGGTCAGGTGTTCTTTCACACAAGCGCCTGTTCGCAATTTTTGCAAGAGTGAGATTTCCGAACTGGAAAACGGTGAACGAAGTGTGAAATATTTCTTACAGACCTCTTGGGGTTATCACGATTTATGCACAACGTAAATTAACTCTAAAAAGAATGGGCTGATTGCATCGTGGCGAAATCAAATTTTAACTTGTATTCACTTGTAATATCTTCATCCATATTTAACGAGTTAAGCAGGTTAATACCGGCCTTCACTGATCCTAAGAGAACAGATGTTTACATTTTCTTTAGAATAAGAAGATTATAGGCTTATTATTCTCTACACTTTTGCTAAACCGCTCAAGACTTATCGCTAGTGTTAAACATGTTTATCGTACATAAATATAAAATTTCTTCTCTTCATAAAAATTATAGTGCTTAGAAAATGTCTAAGAGCGAAAAAATATCTTGGTTTGTTCTACTCTCCAAGGCCCACCATAGGCATTAATATATTCATGATATACTATCACCTTAAATAATTTCATACTAAGCTGCCACACAAACACACGTGTGTGTGTGTACATATACGAGGGTCGACTGATACGTTTATAGGCTGACCAAAATATAAATGTAAGCTAACACACCAGTTTGCAGACTAAAAGACATCCAAGTGTATCGAATACAAATGTTCTGAATCTGAGTAAATAATATTATTATGGAGTTGGGCAAGATAGGACTCACCGTTTGTAGTAAAATTTATCGCCTACGGCAATTAGGAATAAAACTAACCTTCAGAAGCCTCAACTTCACATATAAAACAGAGGGTGAATTTAGTACTTGTAGCTATTCTTTTGACAAATAAACCGCGTCATCTGCTGTAATCCTTTTATTTTTAGTATTTAAATAATTATCATAATTATCGGTTATTCTGAATAAAACAAAGTTCATGCAAAACTATTACAATATCACATTTGATAGAACTACAGAAGAACGTGTTAGTTATGCTAGCAAGATAATTATTACTCTTTTATGCGCAATATCGACTCGGAACAACAAATCGGGGTGGCGAGTTCGAATTCCAATTGAATTCATTGCATTCACTTACGCATAAATATCCTTGGGAAAGGTATTAATCCGTGTCTTCCCTCCAGTTATGGGTTAAATAATAGGATAGATTGGGTTCTATAGCCTTGGCTGGCAACTAGTCTACCACAGAAAGCAATGGCAACCTATTGCGGGATAATCTTCTGCTCAATCTCATGTCTCTTTTGAGATATGATCGCCCAAGCGTGTATCACGTATGGCACTTAACTGACTGACTGATCACTTCAGGACATGAATGATCATGGCTCTCCACAATTTCTTATCTTCTGCAGTTTGTAGTCATGTTTGTCTTCTTAATATCCTTCTACTCCCTGTTCTGCTATTCATTTGCACAAGCTCGATAGGTAGGTCGTTATTTCGTTCTGTTTCTCTTGTCTTCAGTATGCTCTGCGAGTGTTAAATTCTCCAAGCTCTATTTCTTTATTATATATCCCAAGAATTTCAACTGTCTCTGTTTTTAGGTATAAGTGTCCTTTTTTTCTATTTTCCAACCCCTTTTCTGCATCACTAACGAAACATTCAATGCCTTATACGATGCTTGCTATGACATAGCAGCTGCGTACTCTTTTTTTATGTCTAACGAAGTATATCTGTTTCTTAATATTCTTTTTAGCTTTTAAAAGACCTCTTTCGTTATTCCAATGCAATCTGGATTTTAGTGTCACATTTTCTGTCGTTTGAAAAAGATCGCCTTATTTCATTGTGTTTCAAGCCCATATGATAAAATCCTCGACTTAAGAATAACACTTTCTACGCATTAATTCTGAAAGAAAAATACTATTTGGCAACTTTCTAGACAAAGTTCTTGAAACGTATATTCAATAAACCAAAGTGATAGCTTTGTGCGTTACCTTAAAACTTGAAGCATTGCAGACGCATCAATTTTTACCATTGTCCGCTAGTACCATCTGTCACTTCTAATGCTAGAACTGGTAGATGTGTTTCCCGATTGATTTACTTTTCAGCGCATGAGAATAGTAGACGGCCTAGTGCCGAGGAAGATTTGTCAATTTGGTAATTCCTTGTGGATTCTGAAGAGTTGAGAATGAGGCTTCTCAAGTTAAATCTTTAATCAGAACATGAAAGAGCATAGTATGGCAACAGATGAAAGGTGAGAAGCAGCATGCAAGACACACGACGGTTGGTTATAATTGTATCGGAAATCAGCCCAACTGCCGTGAGCATCTTGGAGAAGCTAAGTAAACAAAATGGAAGCTTTCCAGTTCTTTATTCGTTACAACAAAGTTCGTTTTAGTTTTATTTGATCTACGTTAGTTTTCTTGTACTCATTTGAGGAATATGGTAAATTTTAAGGGACGCAGATGTTATATATTTTTAGAGTTACTAGATATATTATCAGGAACTTTAAAAATCTATCTTTGAGTATTTTAAAATGGGTCACGATATAATACATTTTCATTAGAGTGTTCAGATATTAATTTCGTTTTACCTGTACGAAAAGTACAGAATATTATCGATATGTAACCTATAAAAGTAATTAATGCCCTTACTAAGGATTTCAAGGTTTCAAGGTACTCCATCGAAGAATTGTGAGTGAGGACCTTCGATACAAGCCATGTGTGGCGCGGAGTGGCCAATTCATGTTCAATCCGTGCAAAGTGTTGGTTGAGTAAATTGAAACATCAAGATCCTGGAATGCTTTGGCTATTCTCTGATGAGTAAAAACTTTGATCAGTACCAAAATGTCATCCAAAGAGATGACAGATAATCCTGCAGAGACCCTAAGGATATTCTGATGGTCATGCACAAAAAGTCTTCAGCAACTGTGATGGCTCTGAATCGGAAATGCCTTCTTTTCTCTGGAGTTAAAGGTCAATGCTGCTGATTATAAGGAGGCGTTAGAGAGTGTTGTGAGATCTTGGACAGAGAGTGTGAGCAAAAACAAAAGACCACACACAGACCTAAAAAAAGATTCCGCGCTGTCGCATAAGGCCAAAACGACCAAAGAATAGATGAGTTACAATACTCACGATCAAATCACTCCATACATAAGGCCTTCTAACTCCCCAAAACTGAATCAATTAGACTACTACGTATATGCCGTAGAGGAGAGGGGAGTCAATCAATATCTTGTAACACAATAAAATCTCTGAAGTCTGCCATAACTAGCATATTGTCCAAAATCATCTGATTTGTTTCAAACCTAATACTGAAGCAGTCATGGACGCTACTGACAGGTTCATTAAGTGGACGCGCCAAAATGCACCCCAAGATTATTTATACCAATTTTTCTCAAATAAAACTCTTTTTTCGTCTTTTACTAAACTCAACCAAATGTCTTGAAAGAACTGAGCAGCCCTGTATTAGAATGTTTGGAAATTAATTATGTTTTACCTGAAAGGATATTAAGACAAGTGCATATTCAATTTATTTATTTATTATTTAAGATAATGTAATCAATTTCATTTTCATTGACTCCATCCCAATGGGAAGGCAAATTGTCGATTGCACGTGTAAAGAAATCTGGGTTTTTTCCAACTTCCCATGTTTGAACTTCTTTGTTACGGAACATTCGGAAACATGTAATGGCTGAGATTGCGAAATGTTCTAGCGATCGAAGCAAGTGAGTAAGAAATGGAAAACCTCTCATCCTAACAATCTTATTTTTCTAGGATGTATTTTAAAGCCTATTATGATAGATAATAACATTATTTCTGTTTTGTCAAAGCAGGACATTTTCAACGAAATGCTTTGCTTACCCAATCAAAGTGCTTGCAATAAATGGCTCCGGTGATGGTTCTTCCATGTTCCTTAACTCGAATAATGACCTTTTTCATATTCAATCAAAAATAACGAAAGGATTTCTATGGATGGAGTCCTAGTTTTGGTGTTGACTTTAGTTTCTAATTTTTTAAATAATCACTTTTTTCGTTTTCTGTTGACATTATTCATAAAAAAGAGATGCAATAGTGAAAGATGATCATCCTTAGACAATAAATACAAGATGATCATTCCCAGACAATAAATACAAGATGATCATTCCCAGACAATAAATACAAGATGATCATTCCTAGACAATAAATACAAGATGATCATTCCTAGACAATAAATACAAGATGATCATTCCTAGACAATAAATACAAGATGATCATTCCCAGACAATAAATACAAGATGATCATTCCTAGACAATAAATACAAGATGATCATTCCCAGACAATAAATACAAGATGATCATTCCCAGACAATAAATACAAGATGATCATTCCCAGACAATAAATACAAGATTATCATTCCTAGACAATAAATACAAGATTATCATTCCTAGACAATAAATACAAGATTATCATTCCTAGACAATAAATACAAGATTATCATTCCTAGACAATAAATACAAGATTATCATTCCTAGACAATAAGAAAGCTTATCATTCCTAGACACTAAAAAAATTATCATTCCTAGATAATAATATTAATAATAATAATAAAAACTTTATCATTCTTAGAAAATAAAAAAAGGCAGATGACGAAACGTTGTTTTCGGCTTTCAAGCGAAAATCTCAAGGAAGCCATCTTTTTTTTTTGCCGGTTTTCTCAAACTTGGATAGAACAGTTGATAATCTAATTCTAGACACAGTTTCGTATTATTAATCCATGGCTCTGACTTGGTCGACGAATAATTCATGGTGGTGAAATATTTTCCGAACATATTAATTTCATGTAAAAGTATGTGTGGATAGAAGTATTGGTTTCATAATTATAATAACAGTGTGTGAATTTGTGCGTGGAGTAGATGGAAATCATTTACAGACAGTTGATTTCCCGTATGAAATATTTAGCAAAAAAAACTTTATTTTTAAAATTTTGTTTTTTGAAGCATGAAATATTAAATCTGAAAAAAAAAAAAAAAAGATTTAAATAATTAAATTAACCATTGGCACTTTTTTACGTTTTTTTTTTTTTTTGCTTGAAAAACACATTTTTAAAAATATTTCTTTTGTTTCAAAATTATGGGGAAAAATATTCACATTTTTTTGTTGATCAAATGAATTTTTAAAACGTCGAAATAAAAATTAAATATAAAGGCTCATTTGTTTTTATTAAAAAAATATTTTAGTCGCGTTTGACACGTGTGATTTGATTTCTGTGATGTAATTTAGCAACCGTCTTAGATCTTAGATGTTTTACGGAGCAAATGTAAACAATCGGCTCCATTGGCCAAAAAGTGCAAAATAGAAAATTGCTAAACTTAAACTCAAAAAGTATGTGTCAACCTGGTTTCCCTGTAGATATGTGTCCTTAGAAAGTTTGAATGGTGTAGCTTAAAAAATGTAGGCGAGCATAGGGAACAGTCACACACAGACTCACAGATTGCCTTTCATATATATATAGATAATTATTAGAAAGTTACTTTTGTTATTAGCCAAAATAGCTATTCATGGTCTCATTTTTCATTCATGAAATAATTTTTAAATAGTTTACATTGTTCGGACTGTTTAACACAGACATGACTCCAATGGATAAAAACGTTGGTTGGATCCAGTGACTTGAAACAAAGAGTTGTGAGTTCAATCCATGGCTACAGAAGTGATGAACAAAAACTTAAACAGTTGTGTTAAATGCAGAAAACTAAGATATCTGGAAGTAGCATGACTCATGCAACGAGAACAATCCACCCAAGTGATCAAAATTAAGGGATCAGTTCGAAGCGTACAACGGCTGAAACGTCGTGAATATGGCAATAAAGATGAAGACAGCTGTCCTAACAATGTAAATAATGCAAATAATTAAAATATCTTATCTCGGAAATATAGAAAAACAATTTTTACATTAAAATATCGAGGCACAAGCTGATTAAGACATTGAAAACAATGCCAAATATACAAATATCTGATTCTAAAAATTAGAGATGCTTCTTAAACAGAATGAAATTTATGCAAATATATTTTGATATTCAGTCAGTTAAATGCCATACGTGATACACGCTTGGGCGATCATGTCTTGAAAGAGACATGACTGACTGGGCAGAAGATTATCCCGCAGTAGGTTGCAATTGCTTTCTGCGATAGACAGGTTGCCAGCCAAGGCTATAGAACCCAATCTGTCCTGTTATTTAACCCATAACTGGAAGGATTAGACGGATTAATACCTTTTCTAAGGGTATTTGCGCGTAAGTGAATGAAACCTATTCAACTGGAATTTGAACTCGGCTCCCCGAGTTGACGTTCCGAGCGGATATCCACTGCACAACAACGCACATTTTGATATACTTGTACTGTTGGAAATGGCTGGATAGAAGACGAAAAAGAAAAGAGGGTTTGCTATGAAAGCCTGTTTGGGTTCCTTTACTTTTAGTTGAATTATGCTACGATACTCAGCTATGCTTAAATTTGAGAGCTTTTATCTCTATTAGTGAGGGAAGTTTAAGGCTTTCATATATATATATATATATATATATATATATATATATATATATATATATATATAATTTATTTATTACAAAGCAGAATTACATGACATAAATGGCCAAAACAAAATATATTTGGGATCAACCAAAGACACCTTTAAGACCAGGTGGTTCAATCACAAGTCTACATTTAAAATTAAAAAAAACTTTTAAAAATGTACAAAATTGGCTAGTCACGTGTGGAAATTGAAATTAAAGTATGGGAAAGACCCAAACGTAAAGTGGAGTATAGTGAAAACAGCCAAGCCTTACAACGGTGGCAAAATATGTAGACTGTGTCAGGAAGAATAGTTAGCGATTATGCTATTCTCAAACAAAAATGAATTATTGAATGAAAGAACAGAAATTATGAGTACCTGTAACCATACCAAAAAATACTTATTAGGATCGTACAACCATGGATTAAAACGTTACAATTTGTTGTAATTTTAAAAACTGCGCGTTGAAAAATTCCCCGTTACGTAAGCGTTCAAAAAAAATCACCGTTCGTTGAAGCCTAGGTCGCGTAATAACTCGCTTACAAATGGAACATATTCAAAAGTTCTACAATATAATTGTATTGAACACTTTTTAATACAAATGTGCACTGGTCTAATTTTATTATGACCAAAAACTAAGTAATTAAACAATCAATCAATATATATAATCGTTTAATCCCAAGGAAGTCGTTAACGCCACTGATGCGCAAGGGGCTACATATGGGTAAAAGATTAGATAGGAGGAGAGTAAAGAGAAAGACGAACCAGTTAGAAAGGAGCAAGAGAAAGATGGAAATACAGGTGTGATGACCGTTGCAAAGGTTGAGAGAAAGAAAAAGATATACAGGGTGATGTAAAAAGAACTAAAGTGGTTAAGAGATGGGTATTGATATTGCATTTTGCATTTAAATTCCTGGAGGTTGTAGCCGTCAGGAAAGTAAGAATATGGAAGAGAGTTCCACAAGGAGGATGTGCGAGAAAAGAAGCTGAAGAAGTAGAATTGTCGTCTGCATTTGGTTGATCCTACTGTGAATGGAGGGGACCCAGTTGCCAGTCTGATTGCACGAGTAAACACCTGTTGCAGGGCCACCAGTGACTTAAGTTCGTCGGAGCAGAAGCCATGAAAATATTCATGGAACAGACAGAGGGAAGCCAAATCCCATCGTTGAGAAAGTGGCTGGAGTCGAGCCGCCAAGCCGGTACCTATCACATTACTGATTCTCCTTTGAAGCCTGTCAAGAACACCGAGATGAACAGCGGGAGCGCCTGACGCTATATGACAGCAGTATTCCATGTACAGACGGATAGTTGATTTGTATATACGCAAAATGGATTCAGGCGGAAAAAACATTCTGGCCCGACACAGTGACCCAACCTTCCTAGCAATGGATTTAGCTATTGAAAAAAAAAATATATATATACACTTCATATGTATTTACCGGCATTATACGCATTTGCAAACGCGTGTATTGTATACAGGCGACTGCGGTGATAAGCAATTGCATCCCTAAGAAATTCCTCACTACTGTTATACGTCATGTAAGCAGATGGCAAGTGGAAATATGGTGACAAAAACGAACACATATGGATCGAAGTAGTCAAATGAAAAACGGTAAAAATTAGGAAAAATAACAATGAAAAATATAGAAGTTGTTTACTTTGACAAACGTTAAATCCCGCTGTGAATCACGTTTCAACTCGCTAATACAGTTTTAGTTCTTGTGAAATAAAATGTCAATGATAAAACTGGATAATCGTCGAAACATGTCAAAGTAAAAAAAAAAAAATACACCATCTATCTGTCTTAGTCTGTTATATATATATATATATATATATATATATATATATATATATATATATATATATACACACACACCAAAATCCGCTACCCAGAGTTTCCTGTAGAAATAATCGCCAGCCTGATGATTGATAATATTTTATTGATACATGATATTTATACATCATATATGGATGATTGATATTACATTATATTTAGGGTCTGTCGACTTTCACATTGAGTTCTCAGTTTATTTTATATTTTAAGCATTTAGCTTATTTTAAGCTATTGCTTTTTTCTTACTATTCTTGTAGATTATATATATATATATATATATATATATATATATATAGAGAGAGAGAGAGAGAGAGAGAGAGTGAGTGAGTGAGAACTTTTAGCGCATATATACAGTGACAATCACCTCCTTTCGTATAATGCCACTGCTCGATTTATCTTTAGAGCGCGTATACAGCTTGTTATTCCTGGTAATCAGTTATATCCTCTTGCAGAGATTCGGCAAGGTTGGACGCCGCTTGCAGTAGGCGTTACATTCATATTTTGCTGAAGTTCCAACTGAGCTACTTTCTTTTAATTCTTGCTGCAAGTATATATGCCGTAGAACGTGTCGGGAACGACGTGCCGTCTTTGACGATTTCTGAGGCCTGCGGTACGTAGACACGAACACATTGATTACACGTTGTATCAAACTTTGTGCCAACATTTTCAGGGAGTTAACTATCAAGACCCTTCCGAATATCTTTCATTTTTTCATACACAACACGATTCTATTCAAAAGTTGTCACACACACACACATATATATATATATATTATATATTTCGTTAAAAACATCTATCAACCCACAATTTGCAAGAACTCTTAAGAATTCTAGTCGAAAACACTGAAATTCTATGTAATTCACATTACTGGAAACATCTTGCTATTAGAGAGATCCTGTATATTAACTATATCTCTCCTATTATCAACCTCACCTTATTTAACAGTGGAAATGGAGTGTTAATTTTTCATTAAAAAAATAGCAAGGAAGATATTCACACGAATCCTGGCCGCGCTCAACCCGTGAAGGTCCAAAATGAACACTCCCATTCAAAACAAAACAACATAAAACGCAACTTAAACAACCAAAACATGAGAAAAATCTAAAAACAACAAAAGCAAAACCCACATGAAAATATCTAAAGACCGAAAGGAACAATGAATATTATGGAAAAATTCTGTACTCCCTTACTTCTACAAAACGTCAAAATGTAATATATATATATATATATATATATATATATATATTGGTGGGGACCAAAAAGCATCTCTCAGTTGCGTCTCTGTTTGCTAAGACAGAGTGCGGCTCAGTTGTAGCTCCGTTCGCAAGGGCAGGTTGCATCTGAGAAAAATTACACTTAGTAGATACCCGGTCCCGGGGAACAGTGTCTCGCGACCGCGTCACCCCATGACAGCAGACGGATGGACCAGGTGCTCGTTGCCGGGGCCAGCTCAACCGGTAATTGAAGGGACTGGGGAATTTTTGTTCTTTTGCCCGTCTGTACGCGGTCGGGCTCCCCACGTTAAAAAAAGACCTTGTGTCACATCTCGCTCCAGTAGGGGAGTAGGGCATATATATAATTTATTTATTCGTTCATCTAAACGTTATTTTTAATTGATACTTGTATTTAAGTACGAGCTCTGTTTTTTTATAAGTAAATAGTATATTTACCCTGAATAATCGAGTAATCTTGTTAGGAAAATATGCAACCTCTGACAGGATTCAAACCGGCGTCCCCCAGGGGAAACCGTCGTCAGATTTAACGTGTTAAACAAACCCTAAATAGTGCTTTTAAACAAACATTTTCACGATTTTTCGAATATTCATATCTGCTCTGTTTTCGTATTCTAATGTAAACAAAGTCAACTTATTTACGAAATGTTTACAACATCTGTTACAAAAGACTTAACTCCGACATATTGTATTTTATTTATCTAAACATTATTTTTCATGTATACTCGTATTTGAATAGATGATCTATTTTTTTTTTTTTTGCAATTAAAATTTTCTGATGTCAGCAATTTAAAAGAACTGCTGCCCAAATGCACACACACACACACACACACACACACACATATATATATATATATATATATATATATATATATATATATACGAATAAAGACAAAAGGAAAACTTAGCCGACGCGTATCGTCCTCTGAAAGACTATCAATGCAAATGTCTCGCAGAGAACAAAACGCGTCAGGTAAGATAAGTTTTCCTTTTGCCGTTGTTATTCATATCGTCCTTTTAAAGTTATATTTTATTTGAAATTTTGCACACACACACACACACATATATATATATATATATATATATATATATATATATATATATATCTCACATATATCACTGACGCCATCGATAAAACCATTCATTTTGAGTTTTTAAGTACGAAAAGTAATGTGCGCGTGTATCGATATTTCAAAAATAAGTGCTGGAAAGTTCTGTACACATACAATTTGTCTTGTATAAATACCTTCTCTACAAAAAAAAAAAAATTCCCTTCTAGTTCCGGGTGTCAGAGTTTCCTACAAGCAGTATCAATATTTACTAAGCGTTTTCTAAAATATTTTCTTTGCTTCATTGATATTGGTAAAGTTTATTGTGTTTTGCGCAAAACACACTGGCAGACTAATACAACGTTTAGTATCTAGTTTGCATTGATCTTTCTTTATTGATTTTTAACTTCACAGTTCAGCGTTCATAAGAGGACGTAGACTCCCCTAGTGCACACATCTGTTCGTCTATATTGTGTTTCTTCCAAATATACATTGTTTTCTAACAGAAACAACTTGCTGACACGTTATTCTCAAGGTATATCAAAAGTCTCTTTTGCAGCTTTCAAATTTTCAGTTCGGAAATATATATAGCATCCTCTCTCTCATGCTCCGTCCACTCCACTCATCAGTATTCTCATCCTTCTCTTACCCACTTCCTGACACCCCCTATAACTTGTCACTCTTTCTTATAACTTTCCTCCTATGTAACCCCCTGCAAAACAGTGGCAGTAAAATGTTTTGCTTGGGGCGAAATGTTTATTAAAAATATTATATTACCATAATTTTTTAAGGATTCTGTTTTATTTATTTACATTGTTAGGACCGTTGTCTTCATCTTTATTGTCATATTCATGACAATCCGGCTGTTGTACGCACGGACCTTCTTCAGTTGAGTGAAATATTGAACTGAACCCTTTATTTCGATCACTGGAGTAGTTCTCGCTCCATGCGTCATGCCACTTCCGGATGTCTTAGTTTTCTCAATTTAAATCATCTAAGTTTTTGTTCGCTACTCCTGTCGCCAGGTATTGAACTCACAATTCTTTGTGTTAAGTCACTGGATCCAACTAACACTTTTATACCCTCGGTCTTGTGTCCTTGAGTACACGTTCTATTTCAAGAAAAACTGAAGGAGAGTTGGTATTGTTTTGAGTTGCAGCACCATACGCACGGTATCGTTGGCAATCCCCTGCACATTTGGTGCGACTGTTGCTGTAAAAATAAACCACGACGGTGCATACATAGATAACAATTTGTGTCGATTACAGAAACTCACTTTAAGATAGTAATGGAAAGCATAAAGAAAGGATCAATTGTAAGAAGCCATGTATGGTCTTCGTCTTTATTTCTGAGATGAGGTAGTATTTACAGTATTTACATTATTCGGATTATTGTCCTCATCTTTGTTGCCATTTGTACGACGTTCCGGCCGTTGAAGAAGGCTGGAGTCTACAACAACGTCGTACAAATTTAAACAAAGATGAGGACAATATTCCATTTATGGTCGTTAGCAATAGGGACGGCCCAAGATGTGAGCTAAAACTTCGAGACATCAGAATCAAGCAAGTAGAGTAATTTAACTATCTGGAAAAGTTTTAGCAAACAAATGTGATGCAAAACTCCAAAGCCAAAAGGTGTCTTTAAAAAGCTAAGCAAAGTATTAAGAAACGAAAACCTTTTGTTATAAACAAAGAAGAGAGTGCTAAACTGCTTTTTAGAATACTACTTCTCTTATATTGAATGCTTGAACATTTCTTCAGAAATAAAGAGGTGACTTGAGGCAACAGAAATATTGTTCTATAGAAGGTTGTTGAGAATACAATAAACGGAACATGTAAGCAATGAGGAAGCTTTAAGGATAATGGAAACGAAACTAAAATTGCCTTTAAAATCAGAAAGATGTTTGTCTATACTTCTGAGATGAGATAGTATTTACACTATTTACTTTGTTCATACTATTTTCCTCATCTTTATTGGCATTATTAGGACGTTTCGGCTGTTGTACGCTCCGGCCTTCTTCAGGTGTAAATAATTTCGAACCAGCTACAGCAGTGGTGAGCAAATAACTTAGAGAGTTAAGTTAAAGGGAAATAACTACATGGATACAAGAAGCGGCATCGCACATGGAATGAAAATGATATACTCCAGTGATCGTAATAAAGGGTTCGGTTCTAAATTCATAGCACTTGAAGTATGTAATTATTTGAAAAAAAATTTATATTCATTTTTAAAAGGAAAATTTAAAAAAAACTATTTTTTAAAAAATGAATATGAGAGTAAAGTATTTAAAATTACATAACACATCACTCAATACATATCGAGCATAATTAATAAAATAACTTTTGGGCAAAATTTAACTTTAATCAACATAGTCTCCTTCTAGAGTGATACACTTAATCCAACGCTTCTTAACAATACGATGCCTTTTTTGTTGAACGTTTTGTCTTTGGCATCAAAATATACCTCAGTTTCCGATATCACTTCTTCATTAGAACCAAATCTATTTCCCTAGAGCGATCTTTTGATGTCTGCAAACAGCTAGTAGCCGCTGGGGGACAGATCTGAAGAATAGGGTGAATGTGAATGCAGTTAGAAGTGTGATTCCTGTAGTTTTGCAATCGTTGCAATCGACTTGTGACACGGTGCATTGTCTTCGTGAAAGATCACTTTTTTCTTCTTCATTCGTGGCCGTTGTTTACGATTTCTTCCTTTACACCAATGATGCTATATCATATTCGCTACTGACAGTTCTTTCCTTCTCAAGTTAATCGATGAACAAAATATCTTGCGCATCCCAAAATACGAAGGCCAAAACCTTGCCTGCTGATGTTTGCGTCTTTGATCGCTTTGGACGGCTTTCACCTGCTGCTGTTCACTCAGCCGACTGCCGATATGACTCCGGAGTGAAGCGGTGGATCTGTTTCATCCACTGTCACATATTTACGCAAACAACTTCTTGTTGCGTTGAAAAAGTTGCAAACAACGCTCTGAATCGTCGACGCGTTGTTGTTTTTGATCAAACGCGGCACTCAGTTTGAACACAGCTTTTTCATTGACAAATGTTCATGTAAAATAGTGAATACACTGTCTTCTGATATGTCAACTACTCTATTATCTCACACCCCTTCGATTTACGATCGGCCAAAAGGAGCTGGCGGATATTTTGGTGTTTTTCGAGATAACTGCTGATTTCGGGCGACCTGAGCGTTCAGCATCATTTGTGTCTGTACGAGCGCGTTTAAAGTCAGCATACCACCTCTTAACCGTTGTTTCCGACGGAGCAGAATCCGAAAATTACTTATCTAGGCATTGCTTTGCTTGAACAGTATTTTTCCCATCAAAAAGCAATGCTTTATCAATACACTAAACTCAGATTTTCCATTGTTTTGAAAATTTGCAACAGTAGCCTCACTTAAATAACTGTAATTTGTAAACTAATAATCCGACTGGGCCCAAATTTTGTCACGTGCCATTTGAAGGTTAGTACTTCATAAAAACCATGTGGATTTTTTTATTAGTAGCGTCATCAAAATATCAGGCCCCAGGACTTATTGAGTGATGTGTTAATGGAAAAATAAAGAAAATAATTACACACATACACACACACACATATATATATATATATATATATATATATATATATGCTGTGACAATTTTTCGCGGTACACTTAAGATCGCGCGGCACATTATTGTGACGCGGCATAGTGGTTGAGAATCCCTGTTATAACGTCTCTTCTGAAAATTATGAAAAAAAAAAACAAGAGCTTAAGTCCAAAATATATGACGTAATCGTTTCAGAAGTGCTTCTCAATCGTTTCTTTTCTTTAATCAGTTTGCACATTTTTCATCATATTCCAAAATATTTGTCATCTGGTTGCAAGAGTGTTCGAGTCAATAGGTTCATTTGTACAGGGTGCGGCAGAAATACCTCACAAATATCACAACAGTCAAACTAGCCAAAAAAGGTAGCGCCAGTCGGGCTGGCGTAACCAAGGCGGAACTTGACAGACCAAGCATTCGAAAGCCCGATGCAACTAGGTGTGTCACATCTCACCTGTCTCAATTCCCTATAAGCAGCGAGAAAGACTTCTCGCCAAGTGTGTGGACTTCTTCCTCGGGCTGAGTTGTCCACCAAATATCGAATTCACATGAATGGCCTCGTCAAATCCTTTTAGATTCACAACCATCTCCACCGTCGCTTACCAGGGAAGAGAAAGAGAGAGGATGACGACCCGATGCGCCGACGACGATGACGGCGATACTTCTCAGAAATACGTCCCACGTAATAGTAAGAGATGAGTGACAATTCTGTCTTCATCTAGCTAAAGTCTTACTAATATGTGGGAGGTTCTGGTGATACCGAGCAAAGCGAGGGACCGGATGTTTGCACTCTCACGCCTAGAAAGCAAATGACCAAAACTCGTCGGTGCGCACCCCGGCACGACGCAGATGTTCCGGTTGAAAACTAAAAATTAATTAAGTATTAAATTCCAGTTTACGAGCCTACGCGAATTTTATTTATCGGCCAATGGGAAGCCCAGAATCAAATACGAATGTGAATTCCCAAATGATTTGCTGGGATCCAGATAGACAATATAAAAAGCCGATACAGAAAGCATCGACATACAGACTCGAGAGAGACGAGTGTAATTAGTATCTCCCTTGACCGACGTCAAGCGAATTACTATGCTCGCCTCCCTTCCCTCTCATCTTATTCTTCACTGTCTCTAACTACTTACTGACCAAAGGAGCGGATACATCAAAGACATTTCTTACTTACAATGCTCTCACATACCTAAGCATTAATTCTCTTTTAAGCATTTTATTGCCATGAACATTTTAACGTCCGTTGGACCTATACTTAAAGGATTACTTTAATTGTAAAAACCTAAATTGATATGTGTATATATAAAATGTTATTTCTAAACTCAATTTCTTGATTTAACCTTTTTATGACTTATAGTTGGCTCTCTACAACGAGGCCAAATTCCGTTAATCTGCAACAACATACAACTATTCATCACTAGAACGGATAACCCACTGTAAGGTATTTCTGCCGTACCCTGTATTTTGTCTAAAAATCTGCATTGCAACAATTTACTCATGCCAATTTGTCGTTATAATTCCCTCCTGAAACAATAAAGTTTTTCTTTAGTAAGAAGTTTAATTTCTCCCTCGTTGAGAATTGCCATTTTATAGCTTAACAACCTAACTTGCTTCCTATGAATGAAATTCTATAAAGACATTTTTTTTGGTGGGAGGGTTGTTTTTTGTTTTATTTTTCCTTAATACCTCTGAGATACCTCTCCTTGATATTTTCTTTTGCACATTGTACTCTTTCCGCTTGAGTAAGTTGATGACAAGTGAGGAAAAATTCCTTTCTTTGTACAACTGTGTTATCTTGGGACTAAAACACCCCCCGCCGTTAAGCTATGCATACGAGTCATTTTTTAGACGTAGAATAAAAACGGTAGGAAGTTTGTTACCGATCACCAGTCTCAAGTGGAAACAGGTTCTTGCATTAAAAAACTGTTATAAACGGTTCCAGTTCACACCTTAGCTGAAAAAATGATAAGACATTTTGGAAAAGTCTCAGTAATATCATAATATAATTTTAATATCAGCGGAACATTCCAGAAATATATTGAATCAAAGAAATTCACCTACAGAATTGAGGCTTAAATTAAAATATTATTTTAAAAAAAAAGTCATATCTTATAAACATTATTTTTAGTTCCTATTTAAGTTGAAAAACTAAAGAAAATCTTATTTATACATTGTTTTTTTTTTGTGATGGTGGGGAACTTTTGAATTTTTCTTTAAGTGTAAAATGTATAAGATCTTTATATGGATCTTTTTTTTTTACTTATAACAGGTATTGAACGATAAGTAGTCAACATTGTGAGCCACTGACAGTTTTTTTTCTAAATAATAGCCAACAAAAAGTATTTTGTCTGCACTTTTCTCGACTTCTGAACGATAGGCTTTGACAGAAATTTTGCTACCAAATAGAATCCAACCTTTCCACCTTCACAAAGATTTCACTACGATGCAGCCATATTTAAATGTCGAGGTGACGAAAGCTTCTCAGCCCAACTTATTTACCAAAATCTGTCCAAACATCAGAGTTGTTTTAATTCCCTTCTGGTTTAAGTCGAGACATTTTCAGCACCTCTTGTATATTTTTAACAAGCTATTTATTCTTTACGAATTGTGTCTTCCCAGGACGTGAAAAACCATGGTTATCTACTTCGTATTCCTTCATTTTGTAATATTTGTCTCCTTGCAATTCCTCCGTAGTTATTGATCTTCTATCCATTTATACAAGCTTGCTGAGTAGGTTTACTGTCTCTGTTTGCTCCTTTTGTATTCCATATGCCCTTTGAGTATTGAATTCTCCAAGACCTCTTTCCTCATATGTCGCAGAAATTTTAACAATGTGATTCTGTTCTTAGGTGTCTTTTTAGCCAATATTTTTCTTTAAACTTCCTAGTTGATCCTTTGTTTAGCATTCTTCTGTAGAACCCCCTATCTCTGTTGCCAAAAATTTTTTTCTTCGTGTGTTAGATTTTTCGGTATCCACTACCGTATAGAAGAATTGATATTACAGCATTCTTTCATTTGTTTCTAACGAAATGTTAATGTTTCTTAATAATTTGTCTAGCTTTCAGAATGCGTCATTCACTCTCCCAATTTACGAATTTTTGTGCCACATCTTCCATATTTCTTTGAAGCAATTCCTAGATAAATAATTTTCTGTACTTGCTTGATTTCGATGTCTGCATTTGTGTATCTCTGTTTATTTATTTTATATTTACCTTGAAACTGTAAAAGTATTTTTTAAATATAATCTATATATCATTTTCCTTAGTTTCTATAAATTAACGTTATACTTTATCATTTTGCAGAAATAAAAACGTTTGTTGCTTCTTTCCTCTGTGAAATGATAGATTCCTTCGTGAGAAACGACTGCTTTGTTCACTTTATGACCGATCATTCTACATAAGTCAATTCTGCAGTTTGCTAGCTCGGTGCAAGCGGACACTTTATTATCCAACAATTCGGAGCAAAAACAAGTTCCCCGCGCCGGCATCACAACATTATAGACCATTTCCTGTCAGTGATTTGAAAGGACACACGGTAAAATATTAACAATATCTGATTGTATTGAATTGATGAGGCTATCCGTAGTCGTCGTCGTCCGCATTAAAAGAGCTTTTAACATTATCGTTAATATTTGCTAGCCTTTCTCACATATGAACATCGTCTAAATCTCTGAAGCACACAAACAGATAACGTTAACTGTAAGAAACGATTAAGGATTTTGTTATTGGACAACTAAATTGATTGAAAAATGTTTGCGATCGTCGTTATCGTCTTGGTTGATTTAATTAATCGTTTTTAATCCACACGGAGAAAATAAATCTGCAATCATAACAGGAAGACATTAACTCTTCAATTATGTTTTAGAACAAAATTATAGTCGAATTCGTTAAGATTTCTTTCTTGAAGTTCTAAAATCGTCAATCTCCTGTCCATGCAAATTGAAAAAGCCTCCATAATATGATTCATAAGTGTTATGACTACCTGGCAGAAGTGTGAGAAGACTACTCAAAATTAGAAGTCGGAGCCATTTAAAATCAAATGGAGATTTTACAGTGAATATTATTTTTCACGCAGAGGTACAATTCTACTATAACAATATATATATATATATATATATATATATATATATATATGAATGAAATGATTTGTTTGAGCATTATTTTTTATCGACAGTCGTATTTAAGTAGATATTCTGTTTTTAATTAAACAGTATTATATATTTATATCTACTTAAATTAATTAAAAACAGAATATCTGCTTAAATATGAGTATCGATAAAAAATAATGTTCAAACAAATCATTTCAAATTGTCGGTTGTTCATAACCAGGTTTCGTTAATTCCCGTTATATATATATATATATATATATATATATATATATATATATATATATATATATATATATAATATTATCCCTGTGGTAATTTAGAGCCATTTCAAACAGAAGCATTTTATTAATTTATTTTCTTCGGTATCACCCCATGCAAGGCAGTAAAGCCACTAAAGCACAAGGGGTTACAGGGTGTGGAATTGTGGTGATACCAAGCAAGCGAGGGACCGGATGTTTGCCCTCAGAGATCCAGATAGCAAATGGCCAAAACTGGTCTTTGCGCATCTGGGCTCCACGCAGAAGTTCCGGTGGTAATACCTTCAGAACTACATTTCAGTTGCTTCAAGTTTTTCCTTCATCTTTGATGGTATTACCCAGCATTCCTTGCCGTATTGAAGGACGGACATCACGTAGCAATCCAGTACTCTCTTTCTAGTTTCTAGCCAAATTGTCCTGTTTCTTAATACCTTACTTAACTTCTGGAATGCTTCCTTCGCCATGTTAATTCGCCTTCGAATTTCTCTGTCGCACTTTCCGTCTTCTGTTATAATGCTTCCAGGTATTTAAATGTTTGTACCTGCTATGATTCTGGTATCCCCGACCTGTCATGGCTATAAAACGAATATCAGTCTACAACTGCGATTAAATAAAAAAAGTCTATATACCATAACATACATTTATAACTAGGGTGCGATTGGTAAATTGTTACCATGTCATATTTTTAATATACATATTATCCTACGTCTATAGCACGACTCAGAATTTCATGCACCTCATGCAAGGCAATAAAACCAGTGAGGCACAAGGGGTTAAAGAGTGCGAAAATATTAGAAACAGAAACATTAATAATAAGCGGGAATAGTAATCGGGAGGACAGCTGGTAGTGATTGACATCGCAAAATGTTGAAGATTAGAGTTGACTGAAAAGTATTATTAAGATATCGAAACCAAATTTATTGAACTAAAATAAAGTTATGATAATATAACTTACTTTTTAAAAACATTTCGCAAAGCAATAAATCCACTCAGTTAAGTGCCGTACATGTTACACGCTTTGGGCGATCATGTCTCGAAATAGACATGACTGACCTGGCAGAAGATTATCCCGCAATAGGTTGCCATTGTTTTCTGCGGTAGACTGTTTGCCAGCCAAGGCTATAGAACCCGATCTATCCTATTATTTAACCCATAACTGGAGGAAAGAGACGGATTAATACCTTTTCCAAGGGTATTTGTGCGTAAGTGAAGGCAAGGAATTCAACCGAAATTCGAACTCGGCACTCCGATTTGTCGTTCCGAGTCGATATCCACCGCACCACAACGTACATTCAATAAAGCCACTAAGATGCAAGATAAATTGTCTAGCACGACAAAGTGAACTAACTTTCCTAGAAGCGGACTTAGCAATTGATTCAATATTTTTTCCTTTCTATGTCAGTGGCAAACTTTAACCCGAGAAAATGCAACGAGTGCTACTTGAGATTAACATCAACCATACCCGTGGAACGCAATAAAATGATAGAGTTATATACTTGTAAATAACTACAAGTGATTTTATGTGGCTTATTTAAAAAATAAACTTGTGTTAAAAAATAAATATCTGCATCAATCATTGATTATTAATTGTTAGTGTACTGGCCTCGAATACTATTAATGATTGATTATAACTTCTTTTATGTGCCTTGTTCTTTCAGGACGTAGTCGATCATGGCCTTCCACGTCTCCCTATCCTTGGTGGCTCTTAGCACGCTTTCTCCTGTAACATCTCGTCGCCCCCGTTTGGTCATCCACCTGCTCAGGCCCTTCAAATATGTTATCCGCTGCTTTCCTCTGTCTCTTTTTTCTTCTATCTGGCCTGTTCGTATCAGGTTCTCCAAGTCATCCTTCCTCATTGCATGTCCAAGGAACTTCAGTTGTCTCTTCCTGATGCTCAATATTAATTCCAACACTTGCTCACATGCTCGGTCTAGGATAAATCCGCAGCATCCTTCTGTGGAACCACATTTCAGCTGCTTCAAGTTTTCCCTTCATCTTTGTTGATATTGTTTCTAACTTAGTATCCCCAAAAATCTAATTTTATTCTATTGAAATCTTAAATTCTCTCACGTACATAATTTGTGTGGGGTCAAGTGAAATATATATTATTCTCTTTATTTCATGAATTATTCGCACATATATCCCCATTTTAATTGTTTTGATCACAACGTTTTGAACAGAATGATATTTGATTTTTTTTTTCAGATGCTTGTCTAACTTATTCAGTTTTAAGGAATTTAAAATACTAATCTTTTTCTGATAAAAGTAAATAAGTAGGCTTTATCCTATTCATCTCGATACGAATTGAGAATGACGAGACCTGGAACAGACAATGAAAGATGACAACAGATCTAAAAAATTCTGTCAAAAATTCTTTCTAATACTAATCAGCCAAAGAATAAATCTGGTAATATGGCGTGCCAAGAAGGTCGTTCATCTGGTGAAACTCACATTTTTACATTAGGACAATCTTGATGCTGTTCAAATCCAAAAGGCGGAGAGGTTCTAAAAACTAGTGGAGGAATGTGAAGACGAGGAACGGAAGATTCCCTTTTGAGGTTGGCTGCAGAGGATGCCTAAATTGTGAGCGTCTGCGGAAATGGTTAGTATGCATTAGAAACAAGCAGAAAAGAAAAGTAAGCACATCTCTAAAAGACATCCAAGCAGCAAACGAGAAGGCTAGCCATTGGATAGGGATCAAAAGAAATGATCCGCGAAAGAATGCGAAGTAGTCAACAGGCAGTAAACCGGCTGAAACAGGTTTTTGGTGCCTCACATCAGCTTGCGACGCGCAGTAAAATCGGCCGAGAGGCGGTCCTGAAAATGAAAAACAGTCTTTTCTGGTGTCTAGTACACGGATCATTGGGTGATTTTCTAAGCATGTGATATAAGGTATAAAAATGGGGTACCCAGTGTGGATCGAACTCACTACTCAATTGTAATAGGTTCCTGCGAGACAAATTTGCTAACCATTACACCACGTCTAGATGCTTATACACAGATTATTATATTGGCAAAATTTGCAATATCAAGGTGTTCTCGAGTGTTTGTTCTCGTTTTAAGGGTGTATGTAAGGGACTAAATTATGGAAGACAAAGAGAGAGAGAGAGAGAGAAAAGGAATGCACCAATCGAAACTTAGTGACTGAAATAACAAAAATGAAGATACTAGTTCGAATAACTCGTGAAATAAAAATGAAAGATTTTCAATATCATAAGTCTGGCTTTAGCCTGGAGCTTACGCAACGCTTTGAAATCTTCAAAGCACATTTGATAATCGAATCTCCCACTAAGGCAGTTATTATACTTTAACTCACGTAAAGATGATTGAGCCTAGATGTCTTTGATGTCTTCGATAAAAGATATTTTAATCTTGGTAGAATTTATCTCGTTGCACTGGTTAAAAGTTCTTTATTTAACAAATATTAATGCTACAAATAATATTACATTTTAATAGTTTTTTTTTCTTTTTATATTTTTATCATCATTTCACCCCAAACAAAGCAGGGCCGCCATTTGTGAAGAGGGCTTAGAGTGAGAGAAAAACAAGGTACAGGAAATGTTGAAGAAAGAATAAGAGCTGGATAGGAATCAAGTAGATAGAAGATGGCAAATGACGTAGCATTTAAACTTTTACAGATGGTAGCTATAAGGGAAGCAAGTAAACTGAAGGGAGTTTCACAGACAAGAAGTGAGAGAAAAGAAACTGTTAGAGTAAAAGAGATGGTTACATCTTGTAGAAAAGACAGAGAAAAGCCACATTACGTCAGTGAGAAAAAGACTGAAGGTGAGCTATTTTGTCAGTATCGATTATATTACAGATCTTCCTTTGGATTTTGTCGAGAATCTCAAGATGAAGAGCAGGAACAGCCGACTAGATACGGCAACAATATTCAATGCACGGACGAATGAGTTTCAGACAATAATTGATGATTGTAACTTCACCTTTGTAATCATTACATTTAAACATATATTTCAAAAAGAGAGAAACCTTTGATCTTAAACGCGACAACATAACTCCAATTAAACAGTTTCATCCTTACCATCTATATGAAAGGGTAAATATTAAGTCACGAAGAAGAATAAACTTATATTTGTTCACAGACAAGAAATGAAAAATACACTTTGTAAACGTTTAATTTAATTAAGCAGGATATTTTTATACTAGCAGTATAGCCTGGCGTTGCTTGGGTGTAATGAAAGCTTTAAAACTAATCCATGGTCCTGGAGATCAGACTCTTTGGACGTTGGCACGAAAGACTAAAAGCCAATAGTTGTTTCCAGTTAAAGTAAAACCGTAGACTGAAAGAAAAATTAATGGATGTAATTTTGATTTCCTAGTATCGATATCAAATAAGTTTCTTTCGTCGTAAACTGAATTTTGAAGGCTAAATAAGTCCTCTGAGTAAATGGTATCATGGCTGAGACTAAGAACTACAATTATACCAACTTAGAGCCAAACCTGAAACAAAAACTAAAATAAAAGGGCTGAAAAAATACAGACATACAGGCAGATAAACAGACATGCACACAAACATCTTTTCTATATATATATATATATGGTTTTGTGTAGTGATACTATGAATTTAAAAACATTGTAACAACCATTACAGTATATATATATATATATATATATATATATATATATTGCCGATTTTCTGCACTATTATAAGAATTCCAACCTTGAAACTTCTGAATATCGTTTCTTATATCTTTGTCTATGGGTGTATCAAATTTGATTAAAATCGGACCACTCCTTCTATAACCCGATTTTTTCGATTATCGATATTATCGGGGGTACCTCGACACAAACCTAGCTAAGAACACTCGCAGACGCTTATAGTACAACTGTGTAAATTTTTAAGAAAATCGGTTCAGCCGTTTCGGAGTCTATAGATAACGGACACACAGAGACAAAGTTCCATTTATAACGTTTAGATCCTTTCATCACAAGTCAAGCACGCAGAGGGTTGCAATGAGTGAATAAAAAGAAGAAAAAAAAATCAAGATACCGAGGATGTCGAAGAAAGGACAAAAGAAAGATAGGAATCAAGGAGATATATGATGACAACTGACGTTGTATTGAAATATTTGGATATTAGAGAAGAAAATATACAGAAGGACGTGCGGGTAAAGAAACTAATAGAGTAGCAATGGCAGTTACTTGACGGTAAAAGGTATTTATTTGCATAAAACATACAAATTGTGGCACAAGGCCGAAAGTGGGTGGGTAGAGGATGGTCTTCAGTATCTATCCTATACATAGCTAACACTATCACGACCCAATCACTCATTATAATTTGCACCTTCACCACAAGGATCCATCCATCACCTCTCAATTCTTCACACACCACAATACCACATATTTCCAAGGTTCACCTAAAAATCGGGGAAATAAATCCATGACAATAAAATGCAGCTATGTACAATATATAATATAATCTAAAACATTTAATGAAATCTGAAATGATGGCAGGGGATGAACCCAATAAGAAACTAAAATGCAACGTAATTTTTAAAATAAAATAAACAATGTTAGTAAGATCCGTCCATCCCACAACAAGAGTGGCCGCTGTATTCTGACGGCAAAAGGGTAGGACCTAAATGCCAATCGAGTAAATTCATGTGCAGAATATATTTGTTAAAAAGCCACATCCCGCCGGTAAGAAAATGACTGAAGTCGAGCTGCTATATTGGGATCGATTACGTTGTAGATCCTCCATTGGAAGTCAAATTCTGAGTGACTGGGTCACTCTTCATGTACTAATTGTCGAGGAAGTAGAGTCACAGTCCATAACGACCCATTTCTTTTATATATTAATTTCAGAAAGCACAAGCAAAAAGCCCCGTGTACAATAGGAAATATTACATGCTTGAACTTTGGAAAAGAAATCGATAGCACTCAACAAGATTGCTCAAGGTTTCCCAGATTGTTAACTCGGGCAAGTTTTCTAAAAGTATCAATCAAACTTTTTCCAAAGAGAAGTGGCAAAATCTTGGTTTTGTGCGGAAACTAACAGAGAAAAATTGTATCAGGTTGTAGCGATAAAAAAGCACATAAAGAAAGGAGGAAAATCACTGGCTTACCGCCGACGTTTTTCTGAAATGTTCTTCGGGCTCTGAGGATAAAGGTTTGGAACAGGCTGGGGAGTATGTAAAATTTATTGAAAATGCAGAAGAGCAAGATGATATCTCTCTCCTCAGAGTCCTGTATGTCTCAAGATATTCTTGATACCCGAATGCTACAAAATAGTTCATAAATTTTGAACTGATAACAGCATGAAGTCTAACTTAGGTTTTCCACAAAGAACTATCATCAAAAAGTTTTATGGTAAACAAATTTTATTATAAAAATTCTTAAATTAGAAAGTTCTCCCCTGCCTTTATTACAAAAATGTACAATTTTTCCAAGATCTTCTTTATTTTTATATTTTGGTTTTTGCTGTTAAATTATTTATTTTGCAGTCTGCTAACCAGAGCCAATTCTGAATATATTGAAAGTACATAAACCAAACTATATACTTGTTAATATCTTCATTAATTACTTAATTTTTGGTCATAATAAAAGTAGAGCAGTGCACATTTATATTAAAAAATGTTCAATACAATTATATTGTTGAACTTTTGAATATTTTCCATTTGTAAACGAGTTATTACGCGATCAGTGGTGTCTTCAGGTGATTTTCAATAACTATTGAAAATCGCCTGAAGACACCACTCATAGGAGAAACCTTAATCGCGCAATAACCCATATACATACACCCAAATACATATGATTTTTATAAAAAAACTAACCTTCAAATGGCACGTGACAAAATTTGGGCCTAATTGGATTATTAGTTTACAAATTACAGTTATTTAAGTGAAGCTACTGTTACAAATTTTCAAAACAATAGAAAAATCTGAATTTTGTGTGTTGATAAAGCATTGCTTTCTGATGAGAGAAAATACTGTTCAAGCAAAGCAATGGCTATATAAGTGTTTTTCGGACATTGCGCCTACGGAAACAATGGTTAAGAGGTGGTATGCTGATTTTTGTGTCGTACAGACACAAATGATGCTGAACACTCAGGTCGCCTAAAATCGACAGTTGTCCCGGAAAACACCAACATATCCACAAACTCGTTTTGGCCGATCGTAAATTGAAGTTGCGTATGATAGCAGAGGAGTTGAACATATCAGAAGGCAGTGTATTCACCATTTTGCATGAACAATTGTCAATGAAAAAGCTGTGTTCAAAGTGGATGCCGTGTTTGCTCACAGTCAATCAAAAACAACAACGCGTCTACTAATCAAAACGTTGGTCGCAACTGTTTCAACACAACAAGAAGGGGTTTTTGTGTAAATATATGGCAATGGATGAAACATGGATCCATAACTTCATTCCGGAGTTAAATCGGCAGTCAGCTGAGTAAACAGCAGCAGGTGAAAGCCGTCCAAAGCGACCAAATACGCAAACACCAACAGGCAGGTTTTTGGCCTCCGTATTTTGGGATGTACAAGGTATTTTATTCATCGGTTGCTTTGAGTAAAGAAGAATCATCGATAGGGAATATTATATAGCATTATTGGTGCGTTCGAAGGAAGAAATCTCCAAAAACGTTCATAATTGAAGTAGAAAAACTGTGATATTTCACCAAAACAACGCACCATGTCACAAGTCGATCGCAACGATGACAAAATTACATGAATTGCACCCGCATCCACCCTATTCTCCAGATCTGGCTCCCAGCGACTACTGGCTGTGTGCAGATCTCAAAAGAATGCTCCAGGGAAAGAAATTTGGCTTCAATGAAGAAGTGATATCGGAAACTGAGAAGTATTTTGATGCCAAAGACAAATCGTTCTACAAAAAAGGCATCGAATTGTTAGAGAAGTGTTGGAAGCAGTATATCACCCTAGAAAGAGACTATGTTGATGAATAAAGTCCAGGTTTACCTAAAATATGTTGTTTTATTAGTTAGACCCGAGATTTATTGAGTGACGTGTTATCTTTGACTAATGAGATCTGTTACTATGTATTCACCATAGACTATTCATATCTATCTATCTATCTATCTATCTATCAGTATTCATATCTATCTGTGACTGTTCATATCTATCTATATTGGTGGGTATGCGTATTTACTGCATGGTTATAAACGCATCACTAGTATACAAAACAGAATGGATTTTGCATAATCGTTCTATGTAGGTTAAGCTAGCTGTGAATAGCATTGTTTCAATGTTGTTTTGATATTTTTTAATTAATAAAAAATATTTACAGAGACTATACATAATCTAAAGAGTTCGATTCTCACTCTTTACCCCAATTGTGTCGCCTTGTGTTTTACTAAATAAAGATTACACAATATGCAGAAAGTTTGGGTTTAATTCTTTAAAATATCCCCACGGAATTAATGGACAAAACTTCATTTTTAAAATGAAATTCCGATCCTATAATAGAAATCAGTTGAGCAAAATCTGGTGTAAAGAAAAATTATTCGCACCAACGGCTGACAGTATTTACCGCAATAAACGCGTCTATATTCAAAGCTTTTCTCGAACACTTCCTTTCCCGGTTTTTTTTTCCTTAGATGCAGTTTCAATAGTTAATGCTCCGTGTACATCCGCAAAGCTACCCTACGGGATTTTTGTTTATTGGTAAGTATGTAAAATGCACCAATCTTTTGCCCTGAATAGTTTGCTTCAAGATGAAAAAAAGTAAGTTTTAAATCTGGTAATCGTCAGATAAAGAGGATTATCAGAGAAACAAGTTGTCAGTGTACGAAAATATTTCTGACTGCTTCGCCATTAAAAGACATCGGATTAAGATAATGCGCTGAAAGCAATTCGTGTGTATAATTATGTAGATAAGAAAATTCCCTTGAGTAGTTTTTTTTTTCATTTTGAAGATAGTAATTTTCAATTTTCGCTGTTATTTGAATGAGTTTAAATCTTTATAAACAAAAGCAATCTTTCTTTAGTTTATCCTCTATATTCGCAATATTCCAGACAATATGATATTTATTGAGCAGAATTGTACGCCTACAGCTGTAGGGCAGTTATGGGATAACGTTTATTACATTTTAAATATTATTTTTTTCATCATGACACTTTTCATCATACATTTTACTGAAAATATTATGTTTATAATTAGAAAATTCGATAACTATACCAGTATTTCTTGCTTTCGTTAAATAAAATATTCGTCAGTTGTTCAAAATCGTTTTTGTATGTGTTTTGCGCATCAGATAACTTAAGTGAGGAAGGAAAGAGAGACATGCACATTTTACAGCGTTATAGATAAAATATAGATGAATATAGTTTTTGTGAAATTTTATATTTGAAATATATGAGGTGAGCATAATTTAAGCAGACAGTTTTCGTTACCGATTCTTTTTTTTACTATGTCTGAAAATATTTTTGTTAGCTAAAGCAAGTAGAAATTGGAAAAGGAAATGTTAAACGTTTCAAATAAAATCTTCCGCCATCTTAATGCATTTGCAAATTGAATCAAACCTCCTTCTGCTCTGTCTCACGACCAGTCATCAACTATTGTCATGTCTGCAGCGAGGTCATTACACAATGACAATGGTTAGACAGAACAAGAATAGACTGAAGAATTGAGTAAAAGATGGGGACATGAACAATTTGCTCTATCGTAATTACATAATCTCTATCAGGGCTGTATCAGCTCTAGTCTTCATCACACACGATGAACGAGCAGCAGTACATTAAAGCTGACCACAAGACACTTCGACATGGTGTAATAGTTAGCAGTGTTGACTCGCTTGATTAATGATGGCTGAGTAGGGAGTTCGGTTCTCACTGTGATCAATACGTTCGGCCTTGTGCAACGCCTAAGCTACGTGTAATAAATCGTAGTGAACTTCAACCTTCAACATGATGTAGTGATTAGCAAGCATGTATCGGGAGATCAATTACGATTGAGTTGTGAGTTCGAGCTTCCCTAAGTGCTCTATACGTGGAGCTTCGTACACACTTAGTAAGTCACTAAAAATTTACAATATTCACAAAGTAGATGAGACAAAATAAATTTTCAAAATATTGTAAATGGTTACGTGGAACGCCATTCTAACCAAATCGCTATTTTCAACAAATTCTCATTGTATATATATATATATATATATATATATATGTGTGTGTGTGTTAGACATCTACATGCAAACTTGTTTCGCTGTATTACAGCTCATCAGTGTGACTATAGATATATGTATCATTTGTTAGTTTTGGTCATAATTAAATTAGACCAGTACACAATTGTACTCAAAAGTGTTCAATACATTTATATTGTAGAACTTTAATATTTTTCATTTGGGAATAAATTATTTCGGTAGCCTAAGTTTCAAACTTTCGGTATTTACAGCCGATTTACAGTAACTAATTCTTACATTTTTTAACGCACGAACAAGATTTTTTGCGAACTCGCGACTGAAAATTTTAAACAACCGAAAATTTTCAAAATTAAAGAAAATTTATTCATGGATCCTACAAAACTTCCATCCATGTTTATATGATCCTAGTATGCATTTATAAATATAATTACATCCGAACATAATTTCCGATTTTCATTTAGAAATTGTTTTCGTTCTGGGAACAAAATAATAGCTAGCGTTTCCTACTGGCTCAATCGGCATACATTGCCACCATCGTATGGTTTGGCTATTTTAACTATACTCCAAGTTATATCAGATTTTTTTCCATTTTTCAGTTTTCTTTTCCACACGTGGCAAGCCAGTTTGGTCCAATTTTTGAGGTTTTCCAGTTTAAATGTAGATTCATTAACAACTGTCTTTGGTAGACTCCAAATATGTTGTTCTTTGTCCATCTATGTCATGTAGATCTGCTTTGTAAATAACACCTTCTGTTATACAAAGTCCGTTAAGAGGGCATTTGTTTTTTGTCCCTATAGATACATTCCTTGTTAATGATGTTGTTTTGTATGTTATTTAGGTTTTCTGGCGTTTTGTTTTATAATGTAATTTTCTAAATTACTAGTACAGCTATAGCTTAATTTGATTAAGTTCTTATTGAAAATTTTGTTTAATTCTGAGTTTTTGGAGAAATGTTTATTGATCAATTTAAACAATATTTGGATTTTACTTCTAAGTTATATATATACTTCTAAGTTAGTACTTATATTTATATTTTCATATGTAACAATACAGTATTCTTAAAGGATATTTTTTATTCTGAGCAGCATTCTTGAATACTAATCTCATTTGCCGGGAAGGTGATTTCTTTATGTTATCAGTCTTGAGGAGGGGATCCCAGCGAGTTGCACATTTGGAAAGTGCCTGAAAATCATACTACAGTTTAACCCAAGCCACGCGAGGGAAACTGGGACCCTTTGGGAGTTGTCGATTGTTTTACTAGCACTAAGTAACAAGTCATCATGACCGAGGGTATGAGCGTTCTGGCCTTGTTCAGACTGTTGTTCACGCTAGATAACGTGCTCTCTCCCCAAAACTGTAACTAATGCCTGCTCAGTATAATTGCAGAATAAAGCACAGGTGGGTTCTGTGAGTGTTGAACAAACGAAAATGTGCCTGAGCAGGCGTCTGCAACGGGGATTAGCTAGCCGCCCTAGTAGACAGGAATCCTTCGATACAAGTGTTAAGCCATACATTCTTAAATGAACTGAAATGGTTGATAGAAGATATATATATATATATATATATATATATATATATATATATATTTGTCCAGTATGAATCAATGTGCATGCCAATGTATGTGTGTGCAATGAACGCACATTCAAACATGAAAATTCACGATAAACGATTCAAACTTCTTTGACCCCTAGAATTTTATTGAGTTCCTGTCAATTAGTAGACATTTCTCTAGACATTTATCAAATAATACTCTCCACCTGCCCATGGCAACCCAAACAGGTCCATTGATCTTTGAAAGTTACTATCACCCTTCACTCCTTTTTCATTCTTACAAACTAATTTCCACCAGATCTGAAATCGAACATGAACCATCCTTGTCTCTTGAGATTCTATCCGTGCTTGCAGTCTCCCGCCAAATGAGTAAATTGATAGCGGTATAAAACGTCGATTTGCCCAAAGTATACAAATCTTTGCTAATATCCATCATCACTTTTTACATTTTCTCCACTTTTTATAGTTTCCATTTTCTCTCTTTTTGTACTGGTGTTTGTCTCTTTGCGCTGATCTTGTTGGCGGTGTCTACTTGAAGATTGAATTTTACCTTTTTCTTTAACAAGAAATATCATTCTAACGTTAATCGTTGTAGTAAATACTTGTAACTTAAAGAAGATAAAGTTTACTTCAACTAATCAGTCAGTTAAGTGCCATACGTGAAACACGCTTGGGTGATCATGTCTCGAAAGAGACATGACTGACTGGGTAGAAGATTATCCCACAGTAGGTTGCCATTGCTTTCTGCGGTAGACTGGTTGCCGACCAAGGCTATCGAACCCAATCTGTCCTGTTATTTGACTCATAGCTAGAGGGAGAATATATGTATTATATTATTAAGTAGTAATTAGTGGGGGATCAGTTTATTACTTCATAACAATATAAAACTGATACCCCAATTTATGCCCAGTAGAAACCTTAATCATGATTCAAACTATTATATTCAGTCAGTCAGCCAGTTAAGTGCCATACGTGATACACGCTTGTGCGATCATGTCTCGAAAGAGACATTACTGACTGGGTAGAAGATTATCCCGCAGTAGGTTGCCATTGCTTTCTGCGGTAGAATGGTTGCCGACCAAGGCTATAGAACCCAATATGTGCTGTTATTTAACCCATAACTGGAAGGAAGAGACGGACTAATACCTTTCCCAAGGGTATTTGCGCGTAAGTGAATACAATGGATTCAAGTGGAATTCGAACTCGGCTCCCCGGTTTCTCGTTCCGAGCCGATATCCACTGTACCACAACGCACATCACTTCAACTAATAAGGGACTGAATTAAAAAAGACAGTTCTAATTTTCGATTGAAATGGCTGATGATAGTATCCGGCGCCTCTTCGGTCTCACCTTTTTCAACCACTGGAAGTGAAACGACAACATCGAATCAGTAACATGTACCGGGTTTCTGTGTCTCATGTCAGAAAGTTTATTTCTCGTCAGAATCCTTCTTGCACTTTTTATAAATCTATTATTTGTCCGTGCATTGAATAATGTTACCATACATTGTCTGGTGCTCTTGCTATTCATTTCGAGGTTCTTGACAAAATCGAAAGTAGTATCTGCAATATAATCGATCCTAACTTGCCATCTCCGCTTCAGTCACTTTCACATCGACGTGGCGGGACTTCCTTCTAAACAATTAAGAGTGTGATACTCACCTTCGCAAGGATGTTTCCAACTAGCGTCCAATTGGCGAACAAAAATAAAGCGGGTTGTAACTCAATGCATGTCCCTTTACTGAATAGATATTTACCCTACTTCCCCACTAAAGCGAGATGCAACAAGGTCTTTTTAACATGGGGAGCCCGACTGTGTACAGACGGGCGAAGGAACAAAAGTTCCCCAGTCCCCTCAAACGCCGTTTGAGCTGGCCCCGGTGACGAGCACCTGGTCCACCCCTCTGGGACAATGGAGTGGCGCGGCCACGGAACACTGTTCCCAGAGACTGGGCATCTGCATAGTATAATTTTTCTCAGATGCACCTCAGCCCTCGCGGACGGAGCTACAACTGAGCAGCACTCTGTTTTCGAGAACAGAGTCGCAAGTGAGAGATGATTTTTGGTCCCCACCAACCAACACAAAATGTGTGACAGGTGAGTATGTATCTTTCCTTAAATAGCCATAAGTTGGATATTGTGCTGATATTTATTGAGCACAATATTCACACTAGAATCATTAGCCAATCAGAGCCTACAGAATAGACTTCCCTGGATAGCAGAATGGAATGTCCCAGGCTGTTTTATAAACCACCTGCCAATTAGGCTGCGGGAAAGGAATTCAGCTTTGAGTACAGTCTGTTGCTGTTTACCAATTCTACACTCTTTTTCAGATGAATTTATCCATGCTACTAGATTGGATCCCAGGCTTCATCCTTTTACCGTTGAAATAGATATTACCGCTTCTTCTACTCATAACATTTTTTCGCCCACTTCCTGCCCATGGAACGCACTGCTGTTTACTTCTTCGTCTATGTGCCTTGTTCTTTCAGGACGTAGAGGATCATGACGTAGAGCCTTCCACGTCTGCCTATCCCTAGTGGCTCTTAGCACGCTTTCTCCTGTAACATCTCGTAACCTCCGTTCCGTCATCCACATGCTCAGGCCCTTCAAATATGTTATCTACTGCTTTCCCCTGTCTCTTTTCCCCTCTATCTGGCCTGTTAGTATCAGGTTCTCCAAGCTCTCCTTCCCCATTACATGTCCCAGGAACTTCAGTTGTCTATTCCTGATGCTCAGTATTAATTTCCTTTTCGTTTGTATTCTTCCCAACACCTCATCACTGATACTCTCTTCTTTGTTTCTAGTGAATGTTTCCTGTGTCTTAATACTTTACTTAACTTCTGGAACGCGTCCTTCGCCATGCAAATTCGTATTCGGATCTCTGTGTAGAACTTTCCCTCTCCTGTCAGAACACTTCCCAGGTATTTAAATTTTTGTACCTGCTTGATTCTAGTACCCGCCACCTGTATTTGGCATTTTAGGTTGTTCTTTTTGCTGATATTTACTTGCCTGATAACTAATCTTCAAAAATTTCAACGCAACATCAATCGCCATCTACTACCTTCTTGAATCTCGTTCATCTTTTGTTCTTTCCTCTATATCCATTTTTTTCTCCCACTGTCACTCTGTAAACTCCTGCGCATTAATGACATTCGCCCCTTGCTTGGAGTGAAATGATAAAAAAAATTATGAGAAAACGATATATAATATTTTATATATTAAGAACTATTTTAGAGAAATCTAAGACAAAATAGAAAAGGATTTTTTGTGATGCGTTTTGCCCTTTAGGATTTTTAGGATAAAATCATTTTTGAATATATGTGCTTTAAGATTGAGTCTCACAAGACACAACACTTAATTCTCCAGGCTTCCTGGGTACGATGGTAAACTGCATCCGGCAGCAAGGCTTCTGATTGGGAGGTTTTAAGGAGCATAGAACCACCTCTTATTTGCTGTTGTTCCCAAATTCACTCTGACCCGGACTGGTAGCACCTGATAGGGTCCCAGCTATGGGCAAATCGTTAACCCTCAAACTGGGGTCAAAACACTATGAAAGTATAGAAATACACTTTTATAGAAATATATACATAAAAATAAACTTTTACAGAAAAACATATCTTTTTAAGGAAAAATATTACCAACAACACATTTTTGAAAGAAAAATATCACCAACAATACATTATTACAATAACACGTTTTTGAAGGAAAAAAATTATTCTCAGCAAAACATTTTTGAATCCAAAACTATAAGACATTTTCAGTTTTCTAAAATAAAAAAGAATAAAAACGATTTTTTTCATAACCGAACATTAACAACTACGTCCCATTCTTTTACTGTAAAACCAATAAAATGTAAAGACAAATTCTACTCCCTCAGCTTCTTTTCTCGCACTTCCCACCTGTGGAATTCCTTTCCATTTACTTGCCTTGCCGATAGCTGCAATCTCCAAGAATTTAAATGTAAAGTCGTCATCTCCCAGCTCACTAACTTGCATCCTCTCTCTCTCATGCTATTTTCTCCTTCCACTCTCCTGTCATCGGTATTCTTATTCCTCCTCTTACCCACTTCCTGACACCCCCTATAACCTGTCACTCTTTCTCATAACTTTCCACATATCTAACCCCTGCAAAACAGTGGCAGTAAAATACCTTGCTTTGGGGTGATATGATTATTTTTAAAACAGTAAAACTGCCTTAAAACCCCACTTTTTTGGCATTAAATAACCCACAGAGGTTGATATGCCGTTAAACAAAACTCAATTCTACAGAGTCAGTTATGATAGTTATATTCAATACTCAGCTAGACAATAGTATTATCTTTTCTAGACAATTACCCAGGACTACTTATCATGAATGGATCAGTTCATTCATGGTTGTACAACAATATATTCTGGGTATATAGCCTAACCGATTTTATTGTATTATCTTTTCCAACAGAAGAAAAAAGACATGAAAACCTTGAGACAAATTAAAAAAAGAAAATTGGATCCAGATATCACGCTCTGCATTAACATTTCTAGAAATCTATTGCAGATCGAAGACGAACTATGTTAATGCAAGGGGCGCTAAAGAGTTGTGACTTCAATACCAGGATAGCGCAGTGGTTAACAAATAATACAGAGAGTCATGTTAAAGGGATATAACTCATGGTTAGAAACGGCTTCGCATATGGAATGAGAATGATATATCTCAGTGATCGTAATAAAAGGTTCGGTTCGGAAAACCTAGCACCTGAAGAAGGGCGGAGCGTACAACGGTCGAAACGCCGTTAACATCGCAGCTCAGATTAGATGTTTCTTCTTTCTCCAGTACCCCTTGTACACTATCTTTTTTATTTTATTTTATTTTACTTCTTTCTCTCAGTGTACCCCACCCTGCACACTAGTGGCGGTTCCGCCTTGTTTGGTTAAATTTTTAAAAAAGCGCAAAAGATATCGCTTTCACCAAACATCTTGAAAGTATTTCATTTGAAGCCCTCGAATATGCGGTATGTAGCACTTGGGACTTTTGCTACAGCAATCAATTTTGCACTGGTACAGGTATAATTGTTTGCTGTGAACGTAAGGGAAAATCTTTATAAACGAATCGTAAGAGCAATGTACTGATTTTCTAATGCTATGTCTTTCTAATGTATAGACAATCACGACTCTCTGCACTTTTCTTTTTTATTATCTGTGAATTGTCACAAATTCTTGGGGAACATAGTGGAATAACTTTTTGTTTCTTTCTACACAGTTTGGAATTTGGAGTTTTTGCCACCTAAGTTTAGAAATGCTGGTTATGGAAAATATGTAAACAAATACTGATATGAACATCACCCAGCGCCAGTTACAGAAATAGAAGATGTCACCATTCTAAGAGATTACACCCTCTACACAGACAGAAAATTTGAAGCAAATAGGCCAGACATTATTGTTAAAAACCAAAAAGAAAAAAATGCTTATTAATTGATTTGGCTTGTCCAGCGGATTGTAACATAGCAAGCAAGGAATTCGAAAAACTGTCAAAATATAAAGACCTGGAAATTGAAATAGAAAAAAATGTGGAAATTGAAAACAAGGGAATGTACTCTTCCTCCCTCAATAGATAATAACCTGCGTGACAAGAGATAGTCAAGACGCAGCGTAACTATACCGTTCGAACTTACACTTCTATTTGCTGATTACTAACAATCATTATTGCAGATATGTTCTGTTATTCTAATACACTATTTGAACCTACTTTCTTGCCTCCGTGTCTTACTTCCAGGCCCTCACAAAGCCACAACAACTTGGCGACGAAGTTTCACCACAACACCTAGCCTACCTCGATATTTATCCTCTGGCTGCGTGAAAAAAATTTTCTAATCATTTCACCCCAAGCAAGGCAGTTTTACTGCCACTATTGCGCAGGGGGTTACATAGGGGGAAAGTGATGAGAAAGAGGGTTAGGTTATAGGGAGTTTCAGGAAGAGGGTAATAGAAAGATGAAAATACTGGTGTGATAGGGTGGATTGGATGGAGAAAAGAGCTTGAGAGAAAGGATGCAAGTTAGTGAGATAGGAGGTGACTATTGACCTTACATTTAAATTCTTGGAGATTGTAGCTGTCGGGAAAGCAAGTCAATAGAAGGGAAATCCACAGGCGGAAAATGCGAGAAAAGAAGCTGTTAGAGTAGAAATAGAGGTTACATTTTATCGGTTTCACTGTAAAAGGGTGGGACCTAGTTGCTAGTCTAGTAGCTCGAGTAAATTCATACTTAGGGGGCACGAGTGAGCTAAGTTCATTGGAGCAGAAGCCGTGAAAGTATTTATAGAATTGACAGAGGGAAGCCGGTAAGAGATCGACTGCAGCCGAGCTGCCAAGACGGAACCGATCACATTAGATTCACCGTTGGATTTTGTCAAGAACCCCGAGTTGGATAGCAGGGGCACGCGACCAGATGTGGGAGCAGTATTCAATACATGGGCGGATGGTAGATTTATATGTGCCAGATGGATTCAGGCGGGAAAAACTTCCTAGCCCTGCACAGTGTCCTTAGCAGTAGATTTTGGAGTAGATAGATCTATCTATTGCCCGGTTCACACTCCACCCACGTCTATTGAACAGGTTAAGAGGCTCATCCCTTGTTTCCTGTTTAGGATGTGGTTTCCGGCTCTTTTCAAATCTTCTCACTTTGTTTTTTTTTTCAATTGGAGTAGATAGATCTATCGCTCGGTTCACACTCCATCCATGTCTATTGAACAGGTTAAGAGGCTCATCTCTTGCTCCCTGTTTAGGATGTGGTTTCCGGCTTTCTCTTTTCAAATCTTTTCACTATTACGTAGCCCCCTGCACATCAGTGGCGTTACCGCCTTGCTCGGGGTGATACGATTAAAAAAAAATCATGACATTACCAAGGGTATTTGTACGAAAGGGAAAGCAAGAGACTTGAACTTGGCTCACCGATGCCACATGCGAGGCCAATATCCGCGTATCCATTGTGTTGATAGAAGTGTAAAATAAAAATAAATATATTTGAAAACTTTAGATATAAAACTCGGTGTTCTATCAAAGAAATGATAAAAAGATTTAGGTATTTCAGCTTAGAAATCATGGCTACGTCAATAACAATACAACAAAGGGATGCTAACGACAGAATCAAGAACACAGTATGTAAACGCACGTTTACTTAAAATTCGTTCTACTGGGTAAAAATACGTAAGCGCATATCATGTTCAATTTTTTACTTTTGTAGATTTTGTTTTTCATTTATAATAAGTAAAAAATGTCGACTGCGACTAATAATAATAATAGTAATCTGAAAACGTGACCCATATGGTGGGCACGTACGGAATGCTTGTTGAAAGGCCACTACCGACGGCGTCACAATAAAATCTATCTAATTCTACTAGTGTCTCAGCAGGAAATGTAACTTTGAAACGAACGAGAAGTGGTATCGTCACAAACCGGGAAAGGATTATAGAGAATGAACAAACAAAATTTATCGAACTTCGCAATCCAAATCGGCAGTAAGTTTGAACATATGAAGCCTGATATTACCGTGGTTGATAAAGTCAACACAACGTGCTATCTTGTTGAGGTCGTTATGACCTGCAAATCAACATTTTATTGAGAAAGCGGCCGAGAAACCCAACAAATGTATAGATCTGCACACTGACACGGCACGTTTGTGGGATATGGATACTATCATAGTCCCCATCATTGTTGGAGGCTTAGGGTTCATTTCCAGGACTTTAAACAGTAAGCTGGAAATTATTGTAATCAAGGTTCATAAATCTCAATCACTAGGAACACATATCCTGCTTTCTGTATGGCGTCAAAGCGACTCCATAGAGAGCATCAATAACATAAGGTTACCACTATTTCTTAATACTGTTAGAAGCAATAATAAAATTATAAATAACAATAATAATAACTTTCAAGCAAATATTATACTTATACACTATAATGTAGATCCAAAATGCAGGTTCTATAATAAATACCGAGAAACAATAGACCATCTAATCTCAGGATATTCTGTACTTGCCCCAAATGAATATAAAAATCGTCACGATAAAGTTGGGCAATATTTACACTGGACAATGTGCAAGCACTATGGAAAATATGTAAACAGACACTGGTATGAACATCCCTCAGCACCAGTTACAGAAATAGAAGATGTCACCATTCTATGGGATTACACCATCTACACAGACAAAAATAGTGAAGCAAATAGGCAGGACATTATTGTTAAAAACAAAAAAGAAAAAACTTGCTTATTAATTGATATGGCTTGTCCAGCGGATTGTAATATAGCAAGCAAGGAATTCGAAAAACTGTCAAAATATAAAGACCTGGAAATTGAAATAGAAAAAAATGTGGAAATTAAAAACATGTATCACACCAGTGATAATGGGTGCACAGGGAATGATAAAAAATGGAACAAAACAACACATTGAAAGAATCCCTGGAAACCCCAGCTTAAGAGATGTACAAAAAATTTCTTGTTAAGTACAGCCCACACAGAAAGGAGGACTTCGTCTATGTAAGTCTAGGAATGTTAAAGAGATTAAAAAAACATTAAATGGAGACATAACAACCCACCACAACCTGCTTTCGGTCTTCCTGCAAACTTGGTAGGTCGTGCAACCATAGCAGAAATCGAATTATAATGAAAATGACACAATAATAATAATGGAACGGTTGTAAGTGTACAGCTCGCAGCACTGATTAGATCTGCAAGGACAATAAAAATGGTGCTCATGATTTAATGAAACTTACTCTCATACAATATTCAGCGATGACCAACAAACATTTGATGGGGGTATGCAAATTTATGAGATAATAATAATAATAATAATAATAATGATGATGATGTCAAATGTGTGTAATCTTAGGTTTTAATTTTCCTCAAAATGTTATCAGTGGAAAATGTCATGATGTCATTTCTGACCTTAGGTTTCTGGTTAAGACCCGATAAGAAATTAGTATACACCAGAAATCAAAGGAAATAATAATAATAATAATAATAATAATAATAATAATAGAATATGTCACCATTCTATGGGATTATACCATCTACACAGGCAGAAAAATTGAAGCAAACAGGCCAGACATTGTTAAAAACCAGAAGGAGAAAACTTGTCTATTAATTGATATGGCTTGTCCAGCGGATTGTAACATAGCAATCAAGGAATTTGAAAAACTGTCAAAATATAAAGACCTGGAAATTGAAATAGAAAAAATGTGGAAATTGAAAACAAGAGTTGTGCCAGTGATAGTAGGTGCACTTGGAATGATAAAAAATGGAACAAAACAACACATTGAAAGAATCCCTGGAAACCCCAGCTTAAGAGATATACAAAAAATTGTCTTATTAAGTACAGCCCAACACACTAAGGAAAACTTTATCTATGTAATGCTAGGGATGATAGGGAAGATAGAAAAACATGAAATGGAGCCATAACAACACGCCACTACCTGCCTTAGGTCTCCCCGCAGACTTGGTTGGTAGTGAGACCAAAGCAGAAATCGAAATATGATGAAAAATGACATAATAATAATAATAATAATAATAATAATAATAATAATAATAATCTCTTATGCAACACAAGACATTGTTCTTATGACTTTTGACTTTAATTAGCGGTTTTGACATGTATATGTTTTGTATAGATGAATTAAGTGTGGTATTGAATGGGATATTTTCGGTACAAAATAACCATTCAGTGCCACATTTGTTTCACCGTAACCAGTTAGACATTCACTACCCTGAGCATCTCTGTTCATGAATACAAGTTGTAAGAAAACTTTAATTTTGAAGAATGAGGCAGGCAATTTGAGTTAGGAATCATATCTAGTTAGTTGAGAATACCCTTAGTCGGAGACCGACTGTGTGTACAATATCACCCGAAGTATCCAGATTTATAAGATGATAGTAATAATAATAATTCAGTGGGGCAATATTTACGCAGTACATTGAGCAAACACTTTAGAAAAGATGTTAACAAACACTGGTATGAACATTACCCAGAACCGGTTACATAAATAGAAGACATCACAATTCTGTGCGATTTGCACACTCTTCGCAGACAGAAAGAATGAAGCAAACAGGACGGATATAATTGTCAAAAACTAAAAAGGAAAAAAACTTGCCTCGTAATTGATATAGCTTACCCAATGGACTGTCATATAGCAACCAATGAATTTAAAAATCTATCGAAGTATAAAACCTGGAAATCGAAACTGAAAAAAATGTGGAAATTGAAAACAAGAATAGTACTCATCATAGTAGGTGTTCTTGGAATGATATGAAAAGAACACAACAAGACATTGTTAAAATCCCTGGAAATCCGAGCCTAAAAGAAATACGAAAATGGTCTTGACAATCGGAGCCCACACATTAAGAAGAACTTTACGCATGTAAGGCTAGTGATATTATGAGAGTTAGAAAAACAAATCCTGAGATGTCGCCATAACAACACACTGCTACCTGCCTTAGGTCTTTCTGCAGACTTGGTAGGTAGCGTAACCATAGCAAATCGAAATAATAATAAGGAATTCTCTGATGCAACACAAGGCATTATTCTTATGCCTTTTGAGTTAAATTGATTAGAGGTCTTAACACAGACACGTTTATAATGTAACTAGCAGTATAGCCCGGCGTTTCTCGGGTGTAATGAGAGCTTTAAAACTAATCCATGGTCCTGGAGCTCAGACGCTTTGGACGTTGGCACGAAAGACTAAAAGGCAATAGTTGTTTCCAGTTAAAGTGAAACCGTAGACTGAAAGAAAAATTAATGGATGTAAGTCAAATTTTGATTTCCTGGTATCGATATCAAATTAAGTTTTTTTCGTCGTAAACTGAATTTTGAAGGCTAAATAAGTCCTCTGAGTAAATGGTATCATGGCTGAGACTAAGAACTACAATTATACCTACTTAGAGACAAACCCGAAGCAAAAACTAAAATAAAAAGGCCGAAAAAATACAGATATACAGGCAGATAAACAGATACACACAAACATCTTGCCTTTTATATATATATATTATCGATTTATTGCACTACTGTATAAACTGCAACCTTGAAACTTCTGAATATCGTTTCTTATGTCTTTGTCTATGAGTGTATCAAATTTGATTAAAATCGGATCAGTCCTTCTATAACCCGATTTTTTCGATTATCGATTTTTGATATTTGTTGGGGGTACCTCGACACAAAAGCTAAGAACACTCGCAGACGCTTATAGTACAACTGTGTAAATTTTCAAGAAAATCGGTTCAGCCGTTTCGGAGTCTATAGGCAACAGCCACACACACACACAGAGACAAAGTTCCATAAGTTTAGATATTAATAAAAATAATAATACCTGATGCTATACCGAGTATTACTCTTGTGACTTCCGGTTTAATTGATTACAAGTGCACATATTTTGTCTTGACGAATTAACATCGGCTGCAGCAAATATCCTGTACCATACATTTTGCTTGTTAGCTTCCTGACCCTATCCAGTTGAGCGTGTCCTCTAGAGACGGCTACGCTGTGCATTTCTGTTTCTAATACATTCTCTGAAGCAAATGACTGAAACAGAATTTATAATCTGATAAGTAACGTCTCAAATATTTCTAAGAAATTTTTTGTGGGGAAAAAAATCAACCAAAAATTCAATTAAACATGAACACAGGAAGATTGATTATTTTTAGATGTGTCCAGTGCTCAACCACTGGAATAATATTAATGAACGGAAATAATAAAAGCGATAAGCCTGCTGTGAATAAATGACGTTATTTTCAGAACCCCAAGACTCATGATGATAATGGAAGAAAACAAATAAGAGATATTAACGAACACCATTATGCATAATTTAAATGTCAATGTTTTCGGTACAGAGTTAATTTAATAAAATTATCTCACTTGCATGTATTTAGCAAAAATGTTAGAAAAAATGGTACAATGAATCTAAGGTGTATTGTTGGTTCTTTGCCAAAGAATTCTCAGATGAGTAAACATTTATTAAAAGTTATATACAACCGAATTACCGGTACATCTTTTCATCCGAACACAATTACTAGCAAGTATTTGTATTTCACATGATTGTCAGATTAATTGAACACTAATTCAACCGGTAGCTACAGTTGATGTATTTAATATTTGATAATAGTTTTAATGTCAAACAGTCAATTGCCATACGTGATACACGGTTGAGCAATCGTATCTCTTTCGATGCATGGCTGACGAACCAGATGTTTCCGCAGTAACTTGCCATTTCTTTTTGCGGCAGACTGGTTGCCAACCAAGTTTATAGAACCCAATCTGTCCTGCTATTCAACCCATAGCTGGAGAAAGAAGAGATGGATTAATACATTTCTCAAGAGTATTTGCGTGTAAGTGAATGCAATTCGAACTCGACTTTCCAATTTCTCATACCGAGATGACACCCATTACACCACAATGCACTGTGGAGATATCAAAGATGCATAATTAGTGAATCAGAGGTATATTATTGAATTATTATTACGTGTTTTCTGTTGATTCGACAAAATAGATAATTCGACACGTTCATGGACTCAAGAGTATAGCAAATTAGTGGTGTACCTTTATAGCTAGATGTAAGCAAGTCATTTATACTATTTACATTATTCAGACTATTATCCTAATCTTGGTTGCCATTTGTACGACGTTTCGGCCGTTGTACGCTCTGGCCTTCTTCAAGTGCTAGGAAGTTCGAACTGAACCCTTTAATACCTCCTCTCAGAAATATAAACAAATACAATTCATTTCTATTGAAATATTATCCTTATAGATTCATTGTGTTGTGCCGCGCGACCTGCCTCGGTAGATTCTGCTAATAGTGAATTTACATTTATTCTTCTAAAATCTCAGTATCACCGTCCGTTTTTAATGGTAAGAATTTGTTCCTTTTTTAGATCAACCACGGCTTTATATGTGTGTTGTAGGGCTTCAGCCCCTACTTTTTGCGATGACTTACAACTAAAAACTAAATTAGCTTTTTTCCACAATTATCTTCACCCTGTACATGGGTTAAAAACCACTCGAAATAGATGCTTATAGCATAATGAGTAAGAGACACAGTTTATGAAGATATGTGAAGAAGATAAGTTTTTTTTAATCGTATCACCCCGAGCAAGGCGGTAACGCCACTGATGTGTAGGAGGCTACGTAATAGGGAAAAGATTGGAAAAGAGAAAGCCGGAAACCACATCCTAAACAGGGAACAAGGGATGAGCCTGTTCAATAGACGTGGGTGGAGTGTGAACCGGGCGATAGTAGACTTCAACAACTTTCTTATCAAATCTAAGAAGGCAGTTGAGTTGAGCCACATCATTTGTTTAAACAGATTACTGCTGTTAATATTAAAAATAAATCAGTCAGTCATGTGCCATACGTGATACACGCTTGGACGATCATGTCTCGAAGGAGACATGACTGACTAGACAGATTATCCCGCAGTAGGTTGCCATTGCTTTCTGCGGTAGACTGGTTGCCAGCCAAGGCTATAGAATCCAACCTGTCTTATTATTTAACCCATAACTGAAGGGAAGAGACGGATTAATACCTTTCCCAAGGATATTTGTGCGTAAGTAAATGTAAGGGATTCAACTCGAACAAAATAAATCAGAAAGCTTAATTTTCTGTTTTTTTTTCTTTTAATCTGCTTAAAATTTTTTTAATAAGTTTTAAATGCAGTTAAGGTCTATAGGTCTCGTTCCAGAAAATAATTCCAAGCGAAAAGCAAACAAAATATGTATTTAATATCAAAATCATTTTTTTACTGTTATTAAAAAAAAAGCAAAAAAAAACAAAAAAAAAAAACAAAAAAACAAAGCAGTATCCATTTCATGAGAGGGAAAAGATTAAAAAAATACCTGCATTGAATATTGTTGCGATATCTGATCAGGTGCTCTTGTTGTGAAACTTGAAATTCTTGACAAAATTCAAAGAAGGATCTGTAATGAAACCGATCCTGACTTGGCATCACAATTTCAGTCACTTTCTCGGCGACGGGACGTGGCTTCCCGCTACAAATATTTTCACGGGAACTGTTCTGACGAGTTTCTTTCCTGGTACCCCGAATATATGAATTTGAGTGTGATAGTATATTGGCAACTAGGTCCCACTTGATGCTGAAATAGCGAAATGCAAAAACTCCTCTTCTACTTTAACAGTTTCTTTTCTCGCTCTTTCCACCTGTAGAATTTCCTTCCAGTTACTTGCTTCACTAATAACGATAATCTTCAAAAATTTAAGTCCAACATCAATCGCCATCTTCTGTTTTCTTTATTTTCAGTCTTCTCTTTCATTCTCTGTAAACGCATGCGTACTAGTGGCATTTCTGTTTTGCTCAGAGTGAAATCATTAGAAAAAAATTATCAGAAATCATTAAAACTCAACATCTTACTTAAATTCTGACCCCTCGCCCCAAAAACTAATTCAACATCTTGTTTTAGCCACCCTCATCTTTATTTTGTGGTGCCTTTTTATTCTTGTCTAAATCTGGATTAATTTAGATTGGGTACCTCCACTATTTCACTGAAAAACGGCATAGTATGAAGCAAAAAAAAAAAAAAAAAAAAAACTTAATAAAAACGAAGTTGTTCCATCAAAATATTATTATTAAAAAGAAAGATCAAAATATTTTTTAATTTAAAAAATTTTTAATCCATTCTAACACGGTCGAAATTTTGGTAAAAAATCTTGTTTTGATTTTCGTCAGCGGGTAGTCAAAACGTTACCAAATATTACAATGGATAATGCAATATTATGTAAATCAGGTTTTTTTTTTCGGTGAAAAACACATTAATTTGGAAATTCATGCAAAATCAAATAATTGTCGGATTTTAATGAAACTATCAGAACACAAATAAAGTAAATTATTTTTAAAATTATTATTTTTAAATAAATTTGGTAAAAATATATATATATTATATTTGTTACTCCTCTCCATGTACATTCATGAAATTTCAAGAAATTAAAATTTGTAGCGAAAATTTATTTTTTTATTTCATCGGAGAACTCATTGGGAAGTATATATCAGCTATTATATTTTTCAAACAGTTGGCCTTTTTTCCGAAAAATCTGCTCCCAGTATTAAAATAAAAAATACATTAAAACTATGACATTGTTTAATTAAACAAACTTTGAATTCCTATTATAAATAAGACGTATTAAAGACATTATAAACTAAAGAAAAAATTGGAGGAATAATGAAATTTCTAAAAAATTGTTTTAAATTTTTCTTTTTGAATTATAATTTATAAAATTTTTACAAATCTACAAATCTTTGTAGCGGTTAGGTTATTAAATTTTTAAGTGAAGACTATATTTACTAATCGGAAAATTAAACATTTAATATAAATCGTCAAGCTATCGTATTTTTAAAATGAGTTTTATTCATTTATTTGTTTTTGTGTATTTGAAGTATTTTTAGTATGGTATTTTCTGTGCTACATTATAATGTGTTTCAGTTTTTTCCCCTTACAGGAGAAAATTGGGACTATTATGTCAATTCTGGTCAACCATACTTAGATTATCTTATCTAGCTGTCATCACATATCAGTCACTTGCAGCAAAGGTCAGAAAGATCATCTCTCCGTGATTACGAAATAGTTTTATTATAAATGTCATGCTATAAATAATAGTTGTGTAAATCAGATTAATTTAACTTAAATTTTGCTAATATTCCAAAACTAATGTGTCACAGTGTAACTTGTTATTTTTGCAAGATTTTTAAAACCGTGAATTAACTTTTGTGTACAATTGTATCGATCGCTCAAAAATGGCAGGAAAATTAAGTTTTTTTTTCATCTCAATTTTTAGATTCTAATCAATATAATTTCTGTTTGAAATACACCAGAGTATTTTGATTACTAGAAATAGTAAACTTAGCCATTTAGATTTCAATTAAAGCTGAAATAAATATTTCAAGAAAACTTTTTTATTTTTAAAAATTCAATTTAAAAGTTAGGTGTCGAAAATGAGTGGAGTACCTAATTTGGAGCAACTCAAATCGCTCTGAGATACGACAAATTGAATTCCTAACTTCAGTTGTTCTTAAGCAAGAATTAACTATTTTCTTTCCTTTGTAATCTATTTTATTTTGGTTCACTCTTCTGCAAACTTACCTGCTTTTTTCAGACCAAAATTTATCCGGTAGCCATTACACTTATGGTTCATTATTAATCTTTCTTTCGCATCAGTTAACATCTCTTCTGTTTTATATTATTTTACCAATTAATAATTCTGCTTGTTCCTTCCTTAGTTACTCCGTCCGTTACGCCACTGAAGAAAGATAACACACTTACTCTCTACACGAGCTTTTCCTTCCCCTTCATCTTTTTATAATCTATAAACGCTACTCTCCTCAGCCTTTCACTCACCTTTGCCAAACGGAATGGTAGTAAAGAGTGAGAGAGTAGAAGTAGAGAGCCTATAGCATCACCATAGCAGTAGCAGCTTAAGCTGGTCGTTGTAGCAGTAACTGTGTGTGTATATGTGTATGTACTGTAGTGAAAATACGTAGGTTTGTTGTATCCCGCGACCTAATAACGAAATTTCTGGCCTCTACCCCCTTGGCCATTACTCAGTTTGTCTTTTCTGTTTACAAGGGACACAGGAGCTATGATTATTCAGTCATAAAAAAGAAACATTTTCTCTTTCAAAACCTCTCACAAAATAGCGTAGAGTATGTTGGTTATGGTCTGTGCATACGCCGCTTAATATAAGATGACAGTAAAGTAGCTTTTATGGACATTACTTTTGTAGATATTTTAATAAAATTACACACTGTGTTATCGTTATTTTATTATCCAATACCTTTATGTTTAAAGACGTTACTATCATTCGTAGTATGACAAAATAAAAAATTTCCAGGAAATCATAATTATGTTTTCGTGGAAATTCCACGGGTTCCTCTAGTTTTTATTGTTATGTTTTGCCTATTTTTGCGCTACTATCGGATATCTGTTCGCGTGCGCGTGTTGCCGGTGCATGTGAAGAGGTGAAAGTCGAATAAACTAGAAAAGTGTAAAGTTTAAACATTAAACACTGAAAATTTGTCAGTTGTTTCTCTGTTCTTCTGCCCTTATGTCAAAATCTCGCTGTTTTCTGATTATATAAATTTTTGTGTTACGCACAAGCATTGCTTCATTAATCGAACTTTATGTTCTGAATTTACGTGGCTCCTTATGTCATGTTCCTAGGGATCGAAGAAGGCGTCCGAGATAATTGTCTCAGCGCGGAACAGGAAGTACAAAATGTATCTTATGAAAGTTTTCAGATACAGTTTAGAAACGATAGATATCTATCTTAGAAGCTCACTTAACAACTACAAATTGTTATAACGGCCATTTTAACGGCTTCCTTTGAGGTTTCTTTTTAGATGTAGAAAATGAAGGCGCCAGCACAATAGGGAAGGTTTTATGATATTATGAGGAAAGAAGAAAATCTATTATGATGACGATTACAAAAATAAAAATAAAGCTACTCTATGACTGAAATACAAATAACTCATTCTACCGAAACCAGCAGAACAGGCGCAATAATGATTTATTTACAAGAGTTTAAGTGTTGGTGAAATTGTAGAGATACTTATGTCAGCAGATAATAGAATTAGAGCAGAAAGAAAGATGAATATTACTGCGCATTTTTCTAATAGTTTAAGAAATTCGAAAATTTGTAAGTGCTAACATCAATGAAGCAAAATTCCCAGAATCATGAAATATCAGTTCAAAGAGAATTTATAATGAAAATAGAAATCATCTTAGTTAAGAAACCACTAAAGAGATCAACATTTAGGAAATACAGAATATCTGAAGACAGATTATCATTTGGCATATACTTCAGATGATAATAATAATAATAATAATAATAATAGTGAGTTTGTAGCTATAGAATGCGTGTTTTATTCAGCCGTCGGGGGTCGCCAGTGTAGCTATGGTGATATGGTTAATGTTTATTTAATTGCCTTGTGTCATACATAACCGAACTCCCTACAGCTTACAAGTTTTATCCATAATAATTATCAGAATTATTAGGTTTTTATCAGAATTATCAGAAGCTTGGTTGTCGGCAGGTTGGAATATGTGGAATTTTGTGGAATAAAGTAAGAATAAAATATACATTTTTTCATGTTAAAAAGAAAGAATAACATAAGTTGTAGAATTTAATGTGCAATTCGAACATTATTAAGAAGTTTAGAGTAGAGTTCGTGTTCAATGATAAAGTTGTGGGTATCAAGATTTGTAAAAAATTTTCACAGTAGTAATTTTTGAAAGAGTATATGCGTACGTATGTATGAACGTATGTATTCAGTGGGAATGTCTTTGAATGGAGAAGAAGAAGTAAAAGAAATCTGCACGCGAGAAGGAAAGAGAAAAAGAACAATATAAAAAAAATATAAAACAAGCGTAGACAAACGTCTTCGAAAAGAGTAAAGACATGAATCTGTAGCCATGGGGAGCTGGTTAATTTTTCTTTGATTCGGCCTTTTATCATACATCACCGAATTTCCTTTAGCTTACATATTTTATCTAAAATTATTAGAATTATCATCAGGTTTTATCATCAGAATTATCAGAAGGTTGGTTGTCGGCAGGTTGGAATGTGTGGAATAGTGTGTAATAGTGGAAGAATAAAAATCTATATTTTGTATGTTAAAATTGAAATTTATGAAAGGAATAGAATAACAAGAATTGATAGAAATGAATGTTCTATTAGGTAGTTAAATGTATCTAGGGTTGAAGAATGTTCGTAGTAGTGATCTGTTGGAAAGAGTTCATGCGTACGTATGTATGTATGTATGTATTAGCATTTGTTTGGTAAGGAATGTCTTTAAATGGAGAAGAAGTAGTTAAATGAATTAACACACGAGAAAGAAGGAGAAAGAGGACAATGTGCGACGCGACCTATGGCTTGGTTTAAGTTTCTCCCGTTACGTCTTGCTGCTCCCATCTGACTGTTTGACTGACGCTGATCGAAGTATTTATATTCTTTTCGATTTTTTACTCTTGATCGAAGTCTTTATGGTCTTTCAAATCGCTTCCATTGGTCAGAAAATGAATTTAACATCTACTTGCGAAATCGGGTTTCGACTTTTTCTTTAAGCACATGGCCAATCTTTTTTCTATTTGAGAAACGCCAGAATTTCACACGTCATTGTGAATTTTTGTAAAAGTGAAAAAGAAGGTTGATTTTAGTTCTTAATTTCCTATTCACCACAAATTTAACCGTGTGATCATGTCGGGAGGGGCTCACCAGTGTGGATACGTGGCAGAAGTTTATTCTTGGTGATATTTATCGGAACTTCGGAAATAAAAATGAAGTGGATGAAGGTTATAAGGTATAATAATATATATCTTTCATTTTCTTTAGAGTGAGTTCTTTGGTATTCGGTGTCACAAAATGTTCGTTTATAAGGCGGATATTTGTATCATATTGGAGAATGTCCTGAGGTGGTAGTTTTGAAGTCAGACTAAGATAGGAATAGTAGTAATATTAGAAATAGGTCAGTGTCAGTCTACTGTGTTTTTCTCAAGACTGGTCCTGGGTATGACGGTAAACCGCATCCGGCAGCAAGACTTCTGATTGGAAGGCTGTGAGGAGCATGGAACCACCTCTTAATTGCTGTTGTTCTCAGGTTCACCCTGACCCGGAGTGGTAGCACCTGTTAGGGTCCTAGCTAACTGGGGCCAAAACACTATGAAACTATAAAAATATACTTTTATATAAATATATACTCATAAAAATAGACTCTTATATAAAAATATACTTTTTTGAAGGAAAATATTACTAACAATACATTTTTGGTGGAAAAAAATATTCTCAGCAAAATATTTTGAATACAAAACCAGAAGACATTTTTCATTTTTCTAGAATAAAAACAAAAAAAAAATTAATTAAAATTTGACTAAATCAATTGTCTCACTATAACCGAACATTAAAAAATACGTTAAAATCCCACTTTTTTGGCATTAAATAAACCACAAAGGTTGATATGCTATTAAACAAAACTCAAACTAAGCAAGACAGAAATATCATTAACAGATGACCACATAAATCCTTGTTTGCACGTAACGTCTGGCTAGTTTCTCCGCAATACTGTTTCTGTTCATCACACTCGCCATCCCTTTTGATTCTAACTCAGAGGTGTCATCGTATTTTTTAGCCGGATTCAGGATTTTTTTATTCTTCCTCATTTTCCTTGAGGGTAGCCTTCTCATTAGTCGAGAGAAGTTTAGAAAGAAAAAGATTTTCAAGGAAAACAAATATCTTATTTTAATTTAATTTATTTTTTTTGTATATTTTATTTTTATATATTTATTTTATTGGGACTCTCTATAGCTGTTTCCTTATAAGCATCCACCAGTCTTTAACTGAACAGTTAGCGTTACTGTAGGTCAAAATTCATAAACTCCTACTCTTAAAACGATTTTTCCGGAAAAAAACTTATTTTCAAGTTCACTGTTATTACTCTTTCTAGTTTCTTTCGCATTTATTAGTTAACGATGTTTTGTAAAGTCAACATCTTGATTATTTTTATTATTAGTTCTTCTAGTTTTCCATTCTTCTATACATTTTAGTCGTTGCTGCTGTTGGATATCTTCAATTTATGTTGTTTTTGTTATTTAGTAAAGTTTTCTTTTGTAATTCTGTAGCGTCTATCTATAAAGCAAATGGGTTTTTTTTTCTTTCAAATCTCGAAAATTAATTCACTTTTTTAATCATTGACCTAGGAAAACCGTTGTATACATCTGATAGAGTTTAGACATTTCTGAAGAAATCGGGCTATCTGCATGACATCCGTATGAGAAATGAAGTTTCTCGGTAGACTATTAAGAGAAATTTGGAAACAACTATTTAAAATTACTTAAAATTATTTGAAACAATTATTTTTTTGTTTTTTTTGTGAATTAAGATCTATTACAGTCAGTCAGTTAAGTGCCATACGTGATACACGCTTTTGGGTGATCATGTCTCGAAAGGGACATGACTGACTGGGTAGAAGATTATCCCGCAGTAGGTTGCTATTGCTTTCTGCGGTAGACTGGTTGCCGACCAAGGCTATAGAACCCAATCTGTCCTATTATTTAACCTATAACTGGAGGGAAGAGACGGATTAATACGTTTCCCAAGGGTATTTGTGCGTAAATGAATGCAAGGAATTCAACTGGAATTCGAACTCGGATCCCCGATTTCTCGTTCCGAGCCGATATCTACTGCACTACAATACACATATCCTATTTAGTATGAAAGATTTGTTTCGTTTTATGACTATAACTAGTTTTTTATGTCCCTTAGAAACTGACGTAATATTTATTTCTGATTATGAGCGGATGTAGTGGGTAGCATAATAGCCAAGTGTCGAAAGACTTCATTCACTTTTAAAGTTTACAGATTGAGACAGCTGACTTAATAGTTACATCTAAATACTTGAAGTCAACCTCAATCAGAGACTCTCTGATCTGAATGGGTTAAATGAGCCGAAGGAATTTCTAACTTGACCCAGTCAGCATGGCTATGTGTACCATTTAAGAAAATCCCTCGATAGATCGCGCACGTTTGGCTGTGATGCATATGCATGATATACATTTATCAAATTACGTGTCATGGTTTGTATATTGGTCTTCGTATACTGGTATCCAACCTTCACTTTGTTGCTCCCTCACTCAATAAAATGATAATAAATTTGAAGGATGAAGGCAGCCAAGACAACTTAGGAATCTCATCCAGATATTTGTTAATATTCTCGATCGTAGTCTGTCTTTGAATACAGAATAGGTTACTCGACCTGAAGCTATTTCTAACTGGGCCCCGCCTGCAAGGTTATGGGCTGTTTTTACCAAAACCTGTCACGTATAGATCACACTTGGTTTGGATACATGTGCCTGCTCTACCCTTATAAGACTGGGTGTCATGATTAAGTATATCGGACTTCGTATATTTGAAACCAAACTTCACTTTGTTAGTGTGCTGTTCTTTCGCTCAATAATAATAATAATAATAGGGGTTTCTCCAAAGATCATTGTGGTGAGTTTGAACCAATTTGGTAAGAAATGAAGACTTTTCAAGGCATTCAGTCAGTTAACTGCCATACGTGATACACGCTTGAGCGACTATGTCTCGAAATAGACATGACTGACTGGGCAGAAGATTATCCTGCAGTAGGTTGCCATTGCTTTCTGCGGTAGACTGGTTGCCAGCAAAGGCTATAGAACCCAATCAGTCCTATTATGTAACCCATAACTGGAGGGAAGAGACAGATTAATACCTTTCCTAAGGGTATTTGCGCGTAAGTGAATGTAAGGAATTCAACTGGAATTCGAACTCGGTTCTCCTATTTCTTGTTCTGAGCCGACATCCACTGCGCCACAACGCAAATTCAAGGCATTACACAGTTGAAGTTAACGAGAACACAGCAGAGCTCTCAAGATTTTCTGGATATGTTTCGTTAGCAGCGATGACGATTAGAAATCGAAAATGTGATGGTGTTTACCTAACCAAACTACAGGATGGTACGTTTGACACAGGGTCAGAGTAAATGTGGAACACTGAATGCTTATAAATAAATCCCTTGGACATCAAAGTTCGGCTCAGAGGCTCAGTATGTGCAATAGGAAACGCTACCTGGGCGTGCTATGGTTATTTCCGCTTCGGGACTAAAAAGGTCGTTAAACTATTGCGCTGAAATATATAATGGGAAGATGCAAATAATCATAGTGGATGAGTTATAAGTGTACAGATTGCGGCGTAGATAGGATCTGCGAGACTAATGAGAATGGTGCTGGTGATTTTAATGAAACTTGCTCCCACACAATCTTCAGCGATGACCAACAAACTTTTGATGTGACTATGCAAATTTAAGAGATAGTAGTAGTAGTAGTAGTAGTAGTAGTAATAATAGTTCTCTGATACAAGTTATTGTTCTTATGGCTTCTGACTTTAATTAATTAGCGTTGTTACCATGTACATGTTTTATATGGATGAATTAAGATGAGCTGCGGTAAATATCCTATTCACTGCCACACTTTTGATTAACCGGAACCAGTTGGACATGCATTCCCCGAAGGGCTGACACTCTGTGTATCTATGTACATGAATATGTTTACTAAGTAAGCTTTATGTTTGAAGAATGAGGCAGGCAAGTTAAGAATTATTTCTAAGTAGATGGAAATACTCTCAATCTGAAACCGACTGAGTGGAAAATATTACCCGATATTATGGTATCTTTTAACAGGAGCCGAGCTGGAAGGTTATGTACTGCTTTCATCAAAATCTGTTAACCATAATGCACATTTGGCTGTAATACGTGTTCCTGGCATACCTTTATAAGACTGGGTGTCAAGATTGGTATATAGAGATTCATACACTTGTATCCCAGCCTCACATTTTGTGCGTGCTGCTCTCTCACCCAACAACAACAGCAACAAGAATCTCCTCTATTATAATAGTGACCGCTGTGTATTATATATATATATATATATATATATATACATACATACACACAGTTCCCTCCTGTCACGTTCATGGAAAGCTAAACAATAGTGAGGCAGTGTCGGCTCAGTTCATTCGCTTTACTACCAGTTAAGAAATCTCTTGCCGCGTGTTTGCTCTTTAACAGTACTTTATTATTTGAATTTTTTGCAATAATTATGTCGTCTAGTAGTGAAGAATATATATATATATATATATATGCGTGTATATAAGAAACAAATATATATATATATATATATATATGCGTGTATATAAGAAACAAATATATATATATAAGATATATATAAAGTTCAATGAGTTTATCTCTTTAACAGAGTATATATATATATATATATATATATAAGTACAATGAGTTTATCTCTTTAACAGAGTATATATATATATATATGAGAGAGAGAGAAAGCGAGATCAATCCAGAGAGATTTATATATTACTAGAAAAAGAACCTTTCAGTTCCTAAATAAAACGGTGGCTTATTTAAATGTCATGTAATTAACCTAATGAGCCGAAAGTAAAGATTGTTGACGTATCAATGAAATGACTGCTCTACGGTTTTTCTTTTGAAGTTAGTCTAACAACCAATATTATGTTTAATTGCACTGAGATGCTATCTGTTATAAAAGCTGTCGTGCTTTGTGAATGCTCAAAATAGGCTTATTTATTAACGTTTTGTTTCTCTGGACTATGCCTGGCTACGTAATCTCCGCTTTAAAATCTATTATTATTAAACCATGCATATTTTAATATTCTTCTCAGCATTACCAAAATCGACATGAATGTTGATGAACTGCTTTCAGTATTTCTTAGCTACGATCTATGGGAAGAGCTCATTCTCGGACATAAGGCGAGGTCATTCAGAACTGTAACGTTGCAGATTTCCCTGTCCAAACGAATATAGGATCTTCTATGTTCAACGTCCATTCAGCACATTGGTGATCATGATTCTCCACAGCTTCCTATCCCTTGTGGCTCTTAGTTTTTTTTTTTTCAATTGCTAAAGCTCTTGCACCCGTTCTACTACCCATTCACAGAATCTCGTCAGGTAAGTGGCTCGCCGCCTATATCTCTCACCCTCAATATGTCCTACGGAGTACCTCGACGTGGTGTAATGGTTAGCCAGCTTTTTTTTTTTTTAGAACCATTACAACAACGTTAGTGAGTTCGATCTTCACTGGGTGACACATACATTCGGCTTTGTGCCACATCTAAGACACGCATACAAAATCACTTATGCCCTGCGAGCGTTCAGTTTTCCAAGCCTTTCTTCATTTTTCGTCTTTGTGTCCAAAGAATTTCAGCTTTTTTTCATTATTAAGTGTTCCTTCTGCAACCTTTTCCTTTAAGACTTCTTTGTTGCTTACTCGCTCCGTACATAGAATTATCAGCATCCTTCTGTAGAACCACATTTCTGCTGCCTCAATTTTTTTCTTCGTTCGTGGGGATATAGTTTAGTTTGTTAAATAGAGTTGGAGCAGCAAAATTTGACATCTCTATTCTTGATACGAAAGCGACATATCTTATATCTGCTATTTTAATTGATTTCAAACAATTTTTATTTTGTTATCTCTGATATAGGTAATTTTTAGCGTGCTCACGAATGTGACACAAGGTCGAGGTTTAGATTAGGTTTTACGGCAATATAGTGAAGAAATTGTCCAAGCCCCCTTTAGCACTTCCTCTTTTAGGGACACCTCAGGCACCGGATAATAAACCCAGTCTCTTCTCAAGTCGGGGTACTGCCTGAAGGGGAAGACCAACAATCGGCTTGAGCTTAATATATTTTAAGAAGCTGAATCCCAGTCAATGTTTAGGATTTTTCTATACCATTATCTCAGTTAAGATGTAAAGTTGTTTAGAATAATAACTAAGCGAGGAAATTTTAAATTCTTGTTTATAGTAGAAAATTGTTGTGGTACCGAATTTGTAGTTCTTTGACTGTGATTCTCATATTTTTATGAAGAAGTATCATAAATGTGTAAGACAAGAGGAATATATATTATTGAAATAACTAATAACGAGGCGATATTGAAAGTATTAGACGTCCTATCAAGATGGCGAATGTACGTTGTGGTACAGTGGATATCGGCTCGGAACGGGAAATCGGGGAGCCGAGTTCGAATTCCAGTTGAATTCATTGCATTCACTTCCGCACAAATACCCTTGGAAAAGGTATTAATCCGTCTCTTCCTTCCAGTTATGGGTTAAATACAGGACAGATTGGGTTCTATAGTCTTGGTCGGCAAGCAGTGTACCGCAGAACGCAATGGCGACCTACTGCGGGATAATATTTTGTCCAGTCAGTCATGTCTCTTTCGAGACATGATCGCCCAAGCGTGTTTCACGTATGGCACTTAACTGACTGACTGATCAAGATTCATTATTGGTTGCCACAACCTTAACATAAGGTACGCAGATGGAACAGCTTTCATAGCAGACACAGAAAAGAAAGTACAACAACTCCGACAAGGCGGTAGTTAAAGAAAGCAAGAGGAAAGGACGAAGCATCAATTGTGAAAAATGCAGAATTTATGGTTGTCAGCAAAAGAAAAAATATAAAATGCAAATTACAAATTGATGACACCAAAATCAAGCAATACAAAACTTTAAATATCTAGCTAGTGTTTTAGCATAGGACGAAAAACGCGACATTGAAATTCAAAGACGCACTTGAGTAGCGAAAGATGTTTTCCGAAAGTGAAGCAAAGTAATAAGAAACAGAAAAAATTGTTAGAAGTGAAGAAAAGAATAATAAACTTAGGTAATATTTTTTCCTCCTATATAGCAGTGAATGATGGATAATTTTCTCACAGATGAAGAAGAGACGTGAGACAATAGAAGTAGGGCTCTACAGACGGATACTGGGAATACCATAGTCTGAACATGTCTGTAGCGAGGATGTTTTAGGCATAATTGAAACCAAAAATACTTAGAATGAGAAAAAGGCAGTTGCATTATGTTGGACATCAGTCAGTTACGTGCCATACATGATACACGCTTTTGGGTCTCGAAAAGACATGACTGACTGGGCAGAAAATTATACCACAGTAGGTTGCCATTGTTTTCTGCGGTAGATAAGTTACCGAACAAAGCTATAGAACCCAATCTGTTTTATTATTTAACCCATAAATGGAGGGATGGGGCGGATTAATACCTTTCCCAAAGGTATTTGTGTGTAAGTGAATGCAAGGAATTCAACTGAAATTCGAACTTGGTATCCCGATTTTTGGTTCCGAGTCGATATCCACTGCACCACATCGCACATCCTTTATTGGACATATGATTGCGGAAAGAGAACATGTTGAAGGTAAGAGTAACAAGAAGAAACTGCGAATAACCCACCACTTTAATGTTGCCTTTCTTTGTCTTTTCTATAAATACTTTCATGGTAATTGTTCAGATGAGCTTTTTATTATGGTACCTAAACCTTCGAGCCTCTCGTTTGTGAAAATATCTTCCAACTCCAGGCTTTCCAGCCAACTTCAATCTGCAAAAAATTGAATGCTATCTACTGTCTTCCTGATTACGCTTTTCTCTTCACGCTCATTATTAACTAGCAGTATAGCCCGGCGTTGCTCGGGTGTAATGAAAGCTTTAAAACTAATCCATGGTTCCTGGAGCACAGACTCTTTGGATGTTGGCACGAAAGACTAAGAAGCAATAGTTGTTTCCAGTTAAAGTAAAACCGTAAACTGAAAGAAAAATGAATGAATTTAAGTCAAATTTTGATTTCCTGTTATCCATATCAAATAAGTGTTTTCGTCGTAAACTGAATTTTGAAGGCTAAATAAGTCCTCTGAGTAAATGGTATCATGGCTGAGACTAAGAACTACAATTATACCTACTTAGAGACAAACCCGAAGCAAAAACTAAAATAAAAAGGCCGAAAAAATACAGATATACAGGCAGATAAACAGACACACACAAAAACATTTTGCCTTTTATATATATTATCGATTTTCTGCACTATTCTAAGAACTGCAACCTTGAAACTTCTGAATATTGTTTCTTATGTCTTTGTCTATGAGTGTATCAAATTTGATTAAAATCGGACCACTCCTTCTATAACCAGATTTTTTCGATTATCGATTTTTGATATTTATCGGGGGTACCTCGACACAAAAGCTAGCTAAGAACACTCGCAGACGCTTATAGTTCAACCGTGTAAATTTTCAAGAAAATCGGTTCAGCCGTTTCGGAGTCTATAGACGTTAGACACACACACAAATTTCCCTTTTATAAATAAGTTTAGATTTAGATATCTCTGTTTCTAATTTTTCCGCCCCTAGTAACAACTCTTTGTGGTTTAGTGGCAATGAAACATTTTTTTAAAAATACCTAATATTGTTTGGTTGGTAAAGCGGGGATGAGAAGAGAGAAGAAGAAGACAAAAATTACTAAGAACTGCAAGAGACAGGAAGCTGTCGAGAGCCATGACTGTCCATGTCATGACGGGACACGGCACATAGAAAAGAAATAAGAAGATATACACGTGTTATTGACTGAGGCCAATACGACATGCATGTAAGAGTTTAACCGTACGTCTGTCCAGTGCAAGCAATCAATGAGGGGTTCTGTTGAGCTCGATAGGCGAGTTCTCAAGCTCACTAGTAGGTTTGTTATCATGACCAAATGCGTAAAAATATCTAAGATTGAATCTGGTGAATATGTGCATTTCTCTGTTGCTTTCAATATTGTCTGTCAATGCCAAATTGATACCAAGCAAGGCGAAAATTGGTTGATTGAAAAATATGCTTTTGTGCCAAGCTCAAAGTATTCAATAACTACATAAAAACAATTAGAAAAACAAAAGAGAATACAGTTTATAGTTTTATTTAGGATGTTTTTAGTATGATGTGTGTAATGAATAGCTGCTCTGAAAACACAAACACCCTTGGAAATTATATGAATCCTTTAATACCTCTCGCTATGGGCTAAATAGTAGAGCAGACTAGGCTCTTCAGCCTTGGCTATCAACCACTATCTGAAAAACAACTCAAACTCAAAACCATAAATCACATTATGCAAATCATAAAAATCGTGGATTTTGCAATGATTTTATAATCCTGATTGTGGATTGTATTTTGGGATATTTGTTTAAAAGTTTGTGTAAGATTTAAAGTGTTTGGGCCCTAGATCTCTTCTATAAAGTCTCATGAATTGTGTATCAGTCTTATATGTAGTGATTGTTTGCAGCTTTCTGTTAAAATATGTGTCTTTACGTCGGTTTTCTTAATGGCCATTGCGTGAATTTGGCTTACACGAGAGACGACTGAAAATTCTCTCTTGCGTTTCAATCGTTCTGTGGTTCATTGGGCCTAGGTAACCTGGAGTATTGTCCAGCGGTTGATGTATCTGTAAAGACATTCACAGAAATGAATGAAGCAAGAAATCATCTTCAGTACTGAATGATCTAATTTCCTACTTTGTATCATACAAGTGATTTGTTATTGAACAAATTTCAAAAGAATTCCAAAAACTCTAGATCAGTTAATATGACTGGCTAGAGCCATGTTAATAACTTTATTCAGTTTATAATTTTTCTTCCTCTCTCGAGTTGAAATGTTCTTCACCCTTCCTCACGTGATTTATTCCTTTTTATTAATCAGTGTGGCTCAAGTCTCGCTCACATTAACATCCAATCCAATGTATAAGTTTCACTAAAAGTGTTAGAATAATACTGGAAAAAAAAGTATCATTTTTACCTCACAGATAATGTAGTTCTCCTTGACAAAATGCCCAAAATTTTATGTTGAAGACATTATCTGACTTGCTACCTTTCATGTTTTGGTTAAATTATGATTTGTCTTTTGTCTGCACTCATAAAACATTTAATTCTATCAATTTATCCGTTGAGATATCGAATAGGTGAATAACGAAATATGATAAAATAAAACACCAAACCAATAAAAATTGCGAAGGATTATTTTGTGTATTATATTTCCTTCCATTGTGTGTGTGTGTGTGTGTGTGTGTGTGTGTGTGTGTGTGTGTGTGTGTGTGTGTGTGTGTGTGTGTGCTGGCGCTCGCGTGTGTTTAATCACTTAAAAGACGAACCAATAAGATATCTTTGATAATTTCCCTTTCGAATCTATGCGGCATGTACTCATCTTCTAAAAAGCATATGAAGAAATATTTCTAAAATTGAATTTATGAAAATTAATTTTGCCTGAACTTCGAAAACATTTACGAATCGACAAATGTTTTATAGTTTTTTTAAAAACCTATTTCCGCTGGTATGTCTAAGAACCTTACAACAAAAAATAAAAACGTTTGTAGATAGAGTATTGTGAATTATTAATCTTCGAATTATTGCAAAACCCATGACGTCAATCTCGTATCAGTCAAGTCCCATTAACGATCATAGTATTACTACATGCAGGTTGCTCCTTCACCATTTTTCATCCCTCCTCCCTTTTCTCCTCCTCCTCCGCTTCAAACTAGTATTATTCTAATGTTTTTTTACAGAACGTCATCTAGGTACCACCACTCAATTGCCGAAAAAACAGCATAACATGATGTTAAGAGCTCAAACTTAATAAAACAGTTTTATCAAAATATCCATGCTACTATTAAAAGGAAAGATCAAATTTTGTTATAGTTATTTTTTATTTTTTTAATCCTTTCTAACACGTTCGAAATTTCAGTTAAAATTTCTGTTTTTGTTTTCCGTCAGCGATTCACGCTATGTTTACGTAATGTGACTATTAAGCAAAACGTAATATTACGCAAGTCGTCTTTTGACGTTGAAAGACACATTAATTTGAAAATTCTTGCAAAAATCAAGTAATTGTCTAATTTTAATGAAACTTTCAGGACTTATTTACAAATAAATGAGATTATTTATGCAATTACTATTTTCAGAAAATATTAGTAAAAATATTTTTACGTCTGTTACCTCCCCCACTTCAATTACCTAAAACTTCTAGAAATACATTATCTTATACCAAATTTTTATTTATTAGTTAAATGCAGGACTCATTGGGGAATGCAAATCATGGAACATTTTTTTAATTACGAGATTTTTTCCGAAAATCTGCTCCGAATAGCAAAATCAAAAATGCATTTATGTAGATAAACTTTTAATTGATTTTATAAATAATATATTTATTTTATAAATAATATAATTTTAGGATATCATATTCTGAAGAAGAAAAAAGTTCGGTGAATAATGAATTTTTATAAGAATTAATTTTATTTTTTTTCTTTATTAATTAAAGTTTCAAACATCTTCATAAATTTCTTCCAGTTACTCAGTGTCTTCGGTTATTAATTCATTAAAAATAGACTTTATAAGTCGAAAATTCATAAGCTTAATACAAATAATTTAGAATTAAGATTTTTAAAATAATTTCTAATTTTTTTTATAAGGTTAAACTGCACATTTTCTTTTACTATGGAAGATTATAAGACACTAATCATTAAAAGGTCACATGTCTAAGAAATGTTAAACTGGGTTTTGTCAACGTTTGGTCACCACACTTCCAGACAGGTGCTGTCATCGCCTACTTGATAGGTCAACGAGTTAGACCTTTGTGATTAAGAACTCCTTTTATTCTAAATTTCATGCTACAAACAAGTAATATTTCTTTCAAATCAGATTAATTTAACTTTAAATTTGATAATTTTCTAAAAATAACAAGTGAGAGATGTATATTTAATTTTTGCAAGATTTTTAAATCCGAGAATTAAATTTTGTTTACAAATATGTCGATCGCACAAAAATGTCTGAAAAATTGAAAATTTTTAAAAAATCTCAAATTTTTAGATTTCAATGAATATAATTTCTGTTTGAAATACAACCGAGTTGTTTAGTGGAAATAGTAAATTTAATCATTTTGCTTTCAATTAAGCTGAAATTAAAGTTTCAAGAAAAAGTTTTTATTTTTAAAAATTCAATTTAAAACTGGAAAATGGAGTGGAGGTGCCTATCATATAATTTTGAATTAATTCTTGTCCTCTTACTATTAATAGTAACAGAAATAAGTTAGAATTAAATATTAATCAAATAACAACAACAATAATAATTTACAGTTTGGTTTGCATTTCGCGAAAAATGGGATGATTTAAATTTAAAGGATATAGACACTAAAACTATAAATAACAATGTACAAAGAAATGTATTAAAAATACAGTAAAAATAAAAAAAGAATAATAATATTTACAGGAGAAACAAAGTCACTGTCCCATTGATGTTAAAGTCCGTAACTTTTAATAATAAACCAGACATTGACAGTGCCTCTACTTTCTCTCGCTTTCCAGCTGGTGCGAGAAAGTCGTCGTCTTCGTTATGTCACTTCTAAAAACAAAAAATAAAATAAAATAAACAACAAAAAAGAAACACTGTATCACGGACAATCCACTTGTTCCAGCATGTCTTTATCTCAGGGGATCTTGCCGGAGATCGTTCCTGCTATTTCATGTTCTTTCCGACGTTTCTAATTTCGCTGACGTATATTCGTTTCTCCCTTGATCCTTAGACATAAGAAACCCTGATATGCGATGCGCTCTCGGTCACGCGCTACAGCGACCCTACACCCTGGGCAAGCAGAAGACGGCTGAGTCTCACTGGCGTCATTGACTAAAGGGAAACAGATGAAAAACTCTTTTTTTTTTTTCGATACTTTCCTAAAGACTTTCTTGCTTTAAGAGAAAACATTTTACTTCTGGGGTAGCAGATAAATATATCCCCGCCAAGAGATATGATTTTTGTTTTGATAGATGGAGTTTCAAGAGAAATTCCTTTGTGCAAAACCTTGAATTTAATTTGCGTGTGTATGTGTGCGCAAAGAACATGACAACAATTCTGGAACAAGAAACAAATCTTTAAATTTGTTTTATGAATACAAAGAAAGCTATTCTATTTTCATGATTGATATAGTTTCTTTTTACTTCCAAACTTGTTCATATGTAAATGGTTGGCAGTGGCAATCTCATTTCGTTTCTCATATATATATATATATATATCTCGTTTACTTGAATTCAAACTGATGCCTTGATTTATCAAGGCAGCTATAAACTCTGATGTGGTTAGGTCTGCTGCACAAAGAGGTTCCGGACACTTGAGAATGCACAATTTTTTTTAAAAAAAAGTCAATGCAAACCAAAGCTAACCGAATAAAATGTTAAGACATTCAAACTAATTTGTTAGCCTTTGTCGGATCCAAAAGAAAAGAAAAGGACCAACAAATATGGCTATCCATTTATTTGTTTTAATCTTCGGATATATTCTCCATTGCCAACTAAAAAATGAAGAAGTTTTATGAAATGATGTTCTTCTGTCTCATGGGCCAGTGATTTCCAAATCCTGATGCACAAAGCGTCATTATTATTAAATGCAAGTCGCAATGGATATTCATCAAACAACTAAAGAAGAAAAACAAACGTCTGTCAGTCTAACGAAGAAACCGGCAAGAGAGAATTATAATAAAAAAACCAAATCATATTGTCTTTCTGACATTGCTCAAAATTAAACTCTTACAACTGGCATAAAACTTTTTAACTGAGATTATTTTTTTCTTTTTAAACATTTCGAATGAAATATTACCAGACTATGATATTCCGAACTTTGTCTAAATTGGGAATAATGGTTACAATCTTTCTGCAATGTATAACCGATTTCAGATGTGCGTTGTGGTGCAGTGAATATCGACTCGGAACGACAAATCGGGTTGCCGAGTTCGAATTCCAGTTGAATTCTTTGCATCCATTTACGCGCAAATACCCTTGGGAAAGGTATTAATCCATCTCTTCCCTCCAGTTATGGGTTAAATAACAGGACATATTGGGTTCTATAGCCTTTGCTGGCAACCAGTCTATCGCAGAAAGCAAAGGCAACCTACTGCGGGATAATCTTCTGCCGAGTCAGTCATGTTTCTTTTGAGACATGATCGCCCAAAAGCGTATATCACGTATGGCACTTAACTGACTGATTAAATATAATTGTTGGAATCATGATTAAGGCTTCTACTAGCCATAAAATGGGGGATCGGTTTTCTATTATTATGAAGTAATAAACTGATCCCCCACTAATTACTACGTAATAATATAATACATCTCTTCTCCCTTTAACTATGAGTAAAATAATTGGATTGATTGCGTTCTACAGTCTTGGCTGGCAACCAATCTACCGCAGAAAGCAATAGCAACCTACTGCACGATAATCTTCTGCCCAGTCAGTCATGTTTCTTACGAGACATGATCGCCTAAAGCGTTTATCACGTATGGCACTTAACTGACTGACTGATAACCGATTTCACGCTTAGCTATCTTCTTGTTTTGTACATGTGTCTTTTATGAGCTGTTTAATTTGAATCCTGACAATAACATTTTAGTATTTGTTTATACTTCTTAGATGCGATAGTATTTACACTATTTACGTTGTTCGGACTAATGTCCTCATTTTTACTGCCTCAAGGACACATGGTCCAGTGGATATAGATTTTCGTTAATTCCAGTGATTTGACCCAATGAGTTCTGACTTCAATACGAAGCTACAACAGTAACGAACAAATAACTAAGGGAGTTAGGTGAAAGGGAAATAATTACATTTTCTATTAGTACGCGTGTCTGCTAAATGAAACCGGGCATTATTTATATCTTTAAAAATCTTTTTCTGTTCGAGTGATGGTGGGATGTTTTAGTCTTTTGTTTTATACGATAACGCATGCGCCTGTCTACAGTGGTTCATCATCGATTTTTCCGAATGCATTCCCTTCTTTTCTACTAAGAATTATTTTTCAGTGTAGGGGTATAAAAGGTGCTTATTCCCCCTTAGTCGAAATAAAGACACGTGGTCAGATGACAACCGCTCGTGACATCACTTCTAAGTTTTTTTATATAATTTTCATTTGTTCGTATAAATTTTTTTCAAATAAGCGCTTTCGGCAATACTTTTAGCCATTATCAAGAATTCATTTCGTTTTACTTGTAAATAAACATGTGTAAATTTTATAGATATAGAGTCTGGTGCATGTTAAATTCCGAACTCGGTAAGCACATTGTCACTATGTTCATAATTTATGCTATTAGGCGTCGGAGTTATCTTTTTTTTAATAAATGCCTCCGTTATTTTTAATTTTTTGCACGTGGGTGATGCTATTATGTATGTATTATCAACAAATATATCATGGATAGGTCCTGGAAGATCTCGATGTTTGCTTAAATGAAATCGGATTGAACTGTTGTGGGAAAGGTGCAATGTCAAACTTCTCGTCAATTTTGTGGTGGTGTAGCCAATGTAATTGTTTACGGATTTGGATAGTTGTTGTTATTAAAAGTTTCCTCACGAGAGCGTACGAGAAATCATCTTCCCAACCACTTTTCTTCAAAGAACTCCACAATTTGAAACAAACTTCTCAACAACGGCTTATAAATTATAGAACCATGAATATTTATTATTACGTTAGAACACGTGAGAAAGTAAGTTCTAACGTAATAATTAATAATATATATATATATATATATATATATATATATATATATATATATATATAGATAGATATTACAAATGTGCCTGAGAAGGCGTCTGCAACAGGCATATATTAACCACTCTAGCAGCCTTACTCGAAAACTACCAGCCGCTCCATTTACTTTACTTATTTATGAATACACATATACGCATATATGTGTGTTTATGTGCGTATGTGAGAGAGTGAAAGAGAGAGTTCATTTTCATCGCAACAGAGGGAAATATTTATCCTTTAGCAAAGGAGAGAAAAACTCAACCCGTAATATGTGATTTCCTTATTTTCTTTTCGTATGAATTCAACCCGACGCGTAAATGCTTACCTAAACCTATAAAATAATTTCTATGTTTGTAGATTTGTTGCATATATATATATATATATATATATATATATATAATGGTTAATAATACATTTTTAATGTTTTTTTCTTTCTTTCTTTCTTTCTTTCTTTATATTTCTCTTTTTACAGTCTTCCTTTGTTCGAAACGAAATTATACCTTCCTGTAATATCGGGAAGCACTAGAGATAAAGCAATTTTTAAACATACATCCATTTTAAACGTGAAGTCTCTACTGCGAATCGAGAAAATTTCCCAAGGTCTATCGAATCCATTTCTACTCCCCCGATGCAAAGCAATTCGAAATGGCCCATAGAGATATTAATATATTTTCATATAAATACATTTTCAGATGAGACTAAAAGTGCCACAAATATCAATGTTCCTGCTAGTCACACCTTAACTTCATCGCTTTAAATCTACTCAGTAAATATTCCCATATATATATATATATATATATATATATACGAACTCGAAGTACTAACACCAATTTAATGTATTTATCAACGATGTTATTTCGGCCTTCGTGTTTCTTGGTCAATGTGGAAGGCATAAAAACGAAATATTTTTTTAATGGCTTTCACAAATAGGATCACAGTATCTCTATTTATTATACAATCAATAAAACGTCAAGAAACTACAGTATTTCTAAAATTGCAAAAACCAAATGAACGAACAAAGTCAGCAAGTTGAATGATAAGGAAAAATAATACAATGGCTTCTATTGTAAGAGACTAATTCATACTGAATAATGGCTGGAGCAATAACTCGAGAGTAACAGATGCTTGTCGATGTGCCTCAAAAACTTTCATCGCTAAAGAATGCAGTTGTACTGCGTACAGCGAGATCTTTCTCGTGCTTGCCTTTCTCTCTCTCTCTCTCACACACACACACACACACACACACACACACACACACACTTCCTCTCGAGTATATTTTCTCGGTTTTTATACTAGTAAATTTTACCGAATCTCATGGGGTTTTTTTTTATCGTTTCACCCCAAGCAAGGCGAAACCGCCACTGATGAGCAGCGGGCTACATAAGAGAGTAAAAGTTTAGACAGGAAGAGAGTGAAGAGAAAGACGAATCAGTTACAAGGGGTGTCAGAGAAAGAGCAAGTGAAGGATGGGAACACAGTTGTGAAGACAGTTGCGAAGGTCGAGAGAAAGGAAAAGGACATGATATACGGGGTGATGTAGAAAGGACAAATGGATAAGATATGGGAATTGACACTGCATTTAAATTCCTGCAGGTTTTAGCCGTCAAGAAAGCAAGTATACGGAAGTGACTTCCACAGGCGGGAAGTGCGAGAAAAAACCTGCTGGAGTAGAATTGTCGGCTGCATTTGGTTGATCTAACTGAACATGGGTGGGATCTTGTTGCCAGTCTAGTTGCACGAGTAAATTCTTATGGTGGGGCACCAGTGAACTAAGTTCGTCAGAGCAGAAGCCATGAAAATATTTGTAGAAGAGACAGAGAGAAGCCACATCCCGTCGGTGAGAGAGTGGCTGGAGTCGAGCTGCCTGGTCGGGACCTATCAGATTACAGATTCTCCTTTGGCGCCTATCGAGAGTACTATGATGAATAGCAGGGCGCCTGACCAGACATGATAACAGTATTCTATGCACGGTCGGATGGTTGATTTGTATATGTGCAAAATGGATTCAGGCGGAAAAAAAAACTTCCTGGACCGCCACAGTGACCCAACGTTTCTAGCAGTGGATTTAGCTATTGACCCAATGTAATGATTCCACTTATTATCCCCAAATTTGTTTGCCCAGGGATTCTGTAGGTGGTACTGTTACAGTACTATAGATAGATAGATAGATAGATAGATAGATAGATAGATATATAGATAGATAGATAATGAAGAGATGATAGATAGATGGGTATAATTATATATAAAGAGAGAGACAAGGAAAAATGATAAATAGATAATGAACAGATTAATGAATATATATATATATATATATATATATATGCTACAGAGAGAGAAATAGATAATGAAGGGATAGATAGATAGATAGATAGATAGATAGATAGATAGATAGCCTTCTATACTATTTTGAATTCAGATTTTCCAAAGAGTACTTTCCAATAGAGGTTGCAGAATTCAGTTTACCCTGTTATTTTCTCAGAGCTGGAAGAGGGAGATGGATTAATGTCTTTTGCAAAGGCATCACTACAAACTGAACACAAGTTTACTAAATTTGCCTTGTGCCAAACATAACCGAACTACTCACAAGTTAGGATTATCATCATCAGAAGATTGAAAAGAATAAGTGTTTCGTTAATATGTTTAAATCAAAATTTATTTACAGAACAGAATAACATCAATTTGTAGAAAGTGAAATTAATAACTGCGTAAATGTTCAAAGAGAAAGTGCAGTTCGGAGTTAAATGGATCCAGAGATCGTAGTTGTAGCAAAATGTGTGTGTGCAGGCGAAGACTAACAGGGTAGTAATAAAGTCTGTGTTCCGTTCTTTCTTTTTGCGGAAGGCTAGAAAGTGAAAAGAAAGGAAAAGCAATAAAGAAAAACTGTACATCGACGTTTTTAGGGATCAGTTGAAGTGTTTTACTGTTGTTATTGTTGTCTTCTTTGTTGACGGCGAAAATGGTAAGAACAAAGAAGAAGAGATAAAAGAAAATAGCACGCAAGAAGGAGAGGGAGAACTAACGTATGTTAACAAGACATGTCTGGTTCAGCGGCTTGAAATTTCTCCCTTAAAATGTGGCGTTGTTTTATCTGATCTCTGCTTCCATCTGACTGATTCAGATTTCTTGCTCTCTCGTTCTCTCTCTCTCTCTCACACACACACACACATATATATATGATATAGATATATAGATATAGATAACTTTTGCGCAGGCATTTTAATTTCTCTCAGTTTTTTAAGTCGCTCTCTTTCACTGGTTAGAGAATAATTAACACCGGATGGCGAAACCTGGCTTCGTCCTTTTTCTTTAATGCGGGGTTAATCCATTTTCCTATTAGTCAAAATTAAATTTCACACTGGATTACGAAAGGTTGTAAATATTGAAGGGTAGAGAATTACATTTAATTTCGAAAATCATCACAAGTCCACTCTCACCACGATCTACGACAGCTATTCCTGCTAAATGTGTTCACTGACCAACTCGCAAATATACCCAGTTGTTGTTGGAGCATAATATAAACATCTCTCCACGTGTGAACGATTAATTTCTTGGAGCATCAAATATAAACTGTTCGTATTCTTTCTACTTCATGCTTTCCTTGAATTTAAATTTTTGTTTTGTTTTACGGCATATCAACTTATGTGGGTTATTTAATGCCAAAAATGTGGGGTTTTAAGGGGGTTTTTTTTTGTTTTGTTTTTTACTGTGAGTTAGTCAGATTTTGATGAAAATTTTATTTTTAAAAATTTTAAAAACCTGAAGATAATTTCTAGTTTTATATTAAAGAATGTATTTCTAGTAATAGATTTTTTTCCTTCAACAACGTATTATTGCAATTCTTTTTCTTTCAAAATGTATGTGTTTCTATAAAAACTCCTTTTTATGTATATATATTTCTATTAAAGTCTATTTTTATGAAAATATTTCTATAAAAGTCTATTTTGATACTTTCATAGTGATTTGACCCCAGTTTGAAAGGATTAACTATTTGCCCATAGCTGAGACTCTAACAGGTGGTACCACTCCGAGTGAAGGTGGACCCGAGAACAACAGCAATTAAGAGGTGGTTCCATGCTCCTCACAACCTCCCAATCAGAAGCCTTGCAGTCGGATGCAGTGCTTTCCTTGAAAAGAAAAGGTTAAACAGCCTTGGGCAAAAGTATCAGTCTAAGTGCCTAAGACACGCTTATTTACTTACGTTAACAAGTTCAGTATAACGAACTGTACCCGGACACCTTTGATTTCTCCACGTAGACTGTGGATTATGTCCTTGTCTTGCTGGTTTTGCACTAGCAAACAGAACCTGGTGACCGCACTACAGTGTTGGAATTTAGTCTTTTGCATTGACGTTTCGTTTATTATTTCGCTTTAACTCTTTCTCCTTTTCTGTTTAACTTCACTGAGTTCGCATCTATATAGACATATTGGAAAGTTTATCCATTTTCATGGTGTCAGAGAGTTAAAATCTGAATTGTGGTGCAGGGGATATGGGTTCGGAATAAGAAATTGGGTTCGAAATCCAGTTGAATTCATTGCATTCAGTTACGCGCAAATACTCTTGGGAAAGGTATTAATCCATCTCTTCCCTCCAGTTATGGGTTAAATAACAGGACAGAGTGGGTTCTATAACCTTGGCTGGCAGCCAGTCTACCGCAGAAAGCAATGGCAACCTACTGTGGGATAATCTTCTGCCCAGTCATGTCTCTTTCAAGACATGATCGCCCAAGCGTCTATCACGTATGGCACTTAATTGACTGAAGAGAGTTAATATAAATTTCCGATACTTGTGAGTAGGCATTTTGATCACCCTATTCATTTATATATTTATGATATATGTTGATGCATCTTGAGAAGTGAAGACATTTAGAAAAAGATATATAAAATCACACACACACATTTATAAACAGATTGCGTAAGATTTTCTAGATTGCTATGTGATGTCAGTCCTTCAATACGGCAGTGAATCTTGGACAACATCATCGGAGATGAGGAAAAACCTTGAAGCAACTGAAATGTGGTTCTACAGAAGGATGCTGCGGATATCATGGACCGATCATGTGAGAATGATGAGGTTTTGGAAAAACTGGCAACGAAAAGAAAATTATTCGTGAGCATCAGGAAGAGACAACTGAAGTTCCTGGGACATGCAATGGGGAAGGAGGGCTTGAAGAACCCGATACTGACAGGCCAGATAGAAGGGCAAAGAGACAGAGGAAAACGGCGGATAACATATTTGAAGGGCCTGAGCATGTGGATGACGGAACAGGGGTTGCGTGGAGTAACAGGAGAAAACATACTAAGAGCAACCAGAGATCGGGAGACGTGAAAAGGCCATGATCGCCTACGACGTGAAAAGACAGGGCACATGGAAGAAGAAGAAGATTGTTTATAGATAAAAACTTAATAAAAAGCAGCTTTTCTATTAAAATGTTTTTAATCCTTTTTAACACGTTCGAAATTTTAGTAAAAATATTGCTTTGATTTTCATCAGTGAGTGACCAAATTATCAGAGTTTACTGTGGATAATATAATATTATGTAACATTTTTTTAATTCTTGCAAAAATCAAATAATTGTCGGATTTTAATGAAACTTTCAGAACTTATTCACAAATGAATTACAATTATCTTTGAGATTATTAATTTTTAGACAATAATTTTTTTACATCTGTTACCCACCTTACCTCGACGCAAATTAATGAAATTTCAAGACATTAAATTTTGTTGCGAGAATTTGTTTTATTAGTTAAATGCAGGATTCCTTAGGGAATGTATATTATCTATTATTTTTTTTCAAA